>JAUTXW010005162.1:600000-991479 GCA_030620095.1 Kuschelorhynchus macadamiae
GTTGATACATTATTCTCTGAAAATTGTCTCAAACACTATGAAAATTTCATCAAATATGCGTAAATCATAAATAAACACTTTACTTTACTAACCAACAGTACAATGTCCAATAACTGCAATATCATTTCTTTTTTATTCGACTTTACCTATACGCGGCTATGCGAATTGCGCCTCGGACACTTGAATGGTATTTGGATTTTTAATAAGTCTGAGAAAGATGGAAAAGGGTCGTGTTGCATATGTAGATTCATTCCATCTCTTTTTATTGCATTTGAGGCGATGAAAACTTCGCTTAATGATTGAGACGTTGCCATTTAATGTTAGCACAGATTGAATATAAATGGAAATAATTATTATTTATCGGTAAATGACAATCGCGCATCCGGCTGCCAAATGCAAGCCGTTTTTGTTTTTTTTGATATTTGCGTGGGCGTGTGGGGTATTCGTATTTGACTGTTACGGGTAACGGATTGAGATTGAGCGGGAAGTGGGTGGATATTGAGATTATTCGGCAATAATTTGGTGTTTGTTTTATAGTATTATTTCGTGAATGTCGCGCGTTTAGTCTGTGTCGAGTGTTACTCTATCTAAAGTATTTTTGACGTCGCGTTAGTTTAATTATTGAGTAGATAGACTGATAGAGTAGTTTATATGAATTAGTGATTAAAATTTAAAATAAACGAAACGTGTGAACTAAGAATCCAGTCCACGATATCGTTATGTCACTATTGACAACGGCATTTTCCAGGCGTCCCGAGGATGAGAAAAAAGAAATTCTTCGCGGAGATAGACCCATGCCGAAGATAAGTACCTTAAGTAGTGATAAAAAAGACGGTCAACAATATAAACGATCATTTGAAACGTCATGGTATCAAACACACACTTGGATTTGTGGAAGTGTTTTTAAGCAGCGTTTACATTGTTGGCCTTGCTTAATACTGGGAAAAACAAAAACAGTATGGACTTCTGATGGATACGTTGATTTTAAAAAATTTTCTAGAGCGGTTAAAATGCATGAAGGGTCTAAAGACCATATTCAAAATACCCTAGATTTTGTACGTTTGTCTCAAAATATGACTACAATTAAAGATGCACTAATGCATTGTTAGGTAAATATTATATTCGTAATAGTAATGTTAAAATATAGTTATATAATAGTTAAAACTTAAAGGGGGTTAGATGAACAGATCTGCTGGATCTCGCCACCCCTCTTTAATGTATTTTGATTTGTAACTTAAATAGTCTAACAAAAGCCTTTTGAATTTGAATGAATTTGAAAATTAAGTCCAAAAAAAAACTAATAAAAAATGTATTAGTTTTTTTTATTATTATGCTGTTACAATTGTTTAATGGGATTTTTTTATCGTTAGCAAATAGATTTGTCAGAGAAGTTTATTCTGGACAAAATTTGGTACATAAAGAAAAATAGTTTTCGCAGTATCAAACTTTAGGTCGCATATATAAAGATTAGATCGCATATCATTGTAAATTTAAAAATGTTAAAGAATTAAATGTCTGAGGCACCTAAATTATAAGAAACCAACATTCATACAGAAAATAAGATAGGTTTTTCACTCGGTTTGGACAAAAAAAGTTTAGGAAAGCTCGAAAAAGTTTGAAAAAGCTTCAAAAGTTCCGAAAAGTTCGAAAAAGTTAGAAAAAGATTCAAACGTTTCGAAACGTTCGAAAAAGTTAACAAAAGTTCCGAAAAATTTCAAATAATTTCAAAAAGTTTTATATAAAAAAAATTAATTGACCCTGTACAATATATCCGATTATTACAAAATGAAACTACATTTTATCTTAAAAGTTATATCTTATACATACGTGAATTAAAATGTATTTTTTACGCCTACATAGTATCGATCTGTGATGTTTTATTCACCTTTTTACATTAATTCTTATACACCCTGTACAATATATCCCAATATTAAAAAATAAAGCTACATTTTGCCTGAAAAGATACATCTTATCCATACAGGCGTGAAAAGGCCAAATTAGTAGACTCTAGAAGAACAGGATAAAAAAAACATGACGCTCAAATGTGAGGTTAGGGGACTTTTGATATGTTGTACACCCAACTTCAGAGAGCATATTCTGTGCGTGCCAATTTTACCTTAACGGTATTTTTCGCCGGGTAAATATCTAAATCTACTGACCTATTACCAGAACTAGTTTAATAAAAAAAGCCGAGGCAAAACCTGCATTATATTGCTTCATAAGTGAGCTATGGTTGAAAATATTTTCAACCGGTATATACATTAAATTTTTTAGCATTTTTTCCAAATAAACTGTTTTGATATTTTGTCACCCCATTTTTACCTGGTCATTTGCATATCTGACCTAAACTTTAGCACTCTCAAAACTAACTCAAAAACAAAGTGAAAAATTTCTCATGTTTCGAGCTTCATGACTCGCATAGATAAATAATATGAATAAATCACGGGCTAGAGCACCCTCTTACGAGGGCTGTAAATGTATATATTTTGCAAAATGCTTTGTTTTTTTACAATAAAAAGGAACTCAATAAAAATAAATACTCAGCACCGTTTTTCACTTACGTTGCCTGTGTCAATAACTAGAGGTGAAAAATACATTTTTAACTTATCAATTATTTGGATTAAATGTGATGTGTGAATGTACTAGACTAAACGTGAAGATAAAAAACAACTTGTACCGTTTTGTATATATATATATCCAGAGTTGAAAATATCTAATATCTAAGTTACTCGGAAGTAACTTAGTTACTTTTTTAATTATAGGAAAAGTATCTTCTAACTAGATTCTTCTATTGAATAACTTTTGAAAAGTATCTTTAGTTACAATAGAGTATCTCAGTTACATATTTGTCAGACTAGTTGGCTTTCCCTTTTAAATGACGCTCACGCTTTGATGTCGCCTTCTACCGTGTTTACTTCGAATCAGAAGGAAATATAGCAAGTTATTGTTGTGTTCGTGTTAGTTTTAATTTAGTTACTTGATTTGCAGTAAAAAGCCGAAAAGTGCAGTTTATTTGCTCTTTATAAATCATATAAACAAGGTAACTAGGTTTCCCTAGAGTATTAGATTTTTGAAATTCATTGAGTTTTCCTATTTATTTCTGAAGGTAATACATATTAAGATGTAGGTAGTAAGTTTGTTAGGTAAGTAATAAACATTTAGGTGGGAGCTAAGTAGTATGTATAGGGTAAGTCAATAACACTGCGTTGTTTTTTTCTTTATACGTTAAATTTGGCAATAACACATTTGAATAGTATGTAGTGACCAATTGTGCACCGTATAAAAATATTTCGGAGTAAATAGGTGGGTCAAAGAAGTAGTGCAGCAAAAAGCATTATTTTTTAATTCTGGGTATAATTTTAAAATTTCTCTCTTAAAGGATAAATGTACAGGGATTTTAAATATAAATTGGACTTATATTTTAATTTTTTTGCTTAGTGAGGTATAGAAAAATGATACATATAAAAGATATGAGTACGTCAAGTAGTTTTTTTTTAAATTTCAGGAGTAAAAAATTATTTACCATCAATTGTTATTTTAAAAGTTTTATTTGATTATAAAATTTGTTCCTCTTAATTTACTTACTGTTATATTATTATCAGTAGATACTGTGATTACAGCAAATAAAAATAAACAGAGGGATTGAAAAACTAACAAGTTTAATATAATATTTAGTTCAAACTAGTTTTTCTCATATGCTTTGCACTACTTTTACCTGTTTAAATATTTATTTTTGTTGCGTGTATTTTAGTGTCATAAAGTAGTAGCTTCAGCCGTATATTTGTTAATAATTTATTTTGCCTATTTTCTTGATAATGTATTTGCCATAATAGATTTTTGACGTCTTGGTAAGTACTCTGTTAAGTTATATCATACCTACCATATACGTCTAATAAGTACCTAATAACGTGTTTAATTATACTACCTATGTTAAAACCAGAAAACAAAGTATCTTTTTAGAGTAACTAGTTACTTTTAAAAACTAACTTACACTCAGTGCGAACTTAGCTACTTTTTGATTAAATGTATCTAAGATACTTTTAAAAAACTAAATAGTATCTTGTATCTAGGTAAATTTTTTCAGTAACTATTTCATATATATATATATATATATATATATATATATATATATATATATATATATACTCAGCAGTTTGGGACCCCTTCATAAGTTAGATTGTAAATAATCTGCTTCGAGTCCGCATATCTTCAATAATAACTGATCCATGGGAGTGATTAAAAAAACATAATGTCAACAAAAATCAGGGCTGTCACTACACATTGAGATCAGAATGCTCTACAGAGTGTTTAAAAAAATAATATAAACGTGCTCCGAATGTTAATTAGCTTTCAAACATCCTATAGAGCATTCTGATCACAATTGAATGTTCCAGTTAAGGGTCAATGGTAGTCCTGTTTGTGGTTGACATTATGTTTGTTTAATCACTTAGCTGGATCAGTTATTACTGAAGATATGCTGCCTTAAACATTAAAGGGGTCAAAAACTTTTTGGCCGCCATGTTGGCGAAGGTATTTTCAATTTTTAAATGTTGTCCAAAAATGTATACTTAAAACTCAATACCGCCACCGACTTCTCAGCTGAACCTGTACTTCTGCACAAACTTCAAAATTTATTTGCCATATTGGCGTCAGCATTATAAATTTTTAAATATTCACTAAGAATTCATAACTTATTCTCTAAAACACCACAATATCGAGCACAGTACTGATTTTCAATAGAGAATCTGCACCTCGATAAGCACTAACGACGAATTCCTTCCCCATTTTAGCTGCCACATTTTGAGTTATACAATTTTGACTAAGAATTACTAATTTCCACTCATAAATGGCCTAAACACCCTCAGATACCGATTTTCCAATCAAATCTGCACAAATGGCAAATCGTTCGCCATGTTGAAGCCGCTATTTTAAGGTTTTAAATGTTAAAAGGTTGTTGTAAATAATACTACGTCCCCAGGCCCCACTAATGTCCCCACCATTTTTTGAATAGTAAAGCACAGAATAAAGTGCATGTACGTATTTTATTTAATTACACCACACCTGGCTAACAGTTATGTTTTACTACACCTACCCGTTCTCATTTAAAATACTACTCACGCATGTCGCTGCGATTCTAATTAAAAACATTAGGCTTGCCTATAAAACCATTGACATATTCCATATCTTAATGAAGGCATTATTTATGATTTCGTTTGTTTATGTTAAGATATTACGTTATCGCTATCTAGAATTATGTATTAATTTTTTTTCCTGATAACTAAGTACTAACGTTGCAGCACCTGAATATTATTGTGTAGTCTATAGACAATTGATTGATAATAGACAGTTATGTTACAGCCAAGCCTATTATAGATAATTAAAATCAAGAAAAGGTAAATAGAGATTTATTGCATATGTGTATTCCTGAAAAAATATCTAATGTAAATTTGTGAACCCATTTACACCTATCATTTATCCCATTTCAGTCTGTCGGTTTATCTTACTTGATTTACTTCAAATGTTGGATTAAAATTAAGGGTCATGTGGGGATGAAACCGTAAAATTTGATGAAGATCCAATATGGCGACTTAACGTTAAAAAAAAATCTTAAAAAAGTCGTCTGCATGAACGGGGATTCGAATACATACGCGCCGCATTCGAAGCCGAGTATCTTACCACTGACCTAGGATGCCCATGCTAAATTTTCAACAAAACTTATTTATACTTCGCGGAAATAAACGACGAAGCAATAGGAAGCACCCTGAACAATCCATATTTTGATTGGCGGGCTGCCAAGGAGAATTTTAAAGTAATATTTGAACGCATTCGTGCTGTGTGTTTTTTAACATTTATCATTATAACGGTTTAGTTATAAACATATAATGACAAGTGGGGATAAGAATAGTTATGGCCGAAAAATGAAGCATCTGAAAAATATGTTACCGGAATCATCGGTTCTGCACATGCGCAAAATATGTTGTCAACAGTTAATTTTCATCTATGAACTTAGGCAGCTAATGCAAATTAATGTTTGAAAAGAAATTCTATTCGTAACGTCTCTTATCTGGAATACTGAAATTTACAACTAAGAATCGTTAGCAATCAATCCTGCAGCGATAATGCAATGTTCAATTTTTCATTGCCCCCTAAAACACGTGACCGTCCATTTCTGGGCAAGTCCTTTACTGTACCTTGTTCCTCAAATTTGTGGAATATCTTACTGACAGTACTCTGTGAGATTTGATTTGCCTGATATTTAGCATTAACCAAAGCGCACACTTCTTTTTGACTTCTCATTTTATCTCCACATCCTAACCATATCAAGACTTCGATACGCTGCCTTTCAGACAATACCATTTTTATCAAAAAACATTATAAGAGACTACTTTATCAATACCAAAATTACTTTTACTAAGTAATACTTGTCACAAAATGTCAAGCAATGCATTTTATCTCAATATCAAGACTTCGATACGCTGCCTTTCAGACAATACCATTTTATTAAGATAATTATAAAAGAGCACTTTAATAATACCAAAATGTATAAGTAATTCTTTTTACAAAATGCCAAAATGTCAAGCAATGCAAGTTTTCACTTTTAAAGTTAAAATCAACATGAAACGAGCCAAAATTGAGGAGCATATTGTATGAGATAAGAGCTTTCAAATGACGTCTTTTTTTTAAATGAAGGCCATTCAAAATAAAAAAAATATACAATTTCACTAACAGAAAATGATCAATCATACATGTTGTTTTTACCTTTAAAGATAAAAACCTGGTTTGCTTGACATTTTGTGACAAGTACTACTACTACTACTACGTACTACTAATTTCATTGCTATTAGAGTGTTCTTTTACAATTATCTTAATAAATTGATATCGTCCTAAAGGCAGCTTATCGAAGTCTTGATATTGTTATAATGTGGAGAAGAAATGAGAAGTCAAAGAGAATAGTGCGCTTTGTTTAATGCTATCCGTAAAATCAAATGTCACAGGGTACTGTTAGTAAAATATTCCACAAATCTGAAAAGTTTATTTCACTAAGCGAAAATGATCTATCAGCCATGTTTGTTTACCTTTAAAGGTGAAAACCTGCATTGCTTAACATTTTGTGACAAGTATTACTTAGTAAACGTAATTTTGGTACTGTTAAAGTGTTCTCTTATAATTTTTTTTAATAAAAATGGCATCGTCTGAAAGGCAGCATATCGAAGTTTCGATATGGTTAGGATGTGGAAATAAAATGAGAAGTCAAAAAGGAGTGTGCGCTTTGGTTAATGCTAAATATCCGGCAAATCAAATCTCACAGGGTACTGTCAGTAAGATATTCCACAAATTTGAGGAACATGGTACAGTAAAGGACTTGCCCAGAAATGGATGGCCACGTATTTTAGACGACAATGAAAAATTGAACATTGCATTATCTCTGCAGGAAAGTCCACACGTTTCAACAGTTTCATTGGGCCAAAATCATTTTACGTCTAGGGGTACAACTGGCAGGTTTTTGAAAGCAGAAAAATGCCATCCTTATAAAATATATCTTGTTCAAGAGCTTTTAGAAGACGACTATGACAGGCGTTTGCAATTTTGCGCGGAAATGATGAAACGGTGTGACGAGAATAATAGGTTTCCCCATAACATATTATTTTCGGATGAATGTACCTTCTTTTTAAACGGAGTGGTTAACAGGCACAATTATCGTTTCTGGAGTCAGGAAAATCCACACTGGATAAGTGAAACTCATACGTAGCGTCCCCAGAAAGTAAATGTATAGGCAGGTATAACTAATAACCGAGCTACAGGGCCATTCCTTTTTTTACAGCTGAACGATACCTGGACTTCTTAACCTTTGAGTTGATGCCGGCTCTAGCTGTTATTTTTCCTGACGAAGTAGAGCCAGATATATCTAATGAAACAATTTGGTTTCAACAAGACGGTGCTCCAACACATTTTGGTGTCAATGTGAGGGGATATTTAGATGAAGTATTTACGGGTCGCTGGATCGGACGACGTGGTACAATTGAATGGCCACCAAGATCCCCAGATTTTAACGCCTTTAGACTACTTTTTTTGGGGGACATCTAAAAGAGAAGGTTTACCAAAACAGGCCAAATAATATTGAAGATTTAAAAACCAGAATTCGAGTGGAGTCAAATAACATACCGGCTGAAACCATTCGAAAATCCGTGGATGGATTTTATCATCGCCTGGGAGCATTTCAAGTAGCGGGTGGAGGACATTTTCAGAATTTGCGATATTAAACAACCTTTTTTGTTTTGTTTTGCCTTGCTGTTTTATTAATTTTAATTCTTTTATTTTCGACAAAACAAACTATTGTAGAGTTTTTGATTGCACTAAACAGATATCTAGTGTTAAATGAAATAATAAATTCAGTAGTGAAATAATTTTTTTTTATTTTGAACGGTAGCTATTTTAAAATAGCTTGACAGAATCGCGACAGAATTTAGGAGCATACTGTATGAGATAAGAGTTTTCCAATGATGTTTCACAAGCTGTATGTTGCCATTTAAAAAAAAAGGTCGATGACGTCATACCTTTGACAAATGTCAATAGAAAAACAAATGAATTACGTCAATATGTGAGCAATTAAAAAACTAAGTTAAGGAGTCTGAGCGTTTTTTCAAAAAGTTAATGGTTGAGGCTATATTAATTTAATTCCGGACTTTTGGGCAGCCCTGTTTAGGTAATTATTATTAAATCAACTTCAATTGTTCTAAAGAGATATGGAACATTCGACAATCTGACAGTGGCATGGCTTTGTTTGCATTTACATTTTTAACCCGTTTTTAAAGACGCCGCGCGCCGCCCCCAGAGCAGACATATTAAACAAATAGTATTAAACTAAAAAATTCGGAGATTTATACAAAAATTCCTGCAGCAACAAATATTTCCTCTATAATGTGCAATGCCAGCAAGGAGAAGCGATTTTCAAAGTTCATGGATAAAAAATCTACTTCCTACCAACTGAGTAGATGCACCATGTTCCACATAAAAGTACCCAGTATACTATATAAAAGTTTCAAAGGTTTCTTTAAATTTGAAATTCTTTTAAATTTTAATGCTGCATACTCAAAAAAAAACTATAGGGAGCCATATAATGGATAATATTTATTGCTAAATTTTAAATTTAAAACCATTATTGAAAATTAATAGAAACAAACTTATTGAGTAACATAGCTATCAATATAAACAAGACATAACAAAAGATAATATAACAACAGATTACATGGAAATAGAAAAACAGGAAAAATTTAAAATAAATGACTATATAATTGATTTTGCACATACTGTCCGTTTTCTGCTATACATAGTGTATATCGCACTTGAATGTTTGCCACAGCGTTTCGGACGGCGTCACTATTATTAAAACTAATAATTTCTTCACCAATTTTTTGTTTTAATTCATTTACATAATAATTGTTTTGATTTTTATACACTCTATCTTTAAGTGTGCCCCATAAAAAATAATCTGAGGGGGTCAAATCGGGACTTCGCGAAGGCGAATCTCACCGTAACTATACATATATATATATATATATATATATATATATATATATATATATATATATATATATATATATATATATATATATATATATATATATATATATATATATATATATATATATATATTTGAAAAAGTTCTATTATGCGGTCGTATATTATACCACACCACACTAACACTTTGATGTCCTTGCTTTTAAATTTACTTTAACAAATGTTTATTTGTCTCAGAATAGCAGTGCGTATTTTTTTTGTCATGCATTCCCGCAGTGGAAAATATCGCCTCATGTGTAGAAAGGGTTTTTTTTTAAATTCCTCTCCCAAAATGCAGGTCCATTTGCATACAAAAATCCAGCCTGGTCTCATAATCAGCTTTAAAAATTGAACTGGAAGAAACTTATATGGGGATATTTTTTGGTCATGGAAATATTCAAATTCCTTTGTGCATCTCTTAAAGAGTTGGTAGGATATTCAATGAAATATAACAAATCCTCTATTTGAAAATCTTTAGAGACAACTGAACGGGTTTTTTCCCTTTTTGTATATTTCAAAACTCCATGAGTTGATAAATCACTGCAAATTTTGTCAAAAATTCGGCGATACCTCTTAATGCAAGTGCTGGACTTTTATTATTTTCAAGGTAACAGTTATACAAATTTAGTCACTCTTGGCTTGAATATTGAGCCATTTTTTAAAACAGAGCAAATAAACACCGATACAAGGAAACGTTTTGAAAGTCTAATTATTTTAAATTTAAATTATTTCAGTAAAACCACAACCACTAAAAACAAAAGTAAATTGAAAAACTTTCAAATTTAAAACAGTTATATTATCCATTCCATAGCCTCCTATAGTTTTTTTTTGAGTATGAAAGATCAAAATAATCAAGAAATAATTGAGATTTTCTGACTTGCGATTTTCTCTGTCACCACTGAATTTAGGTTTATGACCATTTGCATAAATAATAAAACATAGTTGGTGTTCTATTTAAAAAAATAGACTTTGAAAGTGCAAGATTGATTTCGTAGCATGTACAGGGGTTTCTTTTATATTTTGAACGGGATCTACACGCTTTATTTTTAGAGATAGAAAAAAATGTTAAATTCGAAAGTTATTGAGTTCTATCTGAACCGCCAGAATTTGCTAAAAATATTAACAAATGACAAATGCAAATTAAAAAATTGAGCATCGACTTGTTATTTTAAATGAGACACCCTGCATATTTTTAATTCGTTCGAAAGAACATTTTTTTCTTATTTCAAAAATATAAACTTTGTCTTATTCATACTAACGGTTATCGCATACATTTGGTCTAAAACCTGGAAAAATCAAGTGCTCTGGCTCATAGTAAACTTAACATAGGCGGCTTTGGTTTCAATTGTTTTTATTTTAACATGGCGATTTTGTTACTGGTTTTAGACACGTGATTTACTTAATTTCTTAATTATAGGGTATTCTGACAAAGAAAAAGGAATTATTTTACTGCATAGACGTAGTTTAATTTAATTTTAATTTATTTAATAATAAATAACAATAATAAAATCTTTAAAAATCACTTCTAAATGTTTATAATTTAACACATATTTACTGTTTATTTTGTCCCGGACTTACTTACAAATATTAAATTATTTAAATTGAGTTTAATGAGTTATTTTTGAATGAAATAATTATCTGAATAATAATAATAGATGTTTTAATAGTGATACCGGGAAGAAAATGAAGCTACATTTTTTTTTATTTAAACATTTTGAAACAAGGATATTATATACGAAGTAACAATGAATAAACAAAAACAATATTATTTATGGAATAGATTTTATTTAGTCTATCCAACACCCGTTATTTCTGAGACTTTTTCTAAGTTATCTCTAAAGCTACCAATTATGGTTTGAAATATAAACTCTGGATTATTTTCGTTTAAAATATATATTTCGCAAGTCAATACCCTAATCGTTGGTGGACTATTATAGTAAACTTTATTTTTAAGGTATTCCCAAAGAAAGAAATCCGGAGGCGAAAGGTCTGGGCTATTCTCAGGCCAAGTTATAACACCGTGTCCCCCTATCCATAAATTATTTATTATTATGGTATTCTGAAACTTCAATAATATTATGACAAGGGGCCCCATCGTAGTGAAAAATAATATTATTATAAAGCTAGAGAGGTAACTTTTCCAGAGCTTGTTATATCTCACAACAAATTTAAATATCTTTGGCCATTTAAAGAACGATGTATGACTATAGGCCCCAAAACTTTGTTTTCTATAATGCCGCACCAAACCAAAATAGACTTGCGGCCCTGAATTTTTACAATTTGTTTCTTCTGAGCATAGTTGCCCAAAAGTGTTTAGTTCTCCTATTGAACATCCCCGTCGTAGAAAATATAGCTTCATCTGTAAAAAGCATTTTTTTTCCCTTGTCAACATTTCCCGGCAAAACGCAACCCTGTATATTTTGTTTAAGTCTGTTAAGTTCTGAACCGGTCTAAACTTATAATCTCTACACTTGTAATGTTTTAGAGTTTCGTGAACTTTCCATATTTTCTCATTCAATTCAATTCTGGATCCTCTATAAAATATACATTTAATATAAAATTAGTAATAATTAAAAATTACCTTCAAAATATAACAATATTTGCATATCTCTTTCTTCGTTTCTAGTGAATGTTCGCTTCTTTCTTGTCATAGTCTTTCTGTTTTCAATTTTTTTTACAAATTAATAGATTGCAGATGTTGATGGAGCAACTAAATTAAGATACGCCATATCATATTGGTTTCGTATTTCACGGTAATTATTTACCGGAAAGTATATTTTCAAAATATTTACTTTTTCTTCGTCAGAATACTCCATAATTAAGAAATTAAGTAAATTAGGTGCCCAAAACCAGTGACAAAAAAGCCATGTTAAAATAAAAACAATTGAAATTAAAGCCGCCTATGTTAAATCTACTTAAGTGTGTCCCATCTAAAACTTTATAGTTGAACTCGTCCCAGAAAAATTGGTTCATCCTGTATACATGGAAACATGGTATTTAAAAAGAAACTTCAAACTTAAAGAAACTTTTGTATGAAACTTTTTTTCGTATCTATTACGGATTTCTAGAGAGTATAGTGGGTACTTTTATTTGGAACACTGTGTACCCGATAAATATGCATCAAATACATAACTTTAAAAACATTTTGCAAAAAATAAATTACAAGTTCCTAAATTACACTTTTACTTCCACCTTACCTACAGTTTTCAGTCCATAAATGAAATACAATTAGAATATACCTGTCCAAATTTTAAATTAGTTCTTGCTCGATATCAGGCTTTTTTATAATTTAAACATTAAAGTTTTTGAGTCCCAGATAATATATGAGAAAAAACAAAAATAGATGTTTAATAAAATATATCTCTCATTTTCTAATTCGAGTTTTCGCTTTCGGAATTTCTGCGTAAAACTGAGTTCGATTTGACAGCACAAGTTCGTGTATGATAGTCACTAAACACTTCTGCCGAATTTTAGCATCAAAACCTCAGAAAAAAAATTTTTATCCATGAAATAAGAAAAAATGCTTTATCAATTGTCAATATAATCAAAATAATGTATCAAGTATGTAAATGCCAACTCTGTTCTTGCGCCTGCGCTCTTTGCCAAATTCCGGTCACTTTTCTGTTAAATAGCTTCACTATTTTTATAATGGCGTTTATGACATACAAGCTACATTCATTGTTACAAAAAATATATGGCTTTAACCCTTATGGCTTGGAAAACCTATAGTCAGATTGACGTAAGTTCCAATGTTAATTTTTTTGGTTTTAAACCCTATCCCAAAGACAATAATTTCAATTTTATATATGCATAGCTTTGTAAAGTTCTAACACTGGTTTGTTTAGCTTTTGTTTGTACCGAAACGGGTAGAACTTGATTAATTAGAATCAGTTGTGGAGAAAAGGACAATCCTTGTATTTCTCTCTTATAATTACTTTACTGATTTTAAATTTTGCCCAAAAATCAAGTGACAAAGGTAAAATCGGCGGTAAAATATTGGTACGAAGCCTATTATAATAGGCTATTTTATAAAATGGTTTAGAAAGCAATCTAAAAAAATCGGTAAATTAGCTTTACTCAAAACTTCCCTCGTTATGAATCCATTCATTTTTCAAGGAAAGTGAAACATATAATTATAGCTTGAACGGCGGTTGTACCCAACCATGGACCAAGCGAGTAAAAGAAAATGAACGTATATGAGGATATGACTTCGTCATGGTTGCGTCAAGACGTACTTTTTACGTACTTTTAAATTTGAGAGTAGGGATGAGCGATATATACCTGTCGATACGCGATAGCACATCACCTACCGATATATTTTATTTAAAGATATGTCGACAGTTTTCGACCTATCGATAGGTATTCCTACCTATCGATAGTTTATTGGTACCTACCGATATATTTGCAAAAAAAGTCCTCAATTTTCATATGGCGCATAAATTTATTGTAAATATGTAATTCGTATATCCATAACTATCGATGTTCTCAGCTACCTATAGGCACTTATGGATAAGTATCGATATATCGATATTTTTTATTTACCTATTGTTATTCGATATGTCTCTGATCTATCGATAACTATCGATATATTGATAAAACACCCATCCTTAATTTAAAGCAAAATTGGCGCTCTCGAACAACAAACAAACAGTTTTTCCTATCATTTTTGGTTTTTCGTCTATACATTTAAAAAAAATAGGATTTTTCAGAGCGTAGTTTGATACACGATAACTGTTGAAAAAATTGAAATATTAATTTAACATTCTCAAGAAACGTTCCTTTCTGCGGTCTTTCGAACTGGGAAAGGTAAGGTTATGCCGTGATATTTTGGCAAAATTTTATATTACTAGGGTAAAAATAAACATGAATCAATAAGGATGTGATTTTACAATAGATAGACAAGTTTATAAAATTAAATTGTAGTGGTCAGAACATACTATTTTTGTAGTTATTTTTATATATAGTGAAAATGTTGGTAATGTCGTAATAAGTCATTTATACCCGTATTCACTAAAGAGGTTAAATTTAGACCAGGTCTAACTTGACAGTTATAGGTTTTAAAATGACATTTTAAGCAACTGAACATATAATTTTTCTAAATACCACAATTCAAAATGACATTGACATAAGCGAAACATAACTGACGAACTAAGAGTTTTAAGTACCATGGCAACGAGACCTGGTCTAACTCTTAAACCTTTTTGGTGAATAGGGGGTTAAAGTCGTGATATGGGTAATGTAATATCGCAATAAGACTTAATATTGTAATATTGGTAATACAATGACGAGGTAATAAAAAAATACTTTATAAAATTTAGTTTGTAAAATACATTTTTTAAATGTACCATGTTACCAAACTAAAAGACATTACTCTGTATCATCGATGCCTATTCTCTTCTAAGATTTCACAGTTGTTGCACTTATACAAATCTTCATCGTCTTGGATGTCATCTTGGCAGGTTGTATGATAAGGAATTAAGCCAAAGACAGACTGCACCCAATTGGCACCATTTTTAATTTTAACATCGTGTGAGAACTTTATATTACATCTTCCACAAGTCCAATCTTCATCTTTATTAATTGATTTAGAACCAAAGGTACAGCTGAGGCCTCAGACACGCCGGATGTAGAGGTTGCCATCGATGATGATGCTGAAGATAATATATCCTGTTAAGAATTAATGTCAAAATCTGTTAGCAAGCGGTCCAAAAAGTTACCTTTCCTTTTGAGAGTTTTTTTTTCAATTCTGGAAACTTCTAGAATTTTTTCTACATTTCTTGAATATCCAGCGACCGGTGTATCTTGAGTTGGTCCATTGGGGGTTGGCGAATTGGGACTTGGTGGAATTCCTTCTAAATTCGTAGAACATCTAGTGACCGGTGCAATCTGAGTTGGCCTGTTGGGAGTAGAGAGACTAAGAGTAAGTGCATCGAGAGGCCAGTCTGTTAAAGCAGATAGTCTCAAGGCTTCAGCTAGAATGGCAAAATGGATTAACTCCTGCCTTTTTAAATGCGTTAGTTAAATTTATAGGTGTCACGCTTAATAAGAATGCTTCGGTGAAAAACACATGGAAATTATAACGACTAGGTTTTTACAAAAGATGAACAAGCATATAATTATTAAGAGCTTTACTCCAGTGACTTTTCAGAGGCCGATACACGCCAACATCTAATGTCTGCAGTAGAAGCGAGGTGTGTGCCGGGAAAATGGAGGTAGATATTGTTATCTTTGGCTAGTTGTATTATGTTCGGATTTATATGCGAATTGTGAGAATCCATCAGTAACACTACTGGTCTACTAGAGGGGATTGAGACAATAAAATATTCAAACATTCTTTAAATAGAATTAGGGAGGGCATTTTCCACTAAGTTGTCATTCCAACAAACTTTTTTCCACAGTTCCATCAGGTTTGTCCATTGTATCGAATCTGGTTAGAAAGTTTTCCAGCTTCGAATAAGAATCACTATTCATTGTTGCATTGGCCGTAGATGCTCTATATGCTGAAAGGTTTTCTACGTAGTGTTAATACTAAAAATCGTTAAAATGCGCTCTCACACATCTTTATCAAAAGTTCTTGGCCGAAAAAGATATATGTATAATAGCAGAAATATATAATTTCTGCAGGTGCAAAACGGCCTACAAGAAGAATTACTTTCGATTATGTTACAGAGTACCCTCCTGCGATCATGATTCATGGGCCTCTACCCTCATCAGGCAGGCTTGTACCCAGGGAGATCTGAAATAACAGATTGCTCGATATAACAAAATCGAAAACGAAACGTCTATCATACTGAAACAGTACTACAAGTTAAATGTAACATTTAGCAGCCCCTATTGGGGCTCCGGTGATTACCGGCTGCAAACTCATAGGTAATTTAAAAAGTATGCACGAGCACCATCAAGTGGAGAGTAGATACTAAAAATCGATAAAAATGCGCTCTCATACATCTTTATCAAAAGTTCTTGGCCGGAAAAGATATATGTATAATAGCAGAAATATATAATTTCTGCAGGTGCAAAACGGCCTACAAGAAGAATTGCTTTCGATTATGTCACAGGGTACCCTCCTGCGATCATGATTTCTGGGCCTCTACCCTCATCAGGCAGGCTTGTACCCAGGGAGATCTGAAATAACAGATTGCTCGATATGACAACATCGAAAACGAAACGTCTATCATACTGAAACAGTACTACAAGTTAAATGTAACATTTAGCACCGCCTATTGGGGCTCCGGTGATTTCCGGCTGCAAACCCATAGGTAATTTAAAAAGTATGCACTAGCACCATCATGCGGAGAGTAGATACTAAAAATCGATAAAAATGCGCTCTCACACATCTTTAATAGAAAGCAATTCTTCTTGTAGGCCGTTTTGCACCTGCAGAAATTATATATTTCTGCTATTATACATATATCTTTTCCGGCCAAGAACTTTTGATAAAGATGTGTGAGAGCGCATTTTTATCGGTTTTTAGTATCTACTCTCCGCATGATGGTGCTAGTGCAATCTGTTATTTCAGATCTCCCTGTGTACAAGCCTGCCTGATGAGGGTAGCGGTCCAGAAATCATGATCGCAGGAGGGTACCCTGTGACATAGTCGAAAGCAATCCTTCTTGTAGGCCGTTTTGCACCTGCAGAAATTATATATTTCTGCTATTATACATACGTAGTGTTAAGTTATACCGTTCTTTAAATTTTGACCACCACCACTTGCCATTTTTTTCTCAACATTAAAAAGATTTACACGATTAACAGACTTAGCTAATTCATAAACTACTTTACGCGCTTTTACAACAGTTATTCCAAATCCTAACTCTTGCATTGTATTGAAATGAGTTTTATTTCTATTTCCGCAGGGAGAGTGAATAGTCGCTCTAACTTTGGCAAAAGATAAGGCTCATATCTGGGATTTTAACAAAAAAATCTTTCAGAGTTTACCAGGGAACATTTGCGTCTTTAGCTGCTCGATACTAGCTAAAATTTTCATTTCGTACTAACTGTGCTGCCTCAAGAAGACTTGCATGGTGATATTGTCATTCTTTACCTTTTTTACGAGCCTTTTGATGGACAGGTAATGTCGTGATAAAGAAAATTATTCAAGTAACAAATTGACTTCAGAATAACGCCCCGAAGACCTAAGCAGCTTATTACGACAAAAAGAAAGATGCATATCAACAAGTGAATAAAACAGTCTTGAAATTTTGGTTAAACTTAAGAATTTCTCGAAATTAGCTAAGAGTATATGAACAAAATTGAATGATAAAACATTTTTTGAAACTGTTCAATATACAGTTAAGTTAATTTAAGTTTAAATAAGGGCTTATTATTTAAAATATATAGGATATAAAATATAAAATTAAAACATTAAAATTACACTAATTTTCTATGTACAGTGGCAGAAACAAATCGACACGACTTACACCAATTTAATTACAAAATTAATATGAAATAAATGTCATACCGCGTAAAAATAAATCAAATTTCCTAAACTATATACGCATAAGTGATTAAAGTGATCTGAACCAAAGAAGATTTACTTGGATGCAGCCCAGGGTACCCTGAAGAAAATTTATGGCATATGGTGAATTTTAACACGAGAAAAAGGTAGGCGAACATCCGTCCTTAGTATTGTTACAGCAAATTAATTGATCTTTTGAATTTTATTTTTGTACAAAAACATCTAGATCTTTACGTTTTCTGGGTCCCTGAGCTACAATTCAAGGGCTTCAAAACACTATAAATGAACATCACAGCAACCACTCGCAGCAAAATATATTTAAAAAAAATTCGCCCTTGTATAGTTTTCTCCACAGAGGGACTAGAATTCGAGATTCACGCTTCCCTTCTGTACGACTGGAAAGATCGCGACCAGCGCAATCTATTGGACGGTCTATTTATTTGAAAATGTATCACGACATTACCTATGTCACGTAATTACCCCTCTTCACCCTTCACTAAAACCCTACTACCTACTTAAAAAGTTTTTAAAATTTTTAAAACTTTTTTTTAAGTCAAAAGCAAGTGTCAATTAAACGCCCGGTGCCTACACGGATCAAGTTTTCGAATGTTGGTTAAAATTAGTTTTATGGAAAAATACCATTTAACGTTTAAAGCTAAATGTTTCAAAAATTATCTCGGCCTGTATACTGAAAAATTAATCAACCCAGGACCAAATTAGGCACAAGCGTGTATGTCGGTTATTTTATTACTTCCCTCGTAAAAGGGAAATGTAATCGGAAAAATCACCCTCCGAGGTTTTTTCAGATCTTTACGTTTCTGGGTCCCTAGATGACGAAAAATATGTTTTTTTCAATTCCGTCTGTCTCTCTGCCTGTTCGAGGCACAGCTAAAAACTACTTACCCGATTGACTTCAAATTTAGGTAAAAAATTAAGGGTCATACGGGGATGACCTAGTAACATTTATACACAATACAGCAAAACAAAATGGTGGTCTAGTGAAATCTTAAAAAAAAAATATTACTAAAAAACTACTTATCTAACTTACCTCAAATGTTGCACAAAAATCAAATATTATGTAGAAATCAACTGGTACGAATCCAAGAATGAGGGACAAAATTTATATTGTTATATTAATTGTAGGTCTGATGATGCCTGAAAAGGCGAAACACGTGTAACCGCATTATACTCTTTTTGACTGAGACCGAGACTTTGTGTCTTATTTCTAGTTTAGGCTTATAAAAATATTTAAAAATTCAACCTGAAAGAACTAGTTAATTGACTGATTTCAAATTGTGTACCATAACTAATGGTAGTATAGAGATGAACTATTAAAACTGTGATACTAATTCAAGATGGCGAGACAAAATAGCGGCCAAATAAAATATTTCTAATCATGAAAAAATTACCCTCTCAGGTTTTACATATTTTCAGGTTTAAGCGTCCCTTGATGTGAAAAAATATGTTTTATCAATTCCGTCGGTCCGTTTGTCGATTTGTCTGTCTGTCTGCCTGTCAGTTCGCGGCTTAGTTTAAGAACTACTCATCAGAGTGACTTCAAGTTGTAGTCGAAAATTTAGGGTCATATGGGGATGACCTGGTAATATTTTTATAAAAATCCAATATGCCGGAACAAGATGGCGGCCTAATGAAACGTCAAAAAGTTATTGCTAAAAAAACTAGTTATCCGATTTTCTCAAATATTGCACAAAAATCAAGTGTTACATAGGAATGAATTAGTAACATTTTGGTGTGAATATACGACAGCAAAACAAAATGACGGCCTAATAAAATATTTAAAAACTCAGCCTGAAAAAAAAACTATTTATTAGATCAATTTCAAATTTTGTACAAGAATTAAGTGTGATATAGAGATAAACTGGTAAAGTTATGGTACCAATTCAGGATGGCGGAAAAAATGGGGGCTAAATACGTTTAACTTCCCTCGTGAAAGGGTACTGTAATCGTGAAAAAAATCACATTCCGAGATTTTTTTCAATTCTTTACGTTTTAGGGTCTTTAGGAGGCGCCGAAAGAAATGTTTTCTCAATTCCGTCGATTTGTCTGTATGTCTGTCGTTTGTTCGCGGTATAGTTAAAAAAACTACTAAGCCGATTGGCTTCAAATTTTGGCCAAAAATTAAAGGTCATATGGGGGAGGTAACATTTTGATAAAAATCCAATATGGCAAAACAAAATGGCAGCCTAGTGAAATGTTAAAAAAATTATTACTAAAAAACTACTTATCCAGTTTAGCACAAATTTTGCAACTGGTACAATTTTGGTAGAAATCTAAGATGGCGGAACAAAATGGCGGCCTAATAAAATATTTAAAAATTCAGCCTGAAAAAATTACTTAATGGAATGTTGGAATTGTGGTACTAATTAACAATGACGGAACTAAACGACGGCCAATTAAAATCTTTTGTAATCGTGAAACAAATCGTTTTCTCATATTTTACACATTTTCAGGTTTTAGCGTCCCTAGATGCCAACAAATTGTTTTATCAATTCCTTCGATCTGTCTGCCTACCTGTCGGTTCTTGGCGTAGCTTAAAAACTACTGATCAGAGTAACCTCAAATTTTAGTCAAAAATTAAAGGTCTTATGGGAAAGACCTGGTCGGACCTAGTAATATTTTGGTAAAAACACATTTTCAAAAATCAACAAAAATTCAATATGCCAGAACAAGATGGTGACCTAGTAAAATGCTGTTATTACTAAAAAACCTAAAAAACAATTTCTGTATTTAATAGTTATATAGTAATTTTGATATGAATATAAGATAGCAAAACAAAGTGACGGCCTAATAAAATGTTTAAAAAATCGGTCTGAAAAAACTACTCAATAGATTCATTTCAAATTATAGGCAAACATTAAGTGTAATATAGAGATAAACTGGTAAAGTTGTGATACGAATTCAAGATGAGGGGACAAAATGGCGGCCAAATATATTTTTTTAAATCATCGTAAAAAAAAATCCCTTTCAATTGACTTTAAATTTTGCAGAAAAATTAAATGTGATATAGGAATAAACTGGTATTCAACATGAGGTAAGAAAATGGCGGTGTATATCAATGTAAAAACTACTTATTGAATTTATTTTAAATTATGCCCAAAAATCAAATGTGGTATAGGTAGAACTGATAGAAAATTGATAAAATGTTGGTATGAATCCAATATGATGGATCAAAATGGCGCCAATCCAATATGATCAAAATAGGCGAAAAGATAGTATATATGTGTTACTAAATGACTGTACAGAACTAAAGGATCACCCTTCACTATTTCTAATAAAACGAAAAATTCATAAAGAGGGAAGTTCTGGGTAAAGGAAATTTACCGGTTTTTCTAATTTCTAGTAAATTTTAGTTATAGAATAATTTCACTGTAAATGTTCTTTGACAATAAAGCATATTAAGTAATACAAGTAAGGAAAAGCCCCGCTCGACGTCAGCTGAGATTTTATAAGCCCTCTTCATTAAGATCGGAAATAGCGATCTACGTTTTTCTTATAGATCGAGTTTCGAAACGAGATAGTATGAGAACAGAGGAGCGATTTTAATTGATTTTGTCATTGCTCATTACCGCGTATATTTATAACTCGGCGTCAGCGGTTCGTCAATTAAAAAAACTTACACAAGGTCGACAAATAAAGCACCATGCTAGTTCACGTTACCAATTATTTTATATTTGATACAATACAAAGCCTGGTAAAGGTTTCCGATAGGTATTGTCGTAGTCTATTATTTTCCAAGTCCGCTGTCATGGTTTTGAACATGATATTTTTGGTTAAACCGGTATATGTTTTATTGTCCGCTTTAATACATTTTAATGTGCAAAGGTAAAATTGGCTGCTTTCTGCTCCCAATGGGATATAAAAAAAGTTTCAGGCACGTTTAGTTGCAGTTTATATTTACTAAGTCAAGTTAGCTCCATTGTACTGTAAATAAGTTGACGAAATGAGATTCCAGTCTCGGTTCCAATGCTACATAGTTACAGAAAGTTATTTTAAGGGTGTACCTCTAAATCAAGTCGCGAGGTATGCGTCTGCATAAAGGCGGGCCCCAACGACTGCTGTGCTTGACAATCGTCACTGTTAACACTTGTCACATCGCGTGCATGGTCAACTTCGAGGTCTACGAGCAGATCTACTTGTGCAAATATTCAGCACTTGTTTATTTGCCATCGATGTTCTGTATAAATTCGTTCAAATATACATGTAGTGTAATCGAGCGTTTTGGATACTTGCCAAATGCACAATTATTTGTGTATTTGTCAAATACACCAGTCGTTTGAGTCCGTCTAAATTTATAACGATATAGAGCAATTTCCGCACCATAAAGCTAATCGCTTTTTGTAAACTTGAATAACTTGTAAAATTATATCATATAAAGTACTAACGTATGTTTGTAGAAGAATAGACCAATATAGCTATGCAGTAGTCGAACAAGACACGGCAAGGCTTTCAAAAAGCCTGCATCCATCCGAGAAATTAACGCGCATTGTTGCCAAGTTTGTTGAGGAAGCCGGTAGACGAGAGTAGCGACCGCAGACTTTTGCTCGGTGTTTATGTAAGTCTAATTCATTTTCACTTTTCGTTGAGTTTATAAAGCTTTTTTTTAATATGTTTTACATTTTATTTACTTAGATTTTTCGACAGTTGTTGAATATCTACAATTTCCATGCTACAGCAAGACATAAACATCCAATTTTTAGATTAAACTAGATAAGTATTAGTATCAGAAGAGAGAATTACTTACTGAGAACTAAGATAAGAAATAAGATGTGATCTAGAGGGTGGTCCTCTTGGTAATCTCATCATCTCATCTCAAGCCAAAGGGGAGAGCGCGTAGTACGTGCTCTACCCTTTGGCCGAGCCTTTGGCCTACCTCTAAATTTTATTATAGTATATGTCCTTCCCTCCGGTAAAAAGTGTTGTGTTTTGGTATGTGAAAATACTTTTACACACCAAAACGGAACACTTTTGACCGGAGGACAGAACGCATACTAAATATAATAAAAATTTAGAGCTAGGCCTAAGGGTAGAACGTATACTATTTTGTTTCTATTATTATCGACAATTATAACTAGTAAAATGCGAGATAAAAAATGTTTAATACGTGTATATATGAATACCTGCGCGACAATAATATTAACCTGGTTTTGCATGTGGTCCAGTGGCTGGGTTTGCATAATCTTCCTAATGATTATCAGTTAAATGTTTATATGCAAATTGATTTAAGTCGTTATAAGCTGGAGACAGAGTGAATTACACTGACCCCAGCTGCACTTCTCGTTGGATGACTGGTCGCGTTGTTATAGGTATAATAACAATATAAATAACGACAATAACTTTCCTGCTTATATCGTTATGCAGGTGATCATAAATACACTTATAAAACACCTCGTTAGGCACCATTTACCTCAATTAGAATTGTCAGTCGATAATAAATCGGGAATATAAACAAACTGCAGTTATGCAGGTGAACCTATACCCAAAAGCTGTTTTTTTTATATATCGGTAGTTATCAATGTATCAAATAACAATAGATAAACAAGAAAATATCGATATGTGGATATTTATCGATAGTTACCAGCATCTATCGGGAATCATAAATACTATACTCCCTAAACGCTGGTAAAGTTAATTTCTAAAGTTTTCGGGATGACTGCTTATGGTTTTCTGGCTTCACTCACCGCATTTGTCTATATTAGTGCTTATACACACTATGATACAGAATGCCGCCATTTTGAATATTTTTCGGCGAGAGTTTTTCGCGATAATTTTGGAATGCTTTAACACAAGCCTAGCACATTACCTTAAAATTTGGAGTATGAAGGTTAATTAAGTAACCAAAAAGTAATTTGGGGCTATCTTTAGAAAATCCCCGGGATCTAAGGAGAAGATGTAATTTCTTGTAAGGCCATGTCGGTTATTATTATTAATGGTTCTTGGAAATATTAAATTACTTTACTCTTAGCATAGAAATTTCTTGTGGCAATAAGAGGATCGCTGAAATGTAGGGGAAAATAGAGGGTTATATATAAATATCAAGTTTTGTATGGTTTTCGGGTTTTCAGGGGTACGAAGTTCAATTTTACTAATCATTTTAATTTTTGACAATTTGTATTGCTTATTTTTATGCATATGTACAGATAGCGCTTATACCGAGTTTTGCGATAACAAATATCCCAATACTACCCCACATAATAGCGCATATTTATATTATATTAATGTGGTATGTTGACTGGAAAGAAACTATGCAACGAACCGACCACTTTAAAGCGTCTCCTGACTGACTATATGCCCGCACCGCAATGTATTTCGTAACTATGTGGCCAATTGTTAAAATTTGAATTTGGTATCTTTATGTTTTAAATATCGGAATGGTTTTTGGTTAGCCCTTGTTTGGACTTTTTTAGGCTGACATAAGTATAAAAGTGAATCTATAATAAAACAATACATCCCAATGTTACTTTGGGACTAATATTCCAGCCAATAAGAAACGAGTATTTGGTCCTGTTGCATAGGTCTGTACCCAGGTCTGAACGGAATGTTTATATGCGCGGCATAGCTAAATAGCTCGCTAAAGAGCTTCCTTACCCCTTAAAAATCAGTATCAAAAAACTACGTACCGTAGTGTGAAACCGTGATAAACTGGCTAGTAATAAGGCAAAATTTAAGTGAAAATCCCCTGAAAAATCCTGTATGGTAAGAGAAAAAGGCGGACTGATAACATCTTTAAAAATTCGGTAAAATGGCATTTTCTAAAACAAAACCTTTTGTCATGAAGGAAAATAATAAATAAATGATATAATTTATATTTCTCTAGACAAAGTTGAGAAAATTAATAATAATAATAAATTCCAGCGGGTCTAGTCTCATCAGAATAACTTGTGAAGAGTATGCTGCATCGCGGTCCATTGTTTTGATCTCGCTTTTGATTGTTTGGCATTTTTTATAGTTTGTGTTGACCGGTGACAGCGACATTATTTGAGATTTGAGGTTCAAATCGGTAATACTTATTTTTATTATTTAAAACTTAAACAACGCACCACCCGGTATTTTAAAAATAGTTGTAGAAAAAGTATAGTACACAGATTAAGTGATAATTAGTTTATTACAAACTCACTCGATTTGTAAAAGGCACCTTACCATTCTCGTTATGGAATATACTATGTCACATCGCTGAAAACGCAAGAGAGACCCAAAGAGGGTATCAAAACGCGCATAGGTATTAACCGAGATATTAACAGTATCTAGTATTTAAACCTCGATTTAAACACTATCCTAAAATCACCTTATTGAAAACCAAGTTGAAAACCTTGTATAGGTAATATGGTTATCTTAAATTTTCTAAAAATGATCGTTTAAGATAAAAAATGGGATGTACACTTTATGCTGGATAACCCTGTACAGGGTGTCACACGTAAGCGGGTAAACCGTTTTACTCCTTTATGGTTTAGTTAGAATAAAAACTCAAAAACCTAACATAAATCATTTTTGCTGGGCCATCGGAATATTACCTAATAATTGAACGTCCATTTTAAAAAATATGACAAAAATTTGCGCTTTAAAAAAGTTTTTTTACAGGTAGATGAGGACCGAGATGATTATCTTACTGTATATTTGCTTATTTCTCGGCTTATTTGATGAGTTTATTTTAATCATAAATATGAACTTTAAACAGCCACAACATTTATTAATTGGGAAATGGGCGCCAAACACTGGACCAAAGGATTACGAAACATCGTCAGGACCTAAATATTCATTAATTCTGAGAAATGTATAAGTGGAAGCTCCGATTTACCTGAACATTTAACTAGAGTCTTGCAGTACCGCTGCAGCATTGATCGGTCTTCTTGTTTAAGGTGTCATTACGCGTAGTATAAACATGTTTCGTTGACTTTTCGATGCAAGCCTCGCTGGGTCAACGGTAAGATTATCCGTGTGCAATGGAATGGATGGGTGTTCGAATCCCGGTCAGGTGAAAATTTTTTTTTATAAAACATTATTTTTTATGTAATTATCTTTTACAAATCGAATTGCGTTTTGGTTATGCCTTTTTTTGAGGTGGTATAAAAAACGAATATTATTGATAGTTTGTAGAATAAGGCCATTTTGGGATTGTTACTGATAAAAAAAATACGGATTATTTTAAGTTAGATTAGGTCGAGGGGTAGACCGCTGGTCAAAATCATGTACATTAATGCCTAACAATGCCCAAAATTCTACGTAATGCTTCAGAGTACCCTTTAATGCCTTACAATGCCCCGAAATGCCTGGCAATGCCCGCAATTTTAACGAGTTCATTTCTAATGAGAAACGAAGGTGGCTAGAATTTGGTTAGGTTTGCTGTTAATAAAGCGCGCCCGGTAGCCATCAAAATTCCGAGTCTATATTAAAACAAAAATTTTTTTGTAACAAAAACCTATACTGTTAGGGGGATCTGTCCAATTAGGTTAGCATCAGGTAGACACATAGCCAGGGTGTAGGTCCTGGGCGCTGGACCAATATCTACTAAACAACTAGGTAGGTATTGACTGGACTCCTCCCGGAAACTCTAAAATTATTTTGATATAAGTACTTATGTTTCTTTCTAAATTTCCTGAGATTTGACTATTTGGACCTCTCCCTCTCACCGAAATGATTTTCTGGTTTCGACCGCACCCCCCTTTCTGACTACGTGTCTAGCATCAGGTTCATCGATAAAACCGTCATTAAAGGTATATTTCTCAATAAAATTAAAACACGAGTTTTATTACACATTATACAAGTGCTCTCACTACAAGATCATGATCGAACTATTTCGGAGCTTCCTCGTATACATTCCCCAGATTCTTGTTAAATATTCTTGGTGTTAAAAGGAATTAAACTTAAATAGTAAAAGGGAAGTAATGTACTTAATCGTGAAAAAAATCACCCAAGATTTCTAGAAATCTTCACGTTTTAGAGTCTCTAAACGCCAAAAAACATGTTTTCTTAATTCGGTCGGTCGGTCTGTCTGTCGGGCCGTCTGTTCCGAGGTCTGTTCGGGGCATGGCTAAAAAACTACTCATCCGATTGACTACAAATTTTCGACAAAAATTAAGGGTCATAAGGGAATGACGTAGCATTTTGGTAAAAGCCAATGTGGCGAAACAAAATGGCGGCTTAGTAAAATGTTAAATAAATTATTTTTACAGAACTACTTATCTAATTTACCTTCGAATTTACCTCAAATTTTGTACAAACTTCAAGTATTAGATAAAAACGTAAAATATTGGGACGAATTTAAGACGGTGGAACAAAATGGCTGCAAAATAAAATATTTGCAATCGTAAAAAACTACTTATATTAGATTGATTATAAATTTTGTGCAATAATTAATTGTGATATAGGACTTGTATAGAGATAAACTGAATTTCTGGTACGAAATCAAGATGGCGGAACAAAATGGCGGCCAGATAAAATGTTTAAAAAAATCAACCTAAAATTTGTTTTTTATTCCATTAAGTAACTTTAAATTTAGCACAAAAATTAAAAGTGATAATATAGCGATAAACTGGTAACATTTTGGTAGGAATTCAAAATGACAGAACAAAATAGAGGTCTAACAAAATTTTTAAAAAATCAATGTAAAAAACTACTTATTTAATTATTGTAAATTATACCCAAAAATAAACTGGCATATTTAGGTAGCTCGGTAAGCTGAAACTGGTAAAATATCGGTACGAATCTAATATGGTGAAAGAAAATAACCTCGAAAATGGCACCCAATAAAAATATTATTTGAAGACTATATTATAATATATTGGTACTAAATGACTATGTGTTGAACTAAATTAATTCAAACTCCACTATTCCTAATAAAAGTAAAGGTTCATAACGAGGGAAATTCCGAGGAAATTCTGTGCAAAGAAAATTTACAAATTTTTTCTTTTCTAGAAAGTACCTAACAAAATATTAAATTACCTGATTGGTCCCGCGTTTGGTATCCCTATGACGCAACGACATACGTTTTTTAAAACAAAAAATTGATTTATTTTCCACATAAAATGAACAATTCCCAATTCTCCCAAGTGTGAACTCATTTAAGTCGTTACAATGGCGTATTTAAGGGGGGGGGAGGGGGAACTAACACCCCCCCAGAACTTGTATTATTTAAGCTTAAATGGTACAAATAGTATAAAATAGGGCCTTTTTTTCGGGATTGGGAGAAAACCCCTCGCAGAGCCAATGTTAGTGTGTTTTAGGTACATAAAAATAAAGTAAAGACCTTTTTTTTGTCGAAATTTTATCGTCTAATCAAAATCCCCCCCCAGAGGCAAAGTCTATATACGCCACTGAGTTGTTAAGTATAAATAGAAAAAATTTTAAGTCAACAACTGAAATATAATATTTTAAATCGAGCTCAAAACCGAGATTTATATATTTTATTTTATTTATTGCTATAAATACAGCAATAAACTTTAATTTTTCAATAATAAACTAAATGAATGAGTCAAATAGGTTATTTAAGATGATGATACACGATAAAGCCAACTGTAAAGTTTCTTGACATTCTTGATTTATGTGGTGTATAAGCCTCATGTAGAAGTTAGGTAGATAGGTATTTAGGAAGTTTATCACTAATATTAGTAAACAGTTGTTTATATCCAAGTTATGTAAATTTAGAAAAGCGTAAGAATGTCATCAGTACTTTGTATTCATTTGGATACTTTGGTTTAAATAAGAAAAAAATGTGACAGCGAGAAACCAAAACAATACCGCACCATTCACTTGTTATCAATCACAATTGAAACTGTAAACAATTAAATAATTCCTTCCTACAAGGTAACCTCAGGTTTTTCCCGTTAAGATAAATAAACGTGCCACTCAAAAGGTCAATTAAACAATAAAATAAAATAACTTTATTGATCAAAATACGTTTTGAGCATCAAAAAGGACCCACCTTCAGATAATTCAAGATCCAATTCCGCTAGTTTCTCCCTGACGTCCTCCGGTAGCTTGGAAATGTCAATGTTAATGTCACTCATTTTGCCAAAAAAAGTCCCTGAAAACAACACTATAAACACAGCACTAATACGCCGCACGAAACACTTTTACGAACATTTCCCTAATTTTTTTAGAGTCGGTAAAGTACTAAACGGCCTGTTTTGCTTGGAATAAATGTCAGACAGCTGTCTCTGAGCCAGAGAAGATGCGATGTTGTCAGATGGAATTTTATATTGGTAGGTAGTTCTTGTACACGAACTATCAGATAATGATTGTGGGATGGAAGTGAAAACAATATGAAATATTAATATTTTTATTGGGTTATAAAAATATACTTAGACTAGATTGGTGTATCGAATCGTAAAAAATGAGGGCGCAACAATATTTGAATTAGTATAGCTATGAATTTTAGTTTAATTTTAGGAGAGTGCAAGGTTCAGGACAGAGCTGGTTTAAAAACTAACCAGGCCCTAGGCCAGAAAATAAGGTTGCTCAAAAAATAAGGGTTTGGAGCAAAGTTATAAAGTCAAGAAATACCAGTCAAAAATTGTATTTAAAAGTTTAATACATATACAATGAAACAAAAAATAAACATAGGTATAAATATTTTATAAAAGGTGAAGTTAATTAGCCAAATATCATATATAATTAATATCAAACGCTGAAAAGTAAAAATTATCTTTTGTTCAATTTTGGAAATTTGGCTTTATGAAGTCAGTTAATTACACTTGAGATATTAGACCCTCATTACATGAATATTCTTTTGTGAAGTACTTAATAATTATGTCTGATGAACTCCAATAAAATATTTTTTCTTTTCCGTGTTGTTTTTATTCGTTTTTTTGTTTTCTAAACATTTTTACCTTACTATCAATTGTAAATTTGTTGCAACTCTATTTTGAAAGAAATTGTGTGACTAATTATAAAGTATGTCTATTTTGTGTATTTTTATTAGATTTTATACAGGTTTGTTATGGAATTTAGACAAATGGTTGAAAGATGGGAGGAATAGGGGAGTATATGCTTCCTGTGGTACTGAAGCAACCCCTAAGCAAATTAGTGGACTGCTCAGCGGCCTATAGCGACCTCATAATTTAGATTAGTAGAAAACACTGCGAATCAATCGCAAAATTTTTGTTTTTGTTAGCACGGACAAAGTTTATTTTTCGGCAACTACATTTACATAAATCAAATCTTTCAATAAGTCAAGAATTAATAGAAAAGTTATGATCACCCAATAATATTGATTTTAAATATTGTTGTTATTTTTTAATAAATTGAGAGATTTCTCCACATAAAATTATGTAAGTGGAATCAAATAGTATTCCAATTCCAGTATATGTTTTTGGCACTTCACTTCGTAACTCGCCAGATTGCTCTTCGTCTGGGGCTTAGTCAGAGCTGGAGCGGCTCTTCCAGATAATTTACACCTTATACTAGTTTGGAGAAGTTTTCGACAGAATGTCCGGATGGGAGCTCTAAACTCCCGGTACACCCCGTATATCTAACTAAATCTAAATTTGTTTTCTATATAATCCTTCGAATGCATCTTAGCTTCCACTAGATGCCCTTTGAGAGCAGAGCTGTGAAAGTTACTTAAAAAAAGTATCTAGTTACTTTTAAAGTTACTTTCTGAAAATGTAACTAGATTCTCGAAGATACTAGTCGTTTTATGAAAAATAGTAACTAGTTCTTCGTTACTTTCTAAAAGTTTTAACTTAATTGCCAATTTACCATCAAATAATACACAAAAGGTCCATTTTACAATAGAATATATATCGTCTTAACGTTTGATCTGAAAAAGCAACTGTTTATATATTATTAAAGTAATTTGGAAGAAGATATTACGGCAATAGCCTTTAATAATTAGTAACAATAATCAAATAAGTGCAAATGTAGATTTTTATGGTATTTTCGGGTGTATAGGAATTAGGAAAAAAGAATCTGCATAGAGTTTTATTTTAACAAAAATATTTTTTAACCAAGCGTACGGCTTACACTGGCTTACAGATGTATGAGAATATACATAATTTTTATTACAAGGTCTTTCTCAAATGTGTCAGGTATCTTTAAAGATAAAGGAATCAAATGAATATATTTTTTATCGACACAACAGATCAAACAGGATTATTATAAAGGGCGGTACATAAATAAAAATATGTTGGGTCTGCTAAATATTTTTGAATCATCCTGATGAATATGTAAAAAAATTTCTATAATATACCTAGGTACGTAATAAACCCTACTTCTTTTATATCTGAAAGTTCTACCTATTTAATAAAATTAAACCAAAGTTGTAAGTGGTGAATTATAATGGAAGACCCTGTACAGTATTCAAATGTTTTTCTGGCAGAGGCAAGTAAACTTTTTCAATTTCAATGTATTTTTTTAAAATATCGTCGACCTGTTTAAGAAATTTGTGTCAATCTGTGTTATCTTAACTACTTTTGTTAAATAAAAGAGTTAATCTGTTAGGATAATCTGCCGGATGTGGGTGAAATTAGTTTTTATTGTCAGGAATAAAAAAAACTAAATTCATAGTGTTTATTAAAATAATTTCAATTTGGCAACGCTGCCTTTATGATGCTATATTTTTTGTAGTTCTATTACATGATGTATTCTACTGGGTATGCAACTCGATATGCGGTTGTGTAAAGTAGGAAGCGTTATAAAGAAATCGATTTTATACGAGGTTCTATCGAAAACGTGAATATATATTATATAGGTATATTAACTTATGTATTATACTCTACATCATACCAAACCCATACTAATATACCCATGTATTGTGTATTTGTATTAAAGTTTCACTGCTCCACTGTATCAACAGAAAGATAGAAGTATATATGCAAGCCATCCGATTTTTTTAGAAATTACCTCATAAGCTAATTTTTTTTACGTATAGTTTACTTATAAACTTCTAATTTGCGTTTAATTTAATACATGGTGGGTATACTACAAAATTTAATTTATTTTACATTTCTCATACATTTTTAATTTGGCTACTTACCTAAGTAATTCGTAGTATCAAAAATAAATTGGGAGAAAGTCCTCGTTTTACCGGACACGACCTCTGCTTCATAATTCCGAACAAATGTTCAAGATGTGACTGTTAAATAATTAACAGAGATGGCAGGATAACGACATTATATCCAGGAATAGAAAGCTGAGTTGTTATAATCTAGTATATTTTGTATTCTAAGCAGTAGGTATGCTAAAACTTTGATCAAACCACGAAAAAATGCCACAACTTTGGCAAAAATACTGGAATAATTATGTAGTAATCAAACAGCAAAGCTATTATCGCTATTATCAATCACGATTCAGTTCATTTAAAAGTTGTAGCTTCCTTAAAAATACAAACTCAGCCAATATGCCTATTAGACGATTTACAGCCAGAAGAGGACGTCCTGAAACTATTATCTGTTGCAGTGGAACAAATTTTTGTCATTTGCCAAATGCCAAGAAATTAAAGGAAATTTTTCTAAAGATAAAAAGAACAAAATATCGGTTAGGTTTACTTTTAACAGGATACAATTTTATTTTAATCCAGGTTCTTTCTTGGGTTAAATTTAGAAAAAAAAAGAATACCAGCGAATTAACAATCTTCACAGAATAACGGCCTGTTGTAGAAAGCTCAATTAAAGTTTAGAATGTTTAACGGAATGTCAAATTTGACAGCGAATTCCTAGATTTCTACAAGCAGCTTGTCCAATCAGAGAATCCGCTTAAATATTCTAAACAGCAATTAAGTTTTGTGCAACCGACTGTAAATGTTGAATGCAGGAATTTTCCGTACATTTTGGAGCACCCTTGGAACCTTTATTAAAGAGATAGAAAAAAGTTTGTCATGAAAGTTGAAGGTATTTTCTGAATTGTCAGAATTTGTCATCGGATAAAACAACTAAACATGGAAAAATTGTCAAAAAATACCAACATTTTTTTTTATGGTGCACCCTGTATATTATACGTTCACCAAATGAGTTCTTCCCAGAAATTTGAGAAAAACCGGATAATAAAGCAATGTGTTCCCATTGACTATATAGAAGAACGTTGTCCGTCTCTCTGTAACATATTATTGGCTCTAATGACAGGATTTTTCGTCAAATGTATCGGGTGTCTTTGAATATAAAGGTACTAAACCAAGTACATTTAAAGAAAACAGGAATTGATATTTTTGACAGCTTTTTCGATCTTTATTTATTGTATCCGATGATAAATTCTGACAGTTTAGAAGATATCCTTCACCTTTCATAATTTAAATATATTTCTAGCCTTTAAATAAAGTAAAGATTCCAGTGGTGCTTCAAAATATATGGGCAAACACCGTACATCTTCAGCCAGATCAACATGTACTGGTAGTAGGCAGTGCTGCCGCAGCCGTTTTATAGAATGTACTAAGTAAGTTTTGTTTAAAAATATTCCGACCTATAAAAAATATACTGAAATTATTCCAATTTATATTTTTTATTAAAAATGAAATAAATCAAGTACCTGAATTGTCGAATATGTGGAAAATGTCGAACCTTTTCGCAAATAATCTAATTTTGTTATTTTGTCACTTTTGTATTTTTTGGAGGTTTTTCTCAAAAATTGTACTGACGTTCTGATCGGCACTATATCAGTACTCAGATCGTTTCTCTGATCTGTACTGAAACAGCAGCGGTAAGCAGATGTCAAAACTTCTGGTTTAGTATACCGAGGTATTAGGATTGCGCTGTTTGAAACAGAAGAACAAACCATTTCCACGACATTTTAACTTCTTCTATGTGGTTTTTTGACAAGAAAGGAAAATAAAAATATTAATTGATATTAATATAATGTCTTGTTCTACAATGTTAATATTTAGGAGTGTTTGTGGTTATATTATTAAGTTATGTATTCGCCATTCAGTCAAGAAGATATACGGTTTTTTTTTTTCAGTCATCTGTGGGAGGATATTGAGGGTAAGTACCTCTTCTTGGCCAGTTACAATGGTATGATTTCTATTATTTGTCATAAAATCAACATTATATTTAGTAGTTTCCTGTTATAAAGGTGAATGGAAATTCAAAATGCGGAAGATCTTTTTTTTAGTCGTCAGGCTTACAATAGATGGAAAAATGATCTTAGGACCCCATATTTTATTCCCGGTCTTTTTCGAGTTTTCTTCTTCCGCCAATGGTACCTAAACTACAAATTCTTTAGAGATATAATTATAAAATTATATAATTATAAAAACAAGCAGAAATCTAATAAAAAAATTAACAATATCCATATATTCCTATGATTGAAATGATAATGAAATGAACCACCCTTTTAAGCTTCATTTCTTTCTATCAGTGAAGTAAGCAGAAAGCAGATATTAAGCTTCGGTTCCAGTCATATGTCTTTTTAGATAATTAGTTCAACGTATTTCGCCTCACCGGGCATCGGCAACCAGTTTAATTTAAGAAACAGGTCTTTTAGAGAAGAATGGATGATTTACTAAAATATCGTCTAATCTTAGGTAAGGGTGGATCCAGAACAGTGTCAAGGGGGTGGGAGGGGATAATTATACCTGTCGAGAATTTGTAGTTTTGGTGCCTTTGGTGGAAGAAGATAACTCGATAATGACAACAAAATATGGGGTCGTCGGACAATTTTTCCGTCTATTGTAAGCCTGACGACTAAACAAAAAAGGTCTACCTCATTTTGTATTTCAATTCAACCAATATAAAGTTGATTTTATGACAAACAACAGAATTCATATAATTGTAGGTAGCCAAGGGGAGGGGTCCTTACCCCCATTACTTTCTTTTGGATTCCCACTTGCTCTTCGAGCCCGTTCTAGATCTGAAAATTATAATTTCATTTACTGAAAAAATACCGTTTATTTTCTTGACAGAATGCTGAATACAGAATTTAAAAATGTAACCACAAATGTTTTTAATTATTAACATTGTATATCAAGACATGATTTTAAGGTTTAACTATATATTTTTGAACCACCTAATCTATATTTTTTTTTTCAAAAACTCGAAGTCGAGTATGTTTTTTAATGTACCAACTTTTTTACTCTGGAATATGCATAAATCAATCTAAACATATATGTCAGAAATTTTATTTATATGATTTTTTAGCTAGCCATCTAGCTGCTTGCTAGATATTGTTTTCACTTTCTCTTCTTGACAAAAACCCCTAGGAAGAAATTAAAATGTCGAGGAAATGCTTTGTTCTCCTGTTTCAAACAGCGCAATCCTAATACCTCGGTATACTAAACCAGAAGTTTTGACATCTACTTACCGCTGCCATTTCAGTACAATAGTACTGAATTCATATACACACATAAAACTTTCAGAAAAACCAGAAAAAAAATTTTGTCTGTACTTAATTTTTAGGCGTTCACCATTTTTACTATATTTCATATTTTAAGACTCGTTTAAATAGAACAAAAAAAAAAACCGAGTGCTAAATAGTGAAAAATAATATTTTATTCCATCTTGAAAATTTTAGTCTGTGATGTCTGCACCAAACCCCAGAAAAACCGGACTAATAAAGACAGTGAGACAACGTGACAAGTGAACTCCGCTATTAGACATCAGAACACTTAACACATATTTTTGTGATTAAGTAATTGAGAGTAAGTTTGGCGTTGACTACAGAGTAAAATTTTCTGGATGGAATAAAATATTATTTTTCAGGAAATATTTTTTGAATCTATTCCGAACAAAAAAATGTTTTGTACGTGCTATATTTTGGTATAGTATTTCCCGAGTACAACATAAAGTATATTATAGTCGATCAAGCTTTATTAACCCATCAAAATAATTACAACCGTACTTAAAACTATTAGTTTCCTATGGAGCAATTAACATAAAATGTGCTTATCTTAATTATTCTGTAATAAATAGACGCGTTTGATATTTTTTCGTTTGTGATTATTTTATTATTTAAGATTTTAGAAAGACTTGTCACTGTTGTCGTCAATTTCAAAAGGAACAAATCCTTAATACGTAATGTCCATGTTTTTAGTATGTTTTCTTTCAGGTTTCACTCTAGGTCTTGTTTGCAAATAGGGTTTTGTAGAGTTTGAATTCACGTGCCCCGTTATTTTTATAAATTATTATTTTTATTGTTCTTCAACTGCTAATTTGGATAGTTCGAAAGTTCACTTTCAGCAGTTGATCGATTTTAATGGTATTTATTTTTATAGAGCTTGTATCAAGCCACACCTGTTTAGCTGAATTATTTGTTTTATAACCACCGTTAATTAACTTTCGAGCATAAAATGGTGGTCCCTTCTCGATACCACCAAGACCTTTTTCTTGGCGGTAACGCTCTTTTCCATAATTTTGTTAAACAAACATACAGGAGAGAATTCTAGTGAAATTTTATTTTGTACCAATCATTTGGCTCTACCTTGTGTGGTCTTACCCAAGTAACACAAATTAGCTGATGAGCTTTTTTGTCAAACAGTTAGCCATAAAAGGCACATAAAAACCAGAGATTTTGTCAAATTTTGGCAAATGATTCTTGGTTCGTTTTCTAGCCATGAAAGCTAGCTTCAAATTAGATTTTTTTGGCTCCAGAAGTAGCAGTTTTTAATGTAGATAGGCTATAGTATAATTACGTGGCCAAAAAATATCTTTTTTGGGGTAATTAAACTCCAACTTTTTTTTTGTAATATTGGATGACCAAAAAATAGAAATGTCTGTCAATTCTATTGCCACAACATAACCAGGTATAGTCTAGTAAGTATTGAAGTTAAATTATAGTAAGCATAGCTGTTTAAAATGCTAGAATATAGAATTTTTAATCAATAGAAATCGAGGTCAGAATATAATCAATAAATAGGCATTTTTCCCAAATTCCAACCAAACAAATTTTAGCAAGTATTTAAGTTTAATTATAGTAATAATAGCTATATAAGAATTCCAGTTTATGACATTTTAGGACAACAAAATATGGCTTTTATTATCATTTTTGTTTCAAAATTAAACTAAAATTGGGTAGTTTTATTTCGCTTATTTTTGCTATAAAATTTCCAAAATATGCCACATTTTCAAATTTACGTTTATAACCTATAAATATATATAAATATAAATATACTTAACCAAACTGAAGATATATTTAGAAACACAAAATATAAATTATTTACAATACGAAATGTCTAATAAAAACATTAAATATTCCACCACATATCATAGAAAAGCGCCGCCTTGGGGTAATCGTCGTTTAATTTTGTTACGCTGGCTCTTAGGTCTTAGCCATTTTTAGCGGGCTCATAAATTCTTACACTGATTGGCTCTGTCAATACTATTTCTACATAACTTGAAACAATTGATGATTTATTATATAAATAAGGAAAAGGCAAAAAATGAGAAATTATTTAGGTAAATATCGAAAAAAAATGTTTCTCAAATTTCGGCTAAAAAACAAGTCAGAATTCAACTAAAAAAGCTCGATTTTAAAGTCAAAAAGTAGCTAATAAACCCAACCATAAAATCAAAAGAGAGGGGTCGTATAATTGCCAATTGGCCATTTTTGCCCCATTATGACCAAATTATTATCCGTTATTTTGGCTAGCCATTTTAGCTAATTAGCCAGGGATATTAGCCAATATCACAGCATTTTAGCCCATATATGATTATATGTTCTACTTGGGTGGAAAATACTGGTTTATATTCACTTCGTCCTGAAAAAATAAATCGGTTTAGGAATTTACATTTCAGTTTTTAATAAGTGCTGGAAATTTGAGCCGCCTTTCAGTAGTCTATTAAATCTTTTTCTTTAATCTTTAAATCATCGGCCTAGCGTCGTTAAGAAATTCTGTTCGAAAATGCAACACAAGGCAGTTCCTCAACATGTCACCTCAACTGTAACTATGTGGTAGAATTATCTTTGGAGTGTCTTACTTCCATAATATAATAGCCATATACTCATTGTATGTAAGGGCAGCAGCGCATTCTCTTCTCTTATCCTGTTGAATCTGTTTACACATTTCTTCTCGTGCTTCCCGAGCTGACAGAAAGCTAATATCTTTTTCTACGAGCGTGAGAATTATCGTCTTTAAACATGACTTAGATATTTTAATGTTTTCAGCATTAAATGATATTCAAAAAATAAAGATTTATCGTGTTTTTTATTACGCTAAAGAGAAGTTAGCCAAATTTACTCCATATTAGAGTACCATAATAATAATTAAACGTCCTGTATTATTACTTGTCAATGTCGAATAAGACAACAATAACTTCTCTTTGCCACCTTGCAATTTTCACAGATTCAGTCTTTTTGCTATGTCAACCAAAATACAAACATTCAATCATTTGAAAAAAGCTTCAAAAAAACTAATTCTGCTTAAAATGAATAGTTCGGATGAAGAAATACCAGAAGAGGTACTAAAAGCCGCGGAATCAGCAAATTTGGAGCTACTGCCAGTAAAATCAAAACAGAAGTATGAAAAGCAGTACGACTTGTTCGTGAAATGGTCCAAAGGAAAAGGGGTGAAAACGATTAAAGAAGAGGTACTATTAGCTTATTTTCTTGAATTAAGCAAAGAATTTAGGCCAAATACTTTGTGGGCTAAGAAAATATAGACAAGCAAATTCTACAAATTAACTGCTTTTATCAAAAAACAAGATGTTGGCTTCAAACCAAAGAAAGCAATTATATTTACAAAAGAAAACACATCGGATTTCATGAATAAGGCGCCAGATGATATATATGTTTTTTGTTGAAAGTTGCGACTATTTTTGGGCTTGCAGGCGCCTGCAGAAAAGAGGAACTAGTAAAACTAACAACAATTGACATTGAAGACAAGGTAAATTTAATAGTGGTCAAAATTCAGGATTCAAAAAGTTACACTTCACGCTCTTTTGTTATATCCGACGAAATTAACAATGGAAAGTATGTACTATTTTATAGAAAATTTCATTCTGCCGTTTTGTAACCAATCGGATATTGTTATTCTAACTCGTTACTATAGCAACCAACAAAATTTCCGGAAATTTTCGTAGACCTGTCTAAAATTAATAAGTGGAAATTTTTTGACATATAATGAAATGTCAACGCTTTGCGACACGACTTTTTTTAGGGATAATAATTGTGAGAATATGTCTGAGGTAGACTTGAATTTTATTTAGGTAGGTACTTAGAAATAATAATTTGTACAAGCGAATTAAAATATTCCATAACCCCTCGACTTCTTTTCTTTAATGGTCCTTAATAGGTGTCGATGTTTTATGAAATCATCAGCAACACGTTCTGTTTTCTTCTAAAGAAATTGTCTTCCATGATTTGAATGTCACAATTTTCAATTAGATCAGTAAGATATTTCAAATAACGATAGTCCATTTTAATATGGCCCACTTCATTCCAATATGCACATAAACCATGTTTTTCAAATGTTTCCATTTTACATAACTAACTATATTTCTGCTATTTCTAACTCAGAGCTTTATTGATCGGTTTGATCTGAAAGATTAGTTTATAGTCGTTTGACAGGCACTAAATACACACAAAATTCCATAGCCTTCTAGATTTAATTATCCTCTTGTTTTAAGTTACATGCTTTCATTTACCGAGATATATAATTAAAATTAAGATTATATCAATTCCACCAATTGTAGTAATTTCGAATGAATCAAAAATAAAAGAAAAGAGCTCCTTCTGTACATTTCTGACTTAATTTATCTCTTCTTTGGGAAAAACCAACTTTTACTGGTAGGTATGAGTGTTCTAAATAATTAGGTTTACATAGTTTTTCACTACTTATAGTAATTTGAAATTCACTATATTTAAACAAATATAGCTTCCTTAAAATATGTATAGTTATATTACTGTACTAAAGTTGATAGTTGTGACTTTTAATAATAATAGTTAATTTATAGTCATTTGGCACTTTATAATTTACATGTTTGGAAAGATCAGGACCTAATAGGACGATCTATCATTTTTAGTGGCTTAGAATTAGCTTGGAATGATGAAATAAATTTTATTGTACACATGTATTACTATTTAATTGTACTAAACTCAGTACTTTGTGTATACAAAATGTACGTTTTACATGACTAAAATCAATCGTTTTGTGGTCCACACGCTCCTTTTTACTTGATACGACTTGTCTGATTCGGCAAGTCGTTCGATAAGACGTTGCGTCTGGACCGCCCTGAACGATAAACGAAAATAGCGTCTTTATTTCTACTATTATTTTGATGTACTACCAAAACGTCACTTTTAATGCTTTTTTTTTCAGATTATATGAAATTTTCTTATCGAATCTCAGATGTACTCGAATTAATAACCGAAAATGTTTTCTCGTTCACGAATTTTTGCTGAAAATTATCTCTCGTCTTCGACGATAATTTTCGAAAAAAATTCGTGAACTCGAAAAAATTTTCTGTAATAATTCAAGCACTAAGGAGATTATAAATATATATATATATATATATATATATATATATATATATATATATATATATATATTATAAGAAAATATACAGCTTTACGATTACCATCAACAACGCATCAACGCTTTTTTATAAATTTTAAAAGAGGAACGTGCACAACACAGTGTGTCGAGATTAACAGTTTCGGGTAGATGTCCTCAGAAATTGCATTTCTAAAATTGCCCAACCCTGAACTCTACATAGAGTATAGTTTTCGTCGCTCCTCTGCAACTTTGCTGGCCGATTCCGGAAAAGGACTTACCGATGTAAAGCGTTTAGGAGGCTGGATGTCATCAACAGTAGGGGACGGACTCAACTACATACAAAAAAGAGTTATGCAACAATATTTTAAGTGGCAGTGCAAAAAATCCGGTTGAAATACCAAGTTTGTCAATTTGCGAGAAAACCATTGAAGTTCCATTTCATTCATTAACGTCGTATAACGAACTATCTTCATCAGCTTTCCCAATAAACCAGTTGTACTCAGCTTTAAATTTACAGCATGCCACAAACTGTACTTTCAATGTTAATATTGTTAATAATAATAAGTAATACTATTTCTGTTTTAAGTCAAAAGAAAAAGTTTTTCTAATTCATTTAAGGTTTTTTATATATAAATAAGTAAAAAGTTTGTAAAATTTGCTTCGCGTCGTTCGTCTAACTGCTTTTGCTTGCGGAAAAGTATCACTTTGCGCACTTGTTAGAAAAATAACTATTAAAGGGATTTTAAACTTGTTACAATACAGTTCCTCTAAATGTTTGCCTACATTGTTCCACATAACTTTCACGACCGAGCTTTTTGAAATTTTCTCCTGAAAAAATCACCCTCTGAGACTTTTGTAGATGTTTCTTAATTCCGTCGGTGTGTCGATCTGTCTGTCGGGCTGTCTGTTCGCGGCCTAGCGAAAAACTACTTAACTAATTAACTTCAAATTTTGATCAAAAATTAAGGATCATATGCAGATGACCAGGTAACAATTTGGTAAAAATGTAGGAACAAAATGGCGGCCTAATGAAATGTTAAAAATATACTACTAAATAACTAATTATTCAATTTACTTAAAATGTTGTACAAAAATCGAGTATTCCGTAGAAATCAACAAATTTTGGCACGAATTTAAGATGGCGAAACAAAGTAATACATAAAAACTACTCATAAGATTGATTCCAATTCTTGTGCAAGAATTAACTATGATCCAGAGATAAACTGATAAAATTGTGGTACAAAATTGAAAATGGCGGAACGAAATGGAGGCAAAATGAAAAATCACCCTCCGAGAATTTTGCAGCTCCTCAAGTTTCAGGGTCTCTAGATGACGAAAAACATGTTTTCTACATTCCGTCGGTGTGTTTGTCGGTCTATGTGTTCACGGCGTAGCTAAGAAACTACTTATCGGATTGACTTCAAATTCTGGTCAAAATGAATGAGGATGGCCTGGTAGCATTTTGGTGAAAATCCAAGATGACGAAGCAAAATGGCGGCCTAGTAAAATGTTAAAAAAAATTACTAAAAAACTGCTTATCCAATTTACTTCAAATTTTGCACAAAAGTCAATTATAGCGTAAAAAGGAACTGGTAATATTTTGGTGCGAATCCAAGATAACAAAACAAAATGGCGACCTAATAAAATATTTAAAAAATCTGCGTGAAAAAGTACTATAGTTTGATTTCAAATTCAAGATGGAGGTCAAATAAAATCAACGTAAAAAATATCTTCTTATTCAATACACTTCAAAGTTTGCACAAAAATTAAATGTGATATAGGGATAAACTAGTACGAATTCAACATGACTGAACAAAATGGCGGTTTTAAAATAATCAGAAAGAACTGATTAGTACGGATGCAGTATGGTGGAACAAAATGGCGCCCAAAAAAAATGTTTGAAAAGACAGTATATAAATGTTAATAAAATACTTCGTAAGGAACTAAATTGAGTCACGCTTCACTATTCCTAATAAAAGGAAAGATTCATAAGGAGGAAAGTTGCGGGTAAAGAAATTTAACCGATTTTTCATACTATGAAAGAATGGGCATTCTTTCAATATGTTGTTGGGTTCTTCAGTATTTAAGAAATCATGGACCCTGAATGTTTTTTGGTCTTGTGCAGTGAAGATCCCTGAAGATGCCCCATGCAATCGCAGACTAAACGTTGGAAAGTAGTTTCAATTTAACACAGTCTGAACCCAAGAACCATGATTTCTTAATTGAATGCAACTGTGAAATCTTTCGTACTATTCTTCAATACTTGTTGCTTCTATAAAATTGTGTTTTTTATTCTAATTTGACAAAATTGTTGGAATTGGCTCCATGTGGCTCTATTGATTGTCCATCTATTTGTCGGAATACTATTTTCGGAGGTGTCGTCGATCTCGTTAATTGAAACTGTACTAAATCTGGATAGGTTTGCCATTTTTAACAAATGTTTGCTAGAAAAATTTGTTGCTGTGAATGAAAAAGTGATTGTATATATTATTTTGCGCGTAAGTGTTGCCGTAGAAACGCAGCTCGTCATTGTTACTACAAAGAAGTTTTCACCATGCTCCGGTTCGGCTGACCGCTTCGAACCGCAAGAATTCACGATGTAAGTAGTGACGTCACTAGCTGAATGGTTCGATAACTGGTCTGTCAAATTGCTAACCATGTCAGGGATGCGGTCTCGATTGCGGTTCCAGAAACAAACAAAATACAGCGTTTTGTTTACAAATTGGAAACAGCGAAATTATTTATTTTTATCATTAAATAAATGATTTTTATCGTCTTCTAGTAGTATTACCTCTGGTTTTGTGTTTGATATTATTTGGGTTTTTGCATATTTGAAGGCTGATGTTAAAAGTTTCATGAAAAATGACAAATTGCTTATTACAGGTACACTATTGCTATTAAAAAATAAACTTTTACACATAAATTGCTTATTGTTTCCCCATATTTAGTACTATTTTTTTGCAAAATCAAAACACAATTAATCATTTACTTTAGCTGTCACTTGAAATCAGTAACCACAAGTTTTCACCATGTTTTACACATGACGCAATCAAAACGTCATTATCTGACAGACCAGTGCTAAAAGTTTGAGACCAACGGTTAGTGAAACCGGAGCATGATGAAAACACTTAAACGTTCGCACTAGTTCACAACTGTCAATACTAAAGCCTCATTTCCATGAATTACAAATTTTATAGAATCAAACATGAATTTTAAATAGTAATATAAATCTGACTTATCTCGAATCTTTGAAACGCATTACTATGAACCACCGTATATTTATCTATTGTGCTATTTTAAAAAAAATAGTAGGTAAATGCAAATAACCGAAAAACAGCTTTGTATATTTGTTGACTGTTACAAGCTTAGTGTCTGCTTCACTTTGACAATCAAAATTGCTATACATTCCACTGACAGAAGTGGAAAAAAAAATTGAAATGAAAATTTTCAGTATAAAATGCACAAGGGAAACCCCTGTATAATTTCTCAAACCTACCATTTTATCTCAATATTATGTTTTAATAAAACCACTAATCCTAATATATAGAGTCTTAAAACAAATACATTTTACATGTGAAAGAACTTTTCAGTTCAAAATATAGTAGCTAATACACTGCCAGCATCAAATTAAAACTACCATTAAATTCATTGACTTCGCTTTATTCTTCATTGCTTATCAGTATTTGTTTGAAATTCCCATATCATATAATAGTCAAAATACTCAAAATTGTCAAGGGGTTATTTAATAAGTAAGACACTTATATGATAATTAAATAGCTATCTATTTAGTACAGAGGTTCTCAACCCTGGACCAAGAACTACTAAAACGTTTTTGTTCGGTGCAGTGTTCAAAATAAACTTTTCGAGAATTTGAACATAAATTTTAATCAACATTTTTATAATAGAAACATTTTAATTAAGAATCAATGTGATTTTTGAATTAGTTTGGTAATTATGGGCTAATACTTGATTCGAATCGATTTCGAAGATAATAAGTAAAGCTGAAAACCCTTATACGCGTAGAGAAGTTGTAGAGAAGATCATAAAGATGTCGTAAGGCGAATCCTCGAATTGATTCAAACGCATCCTTACACTTTAGAATTCAATGAACCCTTCCTGGATTACTTCTGCAACCTGTTCAATACCAAAAGGATTACGAATCAGCTTTGGGATATTTTTCTATTTGGTCTGGTTATTTTCCGGGAAGTAACGGTGGAATTCAACGACCAGCATTTATAGATGACTTCTGATATCGTGTTGTATATCCGTGATTATCACGTTCCTTTTACTACATACAATGGACCCGTGTATTTAATGCCATGAAATAAACATAAACCCCCGTATTTACTAAAAAGGATTAAGAGTTAGACCAGGTCTAGTTGCCATGGTACTTAAAACTCTTAGTTTGCCAGTTATGTTTCGCTTGTGTCACTGTCATTTTGTAATTGTGACATTTAGAAAAATTATTTGATCAGTTGTTAAAAATGTCTTCTTAAACCTATAACTGTCAAGTTAGATCTGCTCTAAATTTAAACCTTTTTAGTGAATACGGGTGAAAAAGTTTCCTACACTTGCTACGTTTATGTTTCCAGAATCTTGCAACTGCAAGTTTAATTTATTCAAGTGTATGAAAATATCCATCATATATGCCGAACGCATCTGATTTTTCCTCAGAAAACTGCCTTAGTAAATCTTTAATTTTATTCTTGGCTAGAAATAATTTAACTTCTTTTCTCAGTTCAAATAATCTATGGAGCATATTGCCTTTAAATAGCCAACGCACTACAGTGTGGAAGAAATGAGATGTGTATTTAAAGCGCTACTTTTAGTAACATTGAACACTTTTATGGACATTTCCATTACTAACAAGGCTTCTAGGAAGAGTTTTGGAAGCTAACGCCTGAAGATGTTTGAAACAAAGAATTGTTATTGCTGAAGGATACTTCTCTTTTCACACTAGACCGGAGCGTCATCCTAACAAGGCTGGAGTGCGATCCGTACAAAAGCCAGCGAGATTTTTCCTCATACGCTATTTTTCTCCAAATATTCCGCTATTATATCCATGATATCAAACCTTTTGACGTCGTTTCCAACTTCCGCGAAATCAATAATTTCTTTTTAATAGTGTTATCGTCGTCTAAAGAGCGGAGAAATACGAGCAACTGACTACAATTAGAAACGTCTGTAGACTCAGCACGCTGCAAAGCGATATTTTTGTATTAACAAACACGCTGCTCCTCGTTGTCATTTGCCATAATCTCAATTCGAGCTTTTTCCACCTTGTTAAATCTAGATATTTCTTGTTATTCCTATTTGGCTTCCAACCCTAAAACTTCTTCTATAGCTAACAACACACAAGGTTTGACGAGTGTTCGATTTGGCTGAGTTTTTCTGATTGCGATATTAATTTCGTTCTTGTTTAGTTTCTCTAATTTACTTTCAAAGAATTCAGGTGGTCGGTCAGATAAATTAGGATGGATGGTTTCAATGTTGCATTTCAATTTTGTCGGCTTTATGGCATCGTTTCTGAGACCGGTGGCACATATAACATACAGTAGTTTTTGTTCTCCATTACTTTCAATTTAGGTAAATCCGAATTGTAACTGTTGTCATATTTTCTCTTTTTTGACGCAATTCTCTGAAAATAAAACAAAGAAGCCATCAAAGATTATTACCATAATTATATCATTTCGAATCTAAATCTTACATTGCCATAGGCTGAGCTGATTGACTGAAATTAATACTACTATGAAAAAATTATCGTTACATTGGAACCATCAAATCACTTCACTAACCAGTAATTCAAAGTAGGTACTTGATGTGTGCGGCGCGACTATAATGCTACTTGCATGCGAATGCGCGAAGTGGCGTGAACCTAGCTTTCCCCCTCTCGTTCCTTATTAGACGCGCCCCCCGCCCCCACGAACTATATTATGGCTTATAGGTTTACAACTATCATTAATTTAGCGGACCTTAATTTAGTTCTCTTGAACTCCCGGTTGGGAACCCCTGTTTAAGCATATTTTGTCTCGTTCAAGTAGGTCTCAGTATATCCAAATCAAATGTCTTAAAAACACGTTGAAATTACTAGTTTATTACACTCCAACTTTTTCAATTTTTCACAAAAGCACACACTAGATAACAATGCGCCCATTAATTTGATTGAGATAACTTGGACCAGTGAATGTCCTATCATTATTATTGTAACATTGCACGTTTTTTGTTATCGCAACATGCTGAAAATAAATCCGACTGTGTTTACTTCGTTGGTTGGTGAGTATTAAAACATGCAGTTTAATTTTTAAGTGCAGCATTTTTAGGCAGTGTCTAATTTGTTGATCAGCAGAATAATACGCCTTTTTCGTTGATTTTTCGAGCTAATATATCAGAAACAATGCCGTGTATGCGTTGGCAAGAAAGTTTGGGACATTATTAGGTAGTTCCCTCTCCCCTCTTATCCGTTCCAGCCGACAAAGAGTAATTTGTTGACCGGGGCTTTTTCGCGCAAATATTTCAAAAGCAATGCCTGATACCAGTTGGTAAGTAAGTTTGGGACCTTAATAGGTGGTCCTTCTCCCCCTAACCCTTTGCAGAGGAAATAGAATACAATTTTTTCTGACCGGGGCTTTTTCGCACAAATATATCAAAACCAATGTCGTATTATATAGAGTTAGGAGAAATTACCAGAACAGTCGATTATTTCTTATATAAAAGTTGCAAGGCTTTTAAAAATCTACATATCTGTAATAAACTGGTATATATAAAATCGACCACAAAGTTGTGGAGAATGAAAGTTATATTTTTTTTAAATGCAACACCCCGTATATTATTACTTATTTTGATCGTGTAGTCAGTTTAGAAAAATTTGTATTAACCATACGTTATGTCTGATTTCATTAGTTTCCTAGATATCATGATATTTTGATCAGTTACAAAACACAAATTAAATTTACATGAAAAAAAATCGGTTACTAATTTACTAATTGACAATGATATAAATTGTCGCAAAATTGTCTTTGGGTATTTAAAACATTTCCCTTCTTATTCTCTCATTTTCATTTAAAATTTTAATTCTTAGTTCTTCTAAATTATTGGACTTGTTCCGATAAACATTATTTTTCAGGGGGTCCCAATAAAGGAAATCTAAGGGCGAAAGGTCGTAGTACCGTGAAGTCCAGGCCCTCTTCTTCCTATCCATCTATTTGGGAACGTGATATCCAAAAACTTCACGAGTAAAATGGGCAGGATTGCTGATACCAGGTTAGGTTAATATCGGAACTATTTCTTGCCGAAGACGCTGGAGATCGTTCACCGGTCAAATTTCTCTCGATTGAAAATGGTCCAATTACATGTTCCGCAAACAATCCAGCCCAGACATTAACTTTTTCTGGGAACTGTGTATGCATTTCTTCATACCAGTTTTGGGTTATTTTGCCCCCAGTAACAGTAAATTTGTTTATTGACCATTCCGTATAGTGTCAAGGTCGCTTCATCCGAAGAAACAATATTGCTTGGAAAATGCAGGATCTCTTCAATCTTTCTCGTAACTATTTCGCAAAATTTTAGTCTTCGATCATAGTCAACGTCACAAAGTTCTTGTACAACATGAACTTTGTATGGACGCATTTTCTCAGTATGAAGAATGGTTCTTACGAATTTTTTATCAACTTCATGATCCAAAGCAAGCTGATTGGTGGATTGTCTGGGATTTTCTTGTATCGAAAGCAGAATGTCTATTTTTTTATCATCGGCGGGAGCACTTCTAGGTCTTCCAGATCTTATTATATGAGTTGCAAGTAAGTTTGGAACATTATTAAGTGGTTCTTATACCCTTACCCTTTCCAGAGGACATTGAGTACAAAAGTTTGCACACCGAGGTATTTTCGCTCAATTATTTCAAAACCGATGCCATATATGACTTCGCTGGAAAAGGGAGTAGGGGGAAACTTCCGCCTAATAATATACCATACTTATTTGCCAAACCGTATACGACATTGGCTTTGATATTTTGCTCGAAAAAGCCCCGGTCCGCAAACTTTTACCTTCTATGTCCGCTGGAAAGGACAAGGTGTAGAAGGGAACCACCTAATAATATCCCAAACTTCCGTGCCAAGAAATACACGGCATTGATTTTGATATATTTTGCACGTAAAACCCCGGATAGCAAAGTTTTGTATTTCTATATCTCCTGAAAAAGGGGGAGCGGGTAACCACCTAATAATGTAGTAAACTCTCTTGCTAACGCTTATCCGGCTTTTTTTCCGATATATTTGTTTGAAAAGACCCAGTCCGGAAACTTGTCGGTTGGTCAGCTAATTATTCTGCTCTGCATGCCAGCAAATAAGACACTGCCGTTACACATTTCCGGTGAATCCGTTTGATACTACTGAATTCCGTGAAATTGAAATTTCGTGGGTTTAAGGAGAAAGCCGTCATGAGATTGTATATAATATTTGTAGACAATTTATTGCTTTACTTCGATATTGAATTTGAATTGTTTTTTAGAATATTCGTGTTTTTAGACTGATTAGTTCCTGACAGTGACGGACTATGATATTTGAGGCCCGGGGCGGTCTTTCTTTTTTTAAAGCCCCTATTTTATACAAACTTTTATTTAACTTGCAAAATTTGTACCTAATACAGTTTTCAAGCACTTGCTGGCATTCAGTTGATGTAAAATTTGGTATACCTATGTAACTTCGGTGACAATTCAATAATATGGTACCATGGAGTAAAAAAAAATCGTAAATCTTATACAGGGTACGTAAAAATACCCCCCCCCCATCCCCCACCGTATGTCCGTCGCTACTCGTTATGAATATTTCCTTTTATTAGGAATAGAGAATTGTGACCCCATTTAGTTCGGTAAATAGTCATTTAGTAACACATATTTTTTTATTGGGCGCCATTTTGTTCCACCGTTTTGGATTCCTACCAAAATTTTACAAGTTCTCTAGTTTTAACAGTGACACATCCCCATTACAGAACAATAGTCGATGGAATAAGAAGATTCTTAACGTTGATTTTTTAAATATTTTACATGGCCGCCATTTTTTTTCGCCTATTTGAATTCGTACCATATATTTACTAGTTTATCTCTAAATCATCTTGTTGCACCATATTGGATTGTTACCAAAATATTACCAGGTCGTCCCTATAAAACCATGTGTCGATCGAAGTAGTTTTTAAGCTACGCCGCAAAATGACAAACAGATGATATTTGGCATTTTGGAACGCTAAAGCATGAAGATGAACAATTTATTTGGCCGCCATTTTGTCCCACCATCTTACCCTCTTATCACAATTTTGTTATACAAGTTCATCTCCATACCACAATTAAATATTTTATTAGGCCGCCATTTTGTTTCGCACTATTGGATTTTTACCAAAATGTTGCCTAATCATCTACATATATGACCCTTAGTTTGTGATCAAAATTTGAAGTCAATCGGATAAGTAGTTCTTTAAGATATGCCGCGAAAAGGTAGACCGACAGACAGACAGACCGACGGAATTGAGAAAACATGTTTTTGGCATCTAAGAACCCTGAAACGTAAAGATCTCAACAAAAATCTGGGAGGGTGATTTTTTCACGATTACAATAATTCCATTTTGACATATCGCACACATTTTGTTTCGTCATGTAGAATTCGTACCAGTTTATCTCTATACACATTTAATTTTTGTGGATTTATATCAAAATGTTACCAGTTCATTCCTATATAACATTTGATTTCCGTACAAAATCTGAGTTAAATTGGAAAACTAGTTTTTCAATAACAATTTTTTAACGTTTCACTAGGGCGCCATCTTATTGCGCATATTGGATTTTTACTAAAATATTATCATATATCATCCCCACATGGCAATTAATTTTTAATTAAAATTTGAAGTCAATCGTGTAAGTATTTTTTAAGCTATGCCGCAAACTGATAGACTGACAGACATATCGACGTAATTTATAAAACATAATATTTGGCATTTAGAAACGCTAAAACATAAAGATATATAAAAAAGTTATTTTTTCCATATCATAAACATTTTATGTGGCCGCCATTTTGTTCCGCCATCATGAATGTGTACCACAATTATACCAGTTCATCTCTATACCACAATTAATTATGGCACACAATTTGATATCAAACCATTAAGTAGTTTCTTCAGGCAGAATTTTTAAATATTTGATTAAGCCGCCATTTTATTTCGCCATCTTGGATTCGTACCAAAATTTTTCCAGTTAATTCCTACATAGCACTCGATTTTTGTACAGAATTTAAAGGAAATTAGATAAGAAGTTCTTTAGTAATAATTTTTTTAACATTTCGTTAGGCCCCCATTTTGTTTCGCCATATTGGATTTTCACCAAAATGTTACCAGGGCGTCTCTATATACTTTCCTTGTAAAAAGTAAAAAATAATATTTTAGTGTATGAAGTTAAATAGTAAAGATACAGAAAAATCCCACCTCATTGAGCCCCTTTAAAAAAAATTCTTAAAAACTGACGTAATCACACTTGAAATAAAGAAGAAAATATTCAAATTTTTTAAAATTCTCAGTGAGGGTGGAGTTTTTCTGTAGCTTTTGCTATTGAGGTTCATACACTAAAATATTGTTTTTCACTTTTTATTTCAACAACTTGTAAATGAAAGGTTCTTTACGTTTATTATATAGGATTGCTGTATTCTTACCAAAAGTAAGTCTAACAAGCAAATGCAAAAATACTAAAGAGAGGATTAAAACTTTTTATTATTAACATATCTCTAGAAAAACTCTCTGAAAAAATATTCTGCTGTTTTAATTCTTAATACGTAAATAGCTTGGTACACTAAACTAAAACTTAAATAAAGAGATGATTAAAGGGATATCGGAGTAACTCTAAAACGCGTCGACTTTGCAACGTCCTATTTCCCGACGAAGAAAAAAGGTCCGAATTAAAAGATTAAGCGACTTAAGATTATCGGAAATCAGTACTTTTTCATATTTCGTTTTTTTCTGTTTCAAACATCACACAATTTGACTTGTTGACACAGAAAGTCTTTATTTTGGTGTATACACAACCGCCGACGTAAACTTACGACCTTTATATAGTGTGGAGCCCTATAAATATTACTAATACCAGTGCACTTACCCCGCTCTGTTAATAGAAAGCATATCTATATACCACAAAATGTAGACTTGTGACCATTTAAGTGACTGGTATGTTCAGCGGTTTGAGTATATAAGTAGACTTATAACTTTTCAATGTTATTTCGTTTGAAATTAAATCGACAGTTTCTACTAATTAGTATTCCAGCAGTCTGTATATAAAGTAATATTTTCATAGAAATCTTAACGGAAAAACACTACTAAATATTCTGCTGTTTTAATTCTTAATACGTAAATAGCTTGGTACACTAAACTAAAACTTAAATAAAGAGATGATTAAAGGGATATCGGAGTAACTCTAAAACGCGTCGACTTTGCAACGTCCTATTTCCCGACGAAGAAAAAAGGTCCGAATTAAAAGATTAAGCGACTTAAGATTATCGGAAATCAGTACTTTTTCATATTTCGTTTTTTTCTGTTTCAAACATCACACAATTTGACTTGTTGACACAGGAAGTCTTTATTTTGGTGTATACACAACCGCCGACGTAAACTTACGACCTTTATATAGTGTGGAGCCCTATAAATATTACTAATACCAGTGCACTTACCCCGCTCTGTTAATAGAAAGCATATCTATATACCACAAAATGTAGACTTGTGACCATTTAAGTGACTGGTATGTTCAGCGGTTTGAGTATATAAGTAGACTTATAACTTTTCAATGTTATTTCGTTTGAAATTAAATCGACAGTTTCTACTAATTAGTATTCCAGCAGTCTGTATATAAAGTAATATTTTCATAGAAATCTTAACGGAAAAACACCATGTTTTTACTTGGGACATTTTTTTCGTCGGTAAATGAGAAGCCTTTCAAGGTCAACCGCCATATCTTGCATTTAGGTGAACATCCGGCTCGTTTGCTAGGCTAATGAGGTTTCTGTCGATAACCCACATCGGCCTGTCGGACTACAGATATCATGGGATTTGTGGATAGTTAGTGTGTGTTAATTTAAATGTGGACCTAAATTTTTTATTTCACTATTCAATGCCCTTCATAACTACCAAATAAATTGTGATAAAAAAGTCATACCGTACCATTTGATTTTTCGAGAAAATCAGCGTTATTTGGAGAATTCTGAAACAACGCCGTCTAGTGATCACTAACAAAGTCATTACGATACAGTATATGTCTCCACGATTAGCCTACTGAAAAAATGGATAATGATGACTTCTACAGATAGCCGATTGCACAAAACTTTTAATCACGTAATAAATTTTACTGACGTTTAGAATCATTTTTGACATTGACACACTTATGTGGTCTGTCACACTCTGAGCCATCTGATTAGTTAATGTTTAGTTAAATGCTTTGTGCAACCACCGACTATCAATGCTGAGCCAGAGCTCTTTCAAAATACAGCCTATTATAAAGAAAACCACTACAAAGTATTCAAGATCAACTAGATCAGTTTGCAAGAGCGACTCGCATCTTTGCTGTGCCACTGATGCATAATGAAGTATCGATAGGTGCAATAATGTGTTTAAATACCAAGCATTAACTGCTTTCAAAAAATAAATAAATAAGGCTAATGCTTTTTTAATTTTTGACTAAATGTATAAGATCTCAGCATTTGTATTGTTTCATGTTTCCCTTTAGTCAAAATTACGTGAACGTGAGCCTAAGATGTATAAGTCGAGCCAGTCAAAGAATTCGGAAGGTCCCTTCATATCATCAGCATCAAAAGAACAACCGGAAAACCGGTAAGTGCCCTTGGAACTAAGTTGATCATATACTGAGTGTACTATGTAATCGATTAACGTTCGGTCTGCACGACACCACTTTTTGAATTAAAGAAACAAGCCAATGTTAAGCTTGCTTGCTTCTTTCCGTTTCGTTGGGTTCAGACGGCTTGTCTTATTTATCTACCCAGTTCCCAGTGTCTACTTTTTAACAATTTTGTTGGGCTCTAAATCCTATCCATGTTGTTTTTAATATTTTTTTTTTGACTAGCCACTTCAGCTTCCCCCTTCCCTAAAACCGACTTCTGGTGTAACGAGCATACCTTTCCTGTGAATTTATCAAGAGGGCATTACGCTTGCTATTCTATTGAAGAAATGGATAGGCTAGCAATATTAAAATCCAAAAAACTATATGAATCTTCACGTTCACGGTGCCGGGAATCTTTCTAATGAAAATACTTCTTCTCAGAGTGACTTGATATCCAACATCAACTCTAAACAACATCGAAATCAAAAAGATTAAGGATCTGAAGAGATAAAATAGATAATGTCTGTGCAATTTAATTAATAAAGTACCACTAATTTGAAGTCATTTTTGTCCTGTTGTTAAATAGTTATCGTTGCAATGATATTTACTGGTATCTAAAGTGAGAACACTTGGCATACAAATTAAAAAAAGGAACCAGACGGAACCGCAAATTCAATAAATCTGAAGTGTTTGTGAATTTTTTAGGTTACGATGATTAATTACAAAGTATACTTTTACTTTTGACGTAAACAAGTAGTAAGCAATTTAAGCTATAACTTTGTATTAAAAACTGGTAACATGTAACTTCTAATGGATGGTAGTAACTTTTTAGGAGATTTGAATTTAAATCTAATTGCAATGTCGCATCCTAATAATTTTGATTGTTGTAATTCAAGCCCTTGGAAAATAAGTTTATCTCTTCAATTAAACCTGACCTTTGATTAATCGTCTTAAGTACCATAAACGTGCTGATATATCATTTTGAAATGCGTCAATAATCGCATTACTCACGTATTGTGTTTCTTTGCACGTTTTGAACCTGTATGTTCGCGGCATATCAAAAAAACTACTTACCCGATTTACTTCAAATTATAGCCAAAAATTTAGGGTCATATGGAGATGACATGGGAACATTTTGATAAAAATCCAATACCAGGCCTACCAGAACAAAAAAAAAATATTTCTTAAAAGCTACTTTTCCTATTTACCTCAAATTTTGAACAAAAATCAAATGTGTCATAAAAATAAACTGATAAAACTTTGGTATGAATCCAATCTATCGAAATAAAATAGCGGCTTAATAAAATAAAAAAAAACAATCTGAAACACTACTTATTCGATTAATTTTAAATTTTCTCAGAAACTAAGTATGATAGAGAAATGAATTAGCAAAATTTTGGTACCAATTTAAGACGACGGAACAAAATAGCGGCCAAATACAATATAATCTTGACGAGATTATTTCAGATCTGCTTGTTTCACGGTTCCTAGATACTAAAAAACATGTTTTCTCAATTCGGTTTGACTGTGTGTTCCAGACATAGCTAAAAAACTACTTACCTTACCAAAAATTAATAGTCATATGGGGTTATCGTGATAACATTTCGCTAAAAAATCAGTTTGGCCGAAGAAAATGGCGCTGTTATAGAAGGTTAAAAATATATTATTTAAAAAACTATTTAACCTGTATATACCGTGTGACCACGAAATTACTAACAAGGCTGTAACTTTTTTATGATGAATAACATGAAATTTTACAGTGATATATGGTTATTTATGAGGAAGATTTTCGCTGTATAAACAATCGACTGCCGTTTCCGGTTTAACCAGAAATGCTATCAACTTTTATATTTTAAATAGAACAGCCTGTGTATTGATTTATTTTTGAATTCTACACTAAATTCTAAACATAAAACATGAATCATACTCTATGTCAATTCCTGATAGTTTTCGAAAAAATGGCTAATGGTTTCGTCGCCACATAAGGTATGAAACATGTTTTATATTTAGAATTCAAAAATAAATCAATATACAGGGTGTTCTAATTCAAATATTAAAGTTGATATCATTTCCGGTTAAACCGGAAACGATAGTCGATTATTTATACGGCGAAAATCTTCCTCATAGGTAACCATACATGACTGTAAAATTTCATGTTAATAGTACATATATATATATATATATATATATATATATATATATATGTATATATCTCAAATTTTGAATAAGTGAGTGAGTGGCTTAACAATGAACTGGTAAAAATTTGGTAGAAATCCAAGATGGCGAAACAAAATTGTGGCCTAATAAAATGTCTAAATAATCAATCTGAAAAAACTAATTATTCGATTAATTTCCAATTTTGGGCAAGAATTAAGTGTGATTTAGAAATACCTTTGTAAAATTTTAGGACAAATTTAGGTGGCGGATCAAAATGGCGGTCATGTAAAATATTTAAAAAATCTTCGAATAAAACCTTTTTATTCTTAATCAATTTTGCACACATTAGATGTGATATGAGTGTAAACTGTTAAAATTTTGGTAAGAATTCAAAACGACAGAACAAAGTGGATGCCTAATGAAATGTTTAAAAGCACAGTGTAAAAGAATATGTATGCAATTGGTATTGGTATTTGAATTGACATAGATAGTAAAATATTGGTACGAATCTAATTTGGAGAAACAATATGTGGGCCTAACATTTTTCATACAGAAATCCACTGCATAGAGATGATTTTTTATATTGTTTTTTGTAAACATTTTAATATGTCACCATTTCGGTCTGTCATATTAGATTTTTAACAATATTTTACCATTTTCTACCTATATCATAACTGATTTTTGGACCAAATATTAAATCAAATGAATAATCAGTCTTTTACATTGTTTTTTTATTTCATTAGGCTACCACTATGTTGCGCTATGTTGAATTCGCATCAACTTAACTTTTCTGCAAAATCTGAGGTTATCGAATAAGTGGTATTAGGTAATCAAAATGATCATCTTAGCTCTTGATTTGGAGAGAAAAAGGGGACTGGATTTTTAATGTGTAATTTATATTGAACTTGAAATAGTCGATGACCACAAATTAAAGTCAATAAATGCATGGCTCCCAACATATGAGCCGAAAGCAATAAATAACTGAGTGGCTATTACCCTGAAATATAATGAGCACTCACTTTATCCTAGCAACTAGTTTTTAAATCTAGCCGCGAACATGAGTCCGGCCGACAGATTGACGGAAATAAGCAAACATGTTTTTCAGCGTCTGTGGACTTTAAAAGGTCAGAATCTAAAAATCTGAGAGAGTATTTTTTTTTTCACAATTTCAAAAAGCACATGAGGACATGTTATTGACACCACTATAAACATATGTAATATTTACATGAATAATGAAGTCATTTTTTATTATTTTAATTTAACATAGCTATTTTAAATATTTCCAAGTGTTATTAGAACATACTACAATTGTTAATTATTTAACATACTTAGTAGAATTTCAGTTATGAATTATTAAACTGGAACGTAAAAGTAAATCCATTCGATAATAGTCTTCTATTTATGTTTGCTTATGTGAGATACCCAAAAAAGTGGCATTCAGATCTTTTAAGTTTATGTAAGTTCCATTTTTATTTAAACTTTTCTAAATGAAGCATTTTTATACTTTCAGTGGGATTGCTTGCAACTTCTGGAGACATAACCCAAACATGGACCTCACCAATGTACACCAAACTGTACTCGAATGACACCTCCGAAAATCCTTTGGGCAGACCTATAACAGAAGACGAAGACTCTTGGATTGCATCTCTTGTAAACGTCGGCGCAGTGCTGGGAGCCATACCGGCAGGGTACTTAGCGGACAAGATTGGTAGACAGAAGATGCTAATTGGAATTGCTGTGCCCCATATTATTGCATACGTTACGTACGCCTTTGCAAAAACAATTTATCTGTTTTACATTGGCCGTTTAATTAATGGAATTTCTTTAGGAGCAGGCTACGCTTTATTGCCCATGTACATTGCCGAGATAACAGAAGATTCAAACAGAGCTGCTCTATCGGTTACTCTGAACAGTTTTTGGACTTTTGGTAACTTCCTACCTTATGCGGTTGGCCCATATTTACCTGTGCGTACTTTTAATTTAATTTTAGCTGGAATTCCTTCTACCTTTTTGGTATGTTTCCTACTGATTGGTACTGAAACACCTCACTACTGCGTTCGGATGGGGCAATATGACAAAGCACAGAGAGCAGTAATGAAGCTTCGCTCGTGTAGCAAGGAAATAGCCGCAAAAGAAGTAGACGTCCTAAAAGACATATTTAAACGACATGAAGATGGTAGTTTGCATGACATTTTTATCAATCGCGGCCTAAGGAAGGCCCTGATTGTATCTGTCATGCTGATAATATTGCAACAAATTTCTGGAGTAAATGCTATTGCATATTACCTTGAGCCCATTTTCGACGCTTCAGGAACCGACATACCCTCTTCGGTTTCCACAACGATTTGCGGAGTATGCATGTTTATCTTTAGTTTTATCAATACAATTTTGGTAGAACGTATAGGAAGGAAATGGCTCTTAGGAATTTCTTTCTTGGGGGACGCCCTAGCTTTAGGAGCACTAGGCGTCTTCTTCTATATCAAAGAAAAAACTTCTTATAGTACTGACAATATATTTTGGTTACCTATCGCTGGAGTAATTGCCTACATAGTGTTCTTCAATGTTGGTGTTGGTGCGCTACCTTGGACCATCAGTTCAGAATTATTTCCGAATAATGTTAAAGCCATTTCGTCTTCAGCCGTTGCAACTGCCTGCTGGTTATCTTCGTTTTTCGTCACCGAATTTTTCAATAGATTAAGCGACGCCGTAGGGAAAGCAGGTACTTTTTGGATATATGGTAGTGCTTGTGTGATAGGGGTGGTATTCGATATCATTTGGGTTCCAGAAACTAGAGGAAAAAGCTTTATCGAAATTCAAGATAAATTACAGAGATAGACTGTTATATCAATTATTAATGAGGACTTAGCTCTCAGTTATAGGGACGGGGCAATATAGGTATCGAAATTTCGTGATTACAAAAACGGCACTGAAGCTATATTAGAGTTCATTTGCAACGGCCGCATTATTTCAGGATGAATCACTTAATGAAAACGTTTTAATCATGCTGCTAACAGTTTAGCGATCATGATGGACAATCTTATTTCTCTAATATCAAGTTTGACTAAAAACTAAACTTGAAATATTGAAAAGAAAGCCAATTGAAAGGCATTAATTAAATAATACAATCAAATTCTAGTTACAATAATACAACCAATAATTTTTGGAAAAGACCATGCGCAAGAGATAAATTATCTAGAATCACAAATATCGAGTTGATCAAAATCAGGATACTATACTGTGCTTTTAATCTCTGGGAACATATCCCTAAAACCTGCTCCCTTTTTACAGATGCAATATAGCTAGGTAATTATCCGGATAGGCGCAATAGTGTTCTTAACAGCTTTAGCTAAAAATTAATTTAACAAAGTGTGTTTTGTGGTTAGACGTATTAATAATATGTAACTATAAGTATGTAGTTATTGAGTTAGGCCTAGTTTAAATTACTACCTACCTATATTGTTTTAATACCGTTTAATTAATATTACAATCATAGAATTTTATTAAAAAATCAATTCAATAAATCCACAAAAACCGGGCAGCCTAGAATTTTTTTTCCGGGCTAATATTTTTTTTATTTCTAGTTTAATTTAAGATTTTATAATGAGCTATAAATTCAATTGTTAATTTTTTTAACATCGCTACTTAGCGTATTATACAAGGCTAAATTAAATATTTTTCCGCCTCACTAAGCACCTTGTAGAATAACTGAATCGAAAATGGAATTATAAAATAAAATTTCATAAAGTACCAATACAGGTGAAGAACGAACTTGAGATTAACATTTTTTAAAATTTTCCGTAATATGGCATGGTCAGAACTAGTATGATTATCAATATGGACTGTCTCTACTTTAAAACTACATATTTGTATACGTTCTCTATTTGATATGAATTTCCAAAAAAAGATCATACTAGACTTGCATACACCAAAATTGATCTAACCTACGAACAATACAATACTGTCAATACTATAAAAGAAAAAAGGCCTGCTGAAACTCAGAAAATTCATTTTCTGAAGATAGAAGCTAGTAAGAAAAAAAATTAGATGTTAGATTGATAGATAATTCAATGTCCTAAATACTGCCTGTATACGACGGTGAATATCATGAAAAAATTTAGCCATTCTTCTTGCAGTGTTCTACAAAACTCAACTCGGAGTTCGTTTATGGTAGTTGGTGTCACTTCTCGACTTGTAAGGCATCTTTCTTGCTGCAACGTGGTTTATAACCTATAAGTCCGAGAAACATGTTAGCCAGTTTGATTTGTCTATGCCAAATTCGGGTAAATATTTAATGATGCACATCGCTGAGTGAGGTCTAGTATTATTATCCTACATCAAAATAAAGCCTTCACTAATAGAAGATGCCATACATCCAGAGTGGGGCTATTTTAACTCGATATTCTGTAATTTTAGGCTCTTATAGTATTATAATTTCGATTTTAATTAGCCAAATTTGAGGTAATTTTATCTAAACTTATATCTCTCTACAATTTGTTGATTAAATACCGCTGACTAGATCAAATAAAGAAGAATCTACGGAAGATCTAATAAACGGGGTATGTGCTAATTTCTCTAACCAAATCGAATCTAAGTTTATTAACCAGATCGAAGTACTTTCGAAATCGATAGACGGTAAAATAGAAAAGCTAACGCAATCTATTCAGATGACTCACGTCATGAGAGTGGCCAATTCAAAAAATATTGATTTACTAAAGACCGAGTGTGATATTATGGATCAGAATTTAAAAAATAATTCACTGAGAATTGCTGGAATTGGTGAGAAAAATAATGAAAATTTGAACGACACTGTAGTGAATCTTTTTAAGAAATACCTTAAGATTGACTGTTGCCCTAGTGACTTTGATAACATTTATGAATACATTTATGATTGAAGTTAAATTCTGAACGTGATTTATTTTATTTGTTCAATATTTTATGATAAATAAAAATTTTGCAAACCGTATCAGTAGGTAGTTTATTATACATATACTTTTTTGTATAAGCTAAGTATCATTTACTTTAAGTATTGTACATATGAATATTTCATTTCGTTTAAATTTTAGGAGATGCTGTTGAACACTGTTCCCCGTATTCAGTGAATAGGTTTAAAAGTTAGACCAGGTCTAGTTGCCATGGTTCTTAAAACTGTTAGTTCGCCAGTTTCGCTTATGTCATTGTAATTTTGTAATTGTGACATTTAGAAAAATTATTTTTTCAATTGTTAAAAATGTCATCTGAACTCTATAACTGTCAAGTTATACCTGGTCTAAATTTAAACCTCTTTAGTGAATACGGGTGTGTATGTTTAGGATTAATTGGGCGCCCTGAGGCATGTTTTATAGTTTTCTTATGACTAGAGATGACTTATTTTCCTTTGCACACTTTAATGTTCGCTCCTGCAATACGGGATTTGATTTGTTTTCAGATTTTGTTATGAGTGAATCCTACGTCCTTGTCAGAGTCATGGCTCGGCCCGTCTATACCCGATTTAGCTGTAAGTATTAGTAATTTTAAAATTCTGCCACGGGACAGGGACGGACGAGGTGGTGTAGTTTTATTCTATATTAAACGTTGTATTAAATTTAAAACACTAGCTATTCCGCATTTTATAGCAACATTTTTGAGCACTGTTGGATTTCAACTAAAAGTTATAGACCACCAAGCGGGAACTTGTCTGCTTGTTTAGACATTCTAGAAAGTACCCTAACTACATTTATCCCACAATTTGACATATTAATTTTTGGGGGTGATTTTAATATCGATATTTCTCAAATTATTTCATTTTTAAGCAAATATAATTTATCAGATCAGATTATCAATTAACCTACTAGGATAACGGATAACTCCAAAACTTTAATTGACTTAATGATTATGTCTTCCTATGAACTGGTAAATGAAGTAAACGTTATAAATATGCAAGACATTTCTGATCGTCATTTGATATCATGTCAGATCAAAATAAAAAAGATAAAATGATTCCTTTATTTCGAGAGGTTTTTCAAATTTTGACTTAGGAGTTTACGAACGAATTAATTAAAGCAAATTGAAATCATCTTTATTCGTTCAGTGATTGACCATATGGTCAATCCATATGGTAGATTTTTTTGAACAATGAGAGTATTAATATTTTTGTCAGATTTGCCCCTTGTAAGACCGTCCGTATTACTAAACGACCAGCCCCATGGTTAACGCCTAATTTAAAATTAATTATGCGCGAGAGAGATACAACACTATTACGTTATAAACAAAATAGAAGTAAGGAAGCTTGGTTGTATTATAAAGAAATGATAAATTTTGCGAATTATTCAATCAAGGCCGAAAAAAAGGCTTACTTTCAATTTAAATTTAAGAGGAATCCAAAGGATTTTTGGAAAACACTAAAATATTAAAATATTACCGATTCCGTTTCAGAAATTAACTTTCAGTGTACGTCGGATGAATTTAATAATCATTTTATAAAAAATATCCCCAATGTATCATTAGCTGTGAGTGCTGCTGAGGATGCACATATCATAAATCTGTATAAAACAAGTGTAGTTGATGACACCAACAAATTTTATTTTCATGTTATATCCTCTGAAAATGTAATGGACATTTTTAGGACCCTTAAAAGTGATGCAACGGGAAGTGATCATGCAAGTTTAAAAATGCTTACCTGCATTCTACCATTTCTTTCTGAACATCTGACTTATATTCTCAATTTCTGCCTTACAAATTACGTATTTCCCAAAGCCTGGAAATCGGCAAATATAATACCTATACCTAAGAAAATCAATTCGTCAGCATTTGCCCACTTTAAGCCTATCAGCATTCTTCTATCGATGTCAAAAGTATTAGAAAAAATAGTTACATTGCAACTCCGTAACTACCTGCTTCAAAATAATATTTTACCTGTGACCCAATCTGCAGCATAGCACAACTACAACTTTAGTTAAAGTGACTGATGACATTTTTACTGCAATTGATCAAAGCCAGAACACCTGTTTAATATTACTAGATTTTAGCAAAGCATTCGACACCCTGGATCATGGGCTGCTTTGCAGTAAATTACGATATTTCGACATGTCTGATGAAGTGGTACTATTCTTTGAGAACTATCTTCTCTCGTGAAAATAAAGAGTACTATGTAAAGGTAGTTTTTGTAATTGTCTGCCTGTGAATAAGGGGGTGCCCCAAGGTAGTGTTCTCGGACCATTGTTATTTCTAATTTACACCGCTGACTTTTATTCCTTTCTTAAGCATTTCCATCTGCATTCGTATGCCGACGATTCCCCAATATACTATTCTTTCCATGCTAGTGGATACCGTATAGCAGAATCCAATTTAAACAAAGATTTGGAAATTATTTTTAATGTATCAAGGGCTCGTTTACTCTCTCTAAATGAAGCAAAAAATGAAGTACTCTTGTTTGGCAAAAATAAAGATTTTCATCAAAACAACTTCGCCTCATACTCAACAGTGTACGCCTCAATTTTTCAGTAGTTACTGTAATTTAGGGTTGGTTCTAGATAATGATTTGAGGTTCACGGGGCATATTGGTCAACTAATGAAAACATGGTTTTTAAAATGAAGAACACTATATAGAAACAAGGACCACTTAAATAAAAAGATTAAACTAAAGCTGGGTGACCCTCTTGTGTTATCTACTGTAGCTTATTGTGACGTTGTTTTTCGGCCCGCCCTTAGGGGACAAGAAAAGCTAACTGTACAAAGACTCCAAAACTCTTGCATTAGATATTGTTGTGATCTCGGCAAATTTGACCATATATCGGACTCTTTTCGTGAATCTCATTGGTTAAATTTAGATGAGAGATTTAAAATTCACATGGCACACGCAAAAACTAACAAAACAACAAGATAAACATGATCGTTTTACTAGATATTCGTTTCTTTATAGTGTTCTCAGGCATAAAACAGCTATATTTCAGTGTTCTTTTTCCTACAATAGTTAAAAAATATTTAACGATATTCCCAATTATATTAAGTTGAGCCCTAGTCTGACTTCTTTCAAAGCTAAATTTACTGCCCATGTATTGTCGGAGCGGCCTTAGGAGTGTCGTATATGTCATTTTAGATTATAATAAATACTTTTTTTCAGGAATATTGTTATATTAAGTTTTTTTTTTCTTTCCTTAAAAAATGTATATCATTGTACATCAGACACTTTGATGGTTGCGTGGAAGAGCATACTGATGTATGAACGTCGCCGGTCCCCATCACCTTTATAGATAGATTGCAAATAGTTAAATTTGTATTATGAATAAATACACTTTGTACTGTATTGTATTGTAAATATGTTTTTCTAAAACCTAAAATAACAAAGATGGTAAATAACTTATAATAGATCAATTTTACAATTAACTTGAGATTAAACACCATCCGAATCAGTTTTTCATGTAAAACTTGTATATTATTACACATTTTCTATTATCTAATAAATATTAGATCTTTTTTGGTTTTGTTTTAATAACTTCCCAACCCATATTTTTTTATAATGTAACAATAGATTGTATTAAAAAAATCTACAATATGTGTAAAAAATAGTATTTCTCTATATGAGTAGATATTACAATGTACTACGGTTGTAGAAAAAATTACTAAGTAGCTTTTGACAATTAAGTCACCAGTTTTGTGTAAGAATATTATCAACAGTTTCTTTAAAAATATCATTTCTGTGTGTTCTGTTTGTAATAATTAAATGCACTAAATAGAAAGAATTTTAAACGTCTCTATATGATCTGGTATTAGTAGTTAAAATGTTTACAATTGTAGAAAATTTCGCAATAGACTTTCCGTGTACCTGCTCTCAAAAAACGAAGAGACTGAAAATCCTTTCACGGGCCGACCCATATTTGCTGACAATTCAAAATTTTTTGACATCAATTATTTCCTAGAGGAACAGAATAAGGGCTGCAGGAAAAATGCTAAGGTCTTTAAAGAACAAGTATTCATACATAACATTGTTTATATAGGCTATAAAAAGGTATTTGATAACTTCCTGCATGCCTGGCTAATACAGGTCTTTCTGCTTATGTCCATGGCTAACTCAAATACACATGGGGGCATTGGTGGGGGGGTGTTATAAAAGGTTTATTATGATTCACCAGTTAATGACAAGATGTAACAATCACCCAGAGACTGTTGACAATATTGCAACTGGATACGAACTGGTTGCTCCGACAGTGTAGACCAGTGGTTCCTAAACTTTTTTGACTCCTAGAACACTTACCGAAATTTGCATTTTTGTGTAGACTTCCTGCCTTTCTGATATTTAATTTTTACAAATGAATCAAATGTTTTTTGACAACTGATACAGTGCTACTCACTTTGATAGGTTTAACAGTAGAGTGATAAACATTACAAAAAAAATTAAGTTTTACCCATTTAATAACAAAAACAACACCAAATACAGAACTAGTAAATTTATTACATAAAGTAAATAGGTAAAAAATAGATACTTTTTAATGGCTGAGATGGGCCTGATGCAAACCAAAGCAAACTGTCAATATTTGTTTTCAATTTGGTTAGGTTTAACCTTAAATATCCTCGTTCAGTGACGTCCAATCTGTGCCTTTTTTTTGTCTAAAGCTTGGCAGCCGTCATGAAACCTCTTTCCACGAAATATGAAGATAGAGAAGCTATCAAAAACTTTCTTGCGAAAGCTATAATGTAAGAGGTATGTATATCTCTTTGAAGCCAGAATTGCTTATATCCCTTTCTAAGTACCTTAAGTTCTTCGTTCGTAATTAATCCGATTAGTTTTTCTTGTAATATAACATCGGTTTCTTCAATGTTATCGTATTACCATAGCCAAAACGTCTTCAAATCTAGTTTCAAAGTCTGTGTGAAGGACAGTTACATGTTGAATGTAGGTTAAAAGGTCATCATCCTGGCAGTTTGTCTTTGATAAATTGGGGAACTGGAAAAATTCGCGTCTTACAATGTTTTGCTTCATTAGTTTAATTCTGGTAAGAAAAGCTGAAATGATAGACTTTGGTTTTACCAAATTTAGAAAATTTAAATTTTCTTTTAAAATCGGATCTTTAACATCCAAAAACTCTAAAACAGTCTCAAAAAGGGAAAAAATCCAGTCAAACATAATTCTTTTGACAGCCAGCGTACTTGAGTATGAAGGAGTAGTCGAAGAAAGTACTCATCATTTTTTTTACAGAACTGTGCAAATAATCTAGAATTCAACGCGTTTCCTCGAATTTGGTTTACTGCATTCATCACAAGTGAGATTCATGCAATCTACCACCCAGGTTTTTAGCAACTAAATGTTGTCGATGGATGACGTAGAGTATCGCAAGCACCCGTGGTACATTTTCTTTTAAATAGCTTATAAACCCACGATGGCGCTCCATCTGCTGCGGCTGAAATTATATGTGACAAAGGGATTGATTTTTCCGTGAAATAATCTCTCAAAACATTAAATATTGATTCGCCTTTAGTGTCTGTTGTCAGAGTTCTCGCGAAGAGCACTTCTTCATGGATTTCTTGATCCATAATAAAACGAACATATGCTAATAATAGTGCTTCGTTACCAAGTAAAGTTGACTCGTCCAGTTGTATGGAGAAATGGGTCGTTTGCAGATAATCATACAAGAAGCTTTCAATATCGTAACGCATTATATCAACACGTCTTTGAACTGTGTTGTTCCTTAAAGGATTTTTTTGAGAATATCATAGGCAGGTTTGTGTAAAACAGTTTTTATAACCTCTTCAATGGCTGGCAAAATCAACTCTTCTCCGATAGTATGAGAATTTCCAAATTTTGCTATAAGCAACGAGATATTGTAAAATGCTCGTAAACCATCCTCACTTCTTTGTGACGTCGAATTGAACATATTGTCGACCGTGGGTTTCTTCTCATGTTTTTCTTTAAGTATTTGAAAATATGTCAAATCTTTACCTGTTTTATCAGGATGACACCTTCTCAGATGATCCTCGAGCTTCGGTGGTTTCATAGCGTCATTGCTTGAAACCTTGTTACATAAGAGGCACACAGGCAGTCGTTTGTCCGACAATGATGGAACAAAGCCAAACTTAAAATAATCCACACTGTACTGTCTACATTTCTTTTTAGATTCGGCCAGCGTTTAGTAATAATTATCTGTGGATCAAAATTATGTTATTTAAATATATCATATTTAAATGCCCGTAATGATTAAAATTGATTCCCGATGTAAAACCCTCTTTTAATGTTTTTTCAAGATACAGAGTGTCCAAGTTGTCATATTTCCTATTTATTATAACACACCGTGTAATTTGGCACAAAATATACGGTGACCAATGTCTACGAAATAATAAGTTTTCAAAAAATCTACATGGTGTTACTTATTTGAATATGGGTGCTTTTATTTCAAAAATTTTCGCTTTTTTACTAGATATCGATATTTTGTACCGTTTAAATTTTAAAAGTTATTTAATAAATATTTATTCGGGTTTGGAATTCGGACATCGTAAATTTTAAGGTAAAAATGCTTCAAATTAGAAAAATGGTAAAGTTGCAATGTTAATACATTTTTACCTTAAAATTTACCGTCCCAGCGAACATTTTGCTAAATAACTTTTAAACGGTACAAAATATCGAATTCTAGTAAGAGACCGAAAATCTACGAAACAGAATGCAGATTTTTTTTTTGAAGTAAAAGCACTCGAAAGAAAGTAATACACTGTATATCTTTATACCCGTTTTGCAAACCCTGATGGTCAGTGTAAACGCAAATAAAAATATGAAAATTTAGACACCCTGAATCCTGAAAACGAAGTATTTTCGGGACAAGTTCATGGCACTTTCCGTTTTTTTATAGTACTTTACACTCGTAAAATTTTGGAGACTTATTTAGCGACACTCTGTATAGAGAGCAATCATGTAGCATGGAATCTTGTTTTTAAAGATAGAGAAGTATCTATATAGGTAATCTTGGTCAAAATAGGTTGATACCAAAGAGTAGGTATGTACCGATACCACAAGTTTGTTACGTGTTATTAGGTTTCTGTATGTTCTCGAAATTTCTAAAAAGAATTGATAGCCAATTGTATAAAGATTTTTTGTTTTGAAAAATTCTTCGATTAAATTATCATTGCCGCCCCTCCTCTCCCCGAAGGTTATTTGATCAGTAAAGCAAAATTTATATATTTCTTTGAAATCGTTATATAAAGTATACAAGATTTCATTCATTACCATGCATAAAATAACTTTTCATGAAAAGTGGAAAAAAATAAAATCGATAAATAAATAAAATTTTATAAGAGGATCACAATGAACTAAAATACTGTTTAGTTTATTTGCGGGTTATTATTTATGCTTTGTCGTTCTTGAAAGGTAGATTTATATATTTTTTAATCAAGTGCATTAAAGCATCCACACGTCAAATTCAATATATTTATTTTCACCTGTGGCGAGCAAAAGATTTTTGCATTTTAATTGAGTCAGTTAAGAATAAATATATTATTAATTTGTTACTATTATTATTGTACCATTATGAAGTAGATTTCATCGTGTAAATATCATGGCGCTGGGCATGTAAGTAGATTGTATCAAATTATTATTATACTAAATAATACAGTTAACCCATACAATCTTAATATGTAATAGGCTTTGCGGTAATATTTTAAATTAAATATACACTTAAAATATAAATTTGAAATTGTATCTGAAATTTTGCTTATATTGCGAACTTGTTACAAAACAAAAATGTTTTCGTAGGCAACATTATTCGAAAACTAAAAAGTATCTAGCTTATTTTTTTTAGTTTTTATTTATTACCATGTTTCCATATAAAATCAACCATTGTGCGGCGCTGGCGGCGGCGATGGTATCATTCTGGATAAAAAAGATTCAAAATTCAAATTCAAAATATATTACATTTCGAGAAATACAATGTGTAGATGGAAACAAGTCATATGCGTATAACATTAAAATTTAAAAAATAATAAAATTGTGCTTTAACATATGACATATATCAACATACTACATCACACATATACTTAACTAATCAATAAACAAAGTAGGCAATTTTCAATTCACACACTTGCAAAGCGTTAGTCAAGTTTAAGAATGAATGGTTATGGTTATTAATTCAAAATGGAAGGTCGCTTAACAGATTATAAATGCGACTACTGGCACACAGAGGAGATTTTTTATACATATCTAAATTGTGGTTTAGAAGCGAGACATTAGACTTATTCTGAGTGTCAAAGTTATGATAAGAACTATTAAGCCGACAAAGATGTTTGTTCTTATAAAAATAAGTCAACAATTTAAGTAAATAATTTGAGTGGACAGTAAGAATATTATTTTTGAGGAAACTTCCTCTACACGTCGTTGAGTATGACAGACCAAAAATAATCCGAAAACCCCGATTCTGTTCCATAAATACTCTAATTGATAACAAAGGCATAGTAAATAAACACTTAGAAGGCTTTCAAAAATTACGTAATTCCTTAAATAGTTTCAAACATAGGAGCTCTTATTGATTTTTTAGCACATCTTAGAAATTTGCCCATTCCAGCTTAAATCACTATCAATCTATATATCAAGAAATTTATTGAGTTACTTAAAACTAGCTTGTGGCCATCTAGATCAAAAATGAGACCACACGATATTTTGCGTACGGTTTTTATCTCCATACAAACAGTTTTTGCCTGATTAACCATAGGTTTGTTTTTCCTACACCAGGAAGAAAATTCCTTCAGAATAAAATTGGCTTAACTCCTCAATGCAGCCATATTCGGATCCTAGATAACAACTGTGGTAACATCGGCATACAAGAATAGTCTACCTTGAAAAACACGTTCGGGCAAATCAGTAATAAAAATAAGTCATATTCAGTAATAAAATCAGACTTTGAACCGTCAATCCTCACCGATTATGTCCTGTTCGTTAAAAATGATCCAGTCCTTCAAGTTACCCGTTATCCCAAAACTGTTTAATTTTAAAGCCACAAAATCTTTATCGACAGTGTCAAAAGCACGAGTAAGATCAAAAGAGAAGGAAATTACAGTTTCTGTATTATCAATCTAATCTGTTACATATTGAACAAGGTCAGGGCAAGCGCTTTCAGTAGACTACCCCCGACGAAAACCATGCGGACAATCTGAAAAAATATTATATTTATCCAAAAAACTTATTCAACTTATTCGACTTTTATCCAAAAAAGAATACGTTCTGTTATAAACGAGTTTTTCTAAAAGTTTAGAGAAGCAACTCAGTAGAGAAATAGGTCTATAGTTTTCTACTAGACAGGGGTCTCCTTTTTTAAATATGAGTACGACAATGGCAGTTTTAGGACATTCGGGAAACACTCCGGACTCAATTGAAACATATTTCGCCGATAACTTTCTTTATAAATGACAAGGGGATATCGTGAAATCCCGCAGAATTCTTATTTGGATATTTATTCACTGTATCAATTATTTCGTTACTAGTAATAGGTTCAAAAAGCATTGAATTTGAGATATGCTTTTAGTCAAAGTACAATAATAAGAAAAGTTTCCCCCAAGGAGAAATAACTTCCGAAGATCGAGACAATTTAACTAGGATTTTTTGTTAGTTTATTATAATGTAGATCAGAGATTTTTTTTATTTTTTTGGTACTATTTTTGCCTTGAATATTGTTAACAATATTCCATGACATTTTTGTTTTATTTGTGAAATTGGCGATTAAATTTTCATAATAAAGTTGTCTTTCTAGCTGAATTTTTTTGTTTAAATGTTTTTTGAAAGACTGATACTCTTCCCAAATCGCTTTCTCATTTGTATGGTTTTTCAACCAGGTAAGCCTTCTTCTAAGTTCCTTTTATTCATTATATAAAACGTATTTTTTTTGTTTTTTTTCTATAATTTTATTTTTTTTTTCTGTTGTAAGGGTACACAGACCTCAAACCTGCAGGAAAACCTGTAAAAGAGTTCATTAAAGTTTTCATCGCAAGTTTATTTATTTAATTAGTTTCATGTAACACATATATTAAGGTATTTTTTTCACTCTGTGATTGCAGATGAAAATTTCCAAACTTCTTACAAACACTTGGTTACATAAATTACTATTATCGGGCTAGTTAATAAAACTAAAATGTATGTTAATATTGTCAAATTTCTGAAATCTTTTCGATTGGTGGTAGATTTTTTTTGACATTTTTCAGAAGTATTTTTAATATTTTAAATAGGTAATACCAAAGTTTACTGAATATATTATATTCAGTAAACTTTGGTAATACCTACATTTCCGAAAATTGTTTAAACATGTTTTATTTATAATTACAAAATGAATCTCATTTAGACAAAATGGTTGTGTTAATTTTTAAACGCAACTCCATTTTAAGGAGCTGCTACTTTCTGAATTTCTGCTTCAAGAGAAGAAAATTAAAAACAATTTTTTCAAGGGAATTTTAAACCATTTACTATATAGGTTAATGGTTTAAAATTAATGACGGAGAATTATTCGACTTTTAAATTTCACCAGCTCTAAAATTAAGAATAATTTGAAAATATTGAACAATTCCATTTATATATTTATTTTTGTTCTTTATATATTTTTCTGAGACACCCTAGATACATTAATGAGCCCAAAATTAAATGGTAATTATGTATAGTGCGCCTGTACATCACATAGTTAAAAAAATTGCTTATTATTAAAATTAAAATATATTTAAGGGCACAGAACAAAAATCCAAATTTAAAATTAATAAAAAATATAAGAAAGACATTTCATTTTCCGAGAAAGACTGATGTTTTAGAAACAATTCAAATTTTGGTACAATTTTGCATTGCAATTTTATTGATGCAATAATATCCTTTGACAGAACTGAAAGACGTATGTATTTATATCTATAGGGTGAAGGTTTCCTTTACTAAAAGTGGAGACGCGACCTCGAATCTCATCTCGTCTCGACCCCTTCATTCCCGTCTCGTCTCAAGTGTCGAGATTGAATGGTATCGAGATGAGACGAGGTTAGGCCGAGACTAGATTACAAATTTTGTCTCGTATCACTAGTTATAAACCAAAGCCCCTAAAAGAAAATAATCAGCGCAAGATACACTGGGACCGAGCTGTTACAATGGATCGAAAGGTGAATTCTAATAGTCATCCTAAAAGAGCAAAAAGTTATTTAGATTATAGATATAAGTATCCTGCGGACAATAACATATCAGGAAGTATGTTCCAACTGACTCTGACTGATGAGATAAAAAATCTGTGGCAAGAACATGATGTTCAGTTGTTGTATTGTTAGTGATCTTGAATGGAACTGTGCCAAATAATTTTATGTTTAACCCGGAAAAGTTGGAAATCGATTAGCTATCTTGGCTTTTGCTAGCCCGATAACCCTTTGCTCAACGGGTTCACTAACCTAGTGAACCTATATAATATATTGATAATAATGCCATCATTAAATTGAATCTTCACCTGCAACTAGTTTGACACCCCTGCACAACAGCTATAGCTTTTACACAAATTTCTGCACTTATAACCATTGTAAAAGAATAGACTAACTGCAACAAATAATGTAACCACCTTGTTAGAATTAATTTATTGTTAACTTAACGAAAAATAACATATCGATTATATTTGTATAATATGCAGAGTAACGATTAATGTGTTTTAAAATCTGAATATATGTGACAAAATTAATAATTTCATTGATAGTTTAATAAACTAAATTAAAATAGAATTGAAAGTGAAAAATTTATAACCATGAATTTTAAATAAAATATAATATACATAATATTGGATCGTAGATAAGGAGGTTTAGGGGATTTAAACCCCCTCCAAGGGTGAAAAGAAAAATCGAAAGAATTTGTTTGCTTAAGTTGTGGAAAGGCTTGAAGGTGAGAATTTTTTTTTTAATTTATAGTTAGCCTAAACAATAGATACTTTGTTAAATCCGATATTTGGTGATTTATTTTGCGAAACATGTATTATTATTACAAATTATTAAGTTAATATTAAGACGTTTTTTTTAAATATATTTGTGTTTTACCCTGCATAATAAGAACTCCAAAATAATATATTTTTTCCACTTGTCTTGAATACTTACTTTAAAAGGTGTAAATATTGAAATCCATTTTGATACTGACCCAGATACAGTAACTACATTTTTCTACAAATTGAAGTTACCTGTATTTGTCTTTTTAATAATAGTAAAGAGGTAGGATTGTATTATTATACCATGGTGTCACCGGCAAACGCATATAAACCTATTGGGAAAATTTGGACCTATAAAGCGAGAAATTTCGGCCAGTGGCCACACATGACAGTTATTCAAAAGGGGGCGGTTTATTCGTTTATTAAAGGAATACTTGAAATGATACAATAGTGGACTTTGCCTCTTTGGGTTTGGCACTTTTCATAGTTCATAGTAGTTGGTTGTGTTGTCGTTCTTTCTTGGATATACTGGGTTCAAAGTTCTAAAAGTTGGAAACCTTTTTTTTTAGTCAATGCCTAAGATTAAAAACATTTAATTTTTTTTGTCTATTATTTTAAATTTGAAAATAATGGCAATCCTACCTTCGGTGGATGATCAAAATCCATTAAATCAATTAAATGGTGATTCCGACTTATAGCTTTTATTATTTAAAGCTTATGTAAGATTACTTTCAATTATTGCTTAAATTAAATACTTATTTGGATGGTTGGGTTTTGTAACCTCTAAGGGATAAGCAGAATTTTTCAGACCTGTAAAACGCACAAATGATTAAAGTAGTTTATATAATATATGTTTTCTTTTGAAATCATACTTAAAAGAATATCGAAGATAGTTCAAAAATAGCATAGTATTTAGAAACTTTTATCAAAAGAAAACAAACATTCTTGTAACTCTATAATATTCGTAGAACGTGCAAGAGCATCGTACGTTTATCACACATTTCCAATGCTAGTATAACTCTCGCATTTTTAGGATGTCTTTGAACTTTTAACCGCATATAATATAACATTTGAACAAATGCAAATGAATATTCGTTTACGGATTGGTTGCTTGGTAGTTAATACGGCTTATGAACCATACTGATCGAAAAGCATAATGTTTTTCGTTACTTTTTCTTTATGAGTAACCAGTTGTATTCTCTTTTTCTGCGTTTTTTATGCTTTAGTCTCAAGTTTTGTTAACATTACTCCTATAAATAGGCGATATATAGTAAAATGCACAAGTGCGTTTCCGCACAGCGGTAGATTTGTATAAATGCGAGGAAGACGCGTTTTTCAAAAAACAAATAACAGGAACCTTTTTTATATTTAATTAATAATAAATGTCATATTCCGAAATATTGTAGTTTGCATTGAATATTCTTGATTCGAAAATAATAATACTACAGCCAATTTTGCACGCAGCGAAAGGGTTTTAAAAAACAGTGGACTTTAAAGAAGTCTGCGTAAAAATGTGTTACATACATAGAGCTTTTTAGGGGAGACTAAATAGAAAAACTGATAATTTGTAGGCGTATATTTTTTATATGCCTCTTTAAACCTTATAATTAAAAACGATTCTTCTTGTATCTCTGTTATACATTTGAGATTGATGATATATCTGTCAGAATTTTTGAGAGCCTACCCTATGAGTCACTAAACGTGCTAGCGGAAGCAATTAACCATTCCTTTTGTGAGGGGAATTTTCCTTCTTTTTTGAAGACTGCAGAGATTGTATCTATATTCAAGGGGAGATCTTGATGATCCTTCAAATTTTCGCACTATTTCCTTACTTACAACATTCAGTGAAGTTGTTGAAAGGCTCGTTAAGGTCAGAGTGATTTCTTTTCTGAACAAATGTAAAATTCTGACAAAGAGTCAGTTTGGTTTTCAAAGGGGTACGTCTGTCGATGCTGTCTTCTCTTTCCTTGAGAATCTTTACTTGGGTATGAATGAAGAGGAGCTAACTGCTGCTGTTTTTTGTGACTTTTCTAAAGCTTTTGATTGTGTCAATCATACATTACGTTTTAAAAAACTGGACCACTGTGGTTTTAGGGGAACTTCATTACAATGGTTTCAGTCATACCTCTCAGAAAAAAGACAGTTTGTTGGGACTCCAAAAGGAAGATCAAATATGCAGCATATTTGTGATGGTGTTCCACACGGCGCTCTAATGAATACCATTTGTAAGGATTTGGAAAGGGTGAAAGAATGGTGTGCTTCTAATTACCTCGGTTTTAACTGTGATAAATTATCCATTCTTACTTTTAAGTTTACATTAAATAACATAGACCTAAATAGTATTCAAAAAAACTAATCTCTCAGAAAATTTTTGGGTATTCATATTGATAATGAATTAAAATTTTCTACTCACATAACCCTACTTAGTAAAAAAGTTGCTTATGGGTGCTTTGCTGTGGGAGTAATTTCTAGTGAATTAGGTTCATCTGCGGCTAAGATAGCATAGTATTCTTTAATCGAATGTGACATAAGATATGGGATCTCTTTTTGGGGATTTTGTAACCACCAATTGCTAAATTCCATCTTGGTTCTCCAAACAAGGTCACTGCGCTACATACATATGTAAAGCTAAGTTTAGGGAACACTGTAAACTTCTTTTATACGGGAAGAAATTTTGACTGTCATCTCTCTTTTTTATATTTGAGACTTGTTGCTTGATGCACAAAAAATTTAGGAATTTTTCTAGACATAGTGCTTATACTACCCGTAACAGTAGCAGCGTTCCTCTCCCAATACCCAAATTTGCTTTAACTAAAAACTCATTGATTTATGAAAGTGTTAAGATCTACAGTCAGTTACCTATAAACCTAAAATTAATTACTGTTGAAAAGTCCTTTAGACGGACTCTCAAGAACATTCTTAAATTAAAGCCATACTACAATCTGCAGGAATTTTATGATAACCATCTATGATAGAGGTATAATATTTTAAATATTCCTGACTCAACATCTGTTTTCTTTTTTTAATCTTTATACTATTGACTCATTTGTTATTATACAGTTTATATTTTAATTATTGATTGTTGTCTATTGTTTTGTTATTATTATATATGTTTTATCTGTATATATATATTTTTGAGCCTTTCACTATTGCTTTGTGAATGAGACATGTTTTTCTGATGAAAATAAAGCTTATTTTGTTGTTGTTGTATTATTGATTATAATCAGCATAAAAAATGCGTGCGAAAAAAGTAGGCATTGGCTTTCAAAAAATTTTTTATCATATATAATCCAGCATATACATCCAAAATAAATTAGTGTAAATGTGCCCTTATTGAATTCATTGAACGTTTTTTTCTCCGTTGAACGGTAGCTTCTCGATCGCACATTGGAAATTTTCGATTCTCTTGCTGCATTTTCACACTATTACCCCTATTGATTCTTCGATTGAAGGCGGGATTTTAGTTTCTGGTACAGTTGTAAACGCAAGTTAAGTCCTGTGATTTGAGTGGTTAGAATATGTCAATACTCCCCGATCAATTTCTTCTTTGGCCTCGAAGCTTCCCCATGATCGTCCGAGTCAAATTACGGCTTTAATGATGGTTTATGGCTTTAATGGTGGTTTTCTCGACGAATCTGGGCTAACCTAACAGGAAAAATTCTTGTTTTAATATAGATACACTTTTTGAAAGGTCTAATCAGAGCTAACCGAAACCACACCAATCAACTACATATAAAATTACAACTTTTGTTAAAAAGGTCATCGCCTGAACCGGGATTCGAACACATGTAAAACCCTACCATTAAGCCACGAGGCATACAGCGAACATTCAATGAAACTTGTTTATACTCCTCCGATTGACACATCTTAACCAATAGCGCACGAGAGGGTGCCAGGTCGTTTACAACTGTACCGTTAACTGAAATTTCGCCGTTTGAAGACACATTTTTAACCGGCTTCAAGAAAGAAGGTGGTTATCAATTCGTCCCTATGTATTTTTTATATATACGTACATCGACTTCTTGGCGATAGTTTGACCAATTTGGATGACATTTTTTTTAATTTTTAAGAAATAATCGGGATATAGCCGGAGTAGTCCAATAGCATATTTAAATGATGTTAAAAATGACGGCGTGGCCCTCAGGGTTTCTTGAACTCGTTGATTAAAAGTAATGAATTAACTGTTAAAATAGTAATAGATATCATAAAATAATAATAGGTCAGAAGTCTGAAAACTGAACGACTAAAAAAAGGCCATTACTTTAACTAAGATAGTAATAGGTTTTAAATTAATACTGCCTTGGCCGACCGACGCAAAGTTTCTGAAAATGTAGATTTGGTGATACGGTAAAAAATCTTTTAAAATAGTTGTAGATTTATTACGATTTACGATTGTAATAGACTGGCAACATTGATGAATGTGGAAAAATCAAAACCGTCAGATCAGGGCTATTTTCAAATTTACAAAGGACAAATCGATATTCAGTATTTTTGAGGAAAGTAGTAAAAAGTTTCTATTAAATAAAAAATTATATTTATTAAAAAAAAAAAATTTTAACCCACTTACTCCGGGATGTCTTTACCGATTGGGATGCAATTTTTTGAAAGTATCCAGGGTAGTGCCGGAGTGGTCCCATAGCAAGCATTTTGAATATTTTTTTTCGTGATAAATTTTACTCATCATTTTAAATTTTGAAATTTTTTATTGTCAATTTCCTATTGTAATCGTGAAAAGATCACCCTCCGAGATGTTTTCAGATCTTCACGTTTCATGGTCAATAGATGCCAAAAAACGGGTTTTCTTAATTCCGTCGGTCTGTCTGTCTGTCTGTTCGCGGCATAGTTAAAAAACTACTTACCCGATTAACTTTGAATTTTGGTAAAAATAAATAATAATCCAATATAGCGAAACAAAATGGTGGCCTAGTGAAATGTTACAAAAAATTATTGTTAAAAAACTAATTATCCAATTTATCTCAAATTTCGCACACACATCTAGGATTATGTTCGAATCAACTGGTAACATTTTGGTACGAATTCAAGATGATTTCAAATTGTGGGCCATAACCAAGTGTGGTATAGGGATCAACTAGTAAAATGTTGGTACTAATTTAAGATGGCCGAACAAAATGGTAGCCAAATAAAGTGTTCGTAATCATGTAAAACCTGAGAGGGTGGTTTTACACATCTTCACATTTTAGCGTCCCTGGATGCCAAAAAATATTTTATCAATTCCGTTGGTCCATCTGTCGGTCTGTCAGGTCGCGGCATAGCTAAGAGACTACTGAACCGATTGACTTCAAATTTTGATCAAACATCAAATGTCATATGTGGATGAGCTGGTAATATTTTGGTAAAAATCTAGAATGGCGAAAGAAAATGGCGGTCTAGTGATGTTAAAAAAATTATTATAAAACTACGTATCCAATGTACCTCAAATTTTGTACAAGCATCAAAGTAATATGATGGAATCAACTGGTAAATTTTGGTGCGAATCCAAAACTGCCCACATTTACAATAAAATCCCAGCAGATTAAAAAGTTTGAATATCTGCCAGTTTAAAATTACCATCGAATATTACTTCTAAGCCGTTAGTACCTACCTATTTCAGCAAAAAGACATTTTACCCATTAGGTATGTAATTTTTCTGTTATTTGTTGCCATAATTATTCTAGCCAGTAATGAACATTTGTGTTAGCACGTTATTATTGCTTTAGCAGTTCCTCTTCTCTCTCTTTTTAATTTGTATGCTTGTTACTATTTATTTTTTTAATGTTTTTCTTATTTCATACTCTCAGTTTTTTTAAGATTTATTATTATCATTATTTATAGACTTTTGATTAATAGGTTAAGTTTTCCAGATTAAAGTTACATAGAAGAATGAACGGACTGTTAGAGTCCTTTAATGGCTAAAAGGCACCTTGATTTGATGATTTTATTAATTATTTTGTATTGTTTTTGTGGCCCTGTACCTAACTTTTGTTTTTCGGGATGGCCAGCTGTCTAGTGTTGGATAGCTCTGCTTTAAAATAATTATATGTAAAAAACCCAAAAGATTGATTTCGATATTTCCATATAAAAATAGGGCTCAAAAACAACAGCTGCGGAAATCTTAATGCGCCGTAAAAATAGCCGAAAAGGGGCCACTAATATTTCACCACAAAGAATAAACATAGATAATTTAAGTAAAAATAAAAATTACAATAAAAAACAACCACATAAAAAAAAAATATATATTGCATTTTAAATAAATAAATAACACGGGGCTTATAATATCAATACTAGCAAATATTGCTGAAATGAAAGGAATCTCAAAAATGGTAAAGCTTTCTTAAACTTAGACAATTTTACAACCAAATATTTACAAATAGTATAAAGGAGTAATGGAGAACACTTATTCAGTATCTAACAATAATATTTACAAGTATGTCAAATATCCGCTCTAATAATAATGCTTAAAACGGCGTTTTCACGGATTGATCTCAGTCGAGCGATATGTATATATATATATATATATATATATATATATATATATATATATATATATATATATATATATATATATATATATATATATATATATATATATATATATATATATATATATATATATATATATATATATATATATATATATATATATATATATATATATATATATATATATATATATATATATATATATATATATATATATATATATATATATATATATATATATATATATATATATATATATATATATATATATATATATATATATATATATATATATATATATATATATATATATATATATATATATATATATATATATATATATATATATATATATATATATATATATATATATATATATATATATATATATATATATATATATATATATATATATATATATATATATATATATATATATATATATATATATATATATATATATATATATATATATATATATATATATATATATATATATATATATATATATATATATATATATATATATATATATATATATATATATATATATATATATATATATATATATATATATATATATATATATATATATATATATATATATATATATATATATATATATATATATATATATATATAAAAGAGAAACAGAAATTTTAATTTCTGTGCGGTTCTTGATCGTAAAAAGTTATATAAAACGAAACCAGTAACGGTAAGGATTACTCCTTCACCATTTTGTCGAGAATCGACCAAAACATGACTCTATGTTTGTTTCCAGGGCCAAGGTGCCAATCTGCTACCGTGGTATCTGCCCCGGCAAGGCTCATCAGGCAGTTTCCTTGGGGGGTATCGGTATTAAAACCGAAATATATATATATATATATATATATATACAAGGGTGATAAAACTGTTCATAATTTATCCGGATCTTTTGGTAATAATGATTTAATTGAAACAACATCTGTTTATGAGTTAGTTAGTATGACATTCAGTTGATAACAAAACTAAAAAAAAACATCACCTGAACGGGGATTTGAACACACTATTACACACATGCGTTGCAACCAAGTCGAGAACCCTACCACTGAGCGAGGAAGCTCACAACGAATATTCAACAAAACTTGTTTATTGAATCAATAGGAAGCACATTGGCGCCAGAACGTAGTATATAATTTTACAACTCGCTGCGCTGTTATCAAGAGTCGTCCTTGATGGACCGATCTGTCAAAATGACAATGAGACACCATTTTCTCAAAAACATTTGAATTTCGGTAATTATAAAACATGTAACATAAAATACATTTGCAATGCTCCCCTAATTTAACAAATGTAACAATATTCGTGGTGTTACCTACGTATAAAAATGTGTATAACGTCACAACTCATAGGCAGATGTAGTTACAGTCATATTGCTATTACCAAGAGATCAGGAGACGAATAAATCAAAGTAACGGGTAAAACTGCTTCTCGAAATTATGGACAGTTTTTAACTAATAACACTTATTCCAGTTAATTTTGTATAAGAAAGAAAATCAACGTGCGAGGACAAATTATAAATCTCGACTGCTTATCTATTTCGGATACCATCTATAGACATATACATAAATATATATAATAGAAATCGTCTTAACGTGATCCTAATTTTGACTGGAGAGTACAGAAAAGAGCTCTTAGATATTTGTGTAGGGCAAAACTTAGAAAACACTGTAGGCCACTTTTCATTAGAGAAAAGGTGCTAACTTTATTTTGTGTATTCATTATCGAAACTGTAACCATGGTACATAAAAAATATAAAACAAATCTAGTCGAACATAGTCATAATACACGGAATAAAGGTGAACTAAGATTACCAATACCAAAAAGCACTCTAACCAAACACTCTATAATATATGAAAGTTTAAAGATTTACAACCACTTGCCAAGAACGGACCGCATTGAAAATAATATAAAAAGGTTTAGAAAGGGTGCAAAAATGTGATTGCAGTGCAAAGCATCTTATAGTTTGAATGAATTTTATAAAAACTTTAGTAGTTAATTTAAATTAGCTCTTTGTTAAATTTATTTATTCTGTTTTTTATTTGTTGTGCTATTTTTTAATAAATTGTATTTTTTTGACTATATACACTGTAAGAAATGTTAATTTATGTATTTACTTATTCTTTGTCCCATGATCTTTCTGGTTTGTTTGTTATTTGGATATAATGTATTTTTGTGGCTTTTTATTTTATATTACTTGTATTTTTTGTTTCAACTGAATATTTACTTATCTACATTTTGTCTTTATATAATTATATTTTATTATTTGTACAGCACATATCCTCTAGTTTTTTTTTCTACAGCTTTGTTAATGAGAACACAATTCTTCATACAATAAAGCATATTTTGACTTGATTTTATTTGCCCTGACTTGGGTATAATTGCTAATACTCGCGGGAATAGTACAATTTTTTTACAATTGCTTATATTTGAGACATCCAGTATACTATATTAGAATGTATATATATTTAAAGTTACCTTAGTAAACTCTTGAATCTATTGATTCAGTCAAATAAACAAGTCAAAAAGGAATTTAGACATCGGATTTTTCGGTACAGAACGACTAAACTTGCTCCACTTAGATCGATTAGTAAAAACGGGGCTTTAAAATGTTTTTCTCTGTAAAATATTACATTCTCATATGTTATAAATGCAAACTATTTATGGCCTAGTCTTTATCAATACATCTTGTAAAACAACGAAAAATAACGATAAGTTTATCTCTTTAATAATAACATCCTTAGTAAAAAGTCTCTTTAGATTATTAACTCTCTTTTAGATTTTTAGACGTCATAATATGTACTTCGCAATGGGCAAAAGAAAATATCATTGAAGTAGTGTAGTGGTCAAGACAGATGAACTTCGAGAGCAGATGTAAATAAAATACCAACATTTTGAACACATATTTACTGCTTTTTCCTACAGACCATGAGCGATTTCTATTTATTTAAATCTGCTTGAATCTCCGCCAACGATTTACCTTTAGTCTCTAAAACGCAAAATTGTACGAATATTCCACCCAACAACGAAAAAACGGCAAATCCCAGGAAACATTCTCCTTGCCCTACACTATCTACTACCTGACTAAACCATTTGGTAATCACAAAACTGGTTATCCAGCATACTGAAGTTGCCAAAGCACTAGCAGATGACCTAACGCTGATGGGAAACACTTCTCCAACAACCACCCAAGGAATCGGCCCAAATCCTACATTGTAGGTAATGATATATAGTACTAAAGACAGGATTGGAAGGAAATTCAAAGAACTAACGGAGTCTGGATTATGTTCGCTGAATACTCCATATACCCCTAGAATAGTTTCACTCAAAGCCATTCCAACTGCAGAAAAAATCAGTAAAGTTTTGCGACCTAAGCTGTTGGAAATCGATGGTGTAATGAAACTAGTTAAAAATTGTACGCCTCCAGTAATCATGGAACAATACCCGGGGTCAAGAGAAGTACCGGCCTGCTTAAATATATCTTGGGCAAAGAACAATACTGCGTTAATTCCGGATGTTTGTTGAAAAAATACTAAACCACTTCCTATTATAAACGCTTTGATGGTTCCTCTGGATCTGAATATGTCGATCATACTGCCGCGTTCTTCGTTCTCTATCTCAGTTCTGATTATCTCTAGTTCCTTTTCTGTGGCTTCGTCACTGGCATCTCGAATTTTCATCAAAGCTTGTTTGGCTAGGTCGTGTTTGTTTTTCTGTACATAATAATGCGGAGTTTCAGAGCCAACAATCCAGAAGACTATAAAGTAAGCTATTGCTAGTGCTCCGAGTAATAGGTTAAATATCATGACGCTACTTATAAAGTAGCCTAAAACGTAGGTGAATATGAGACCACTACAAATAAAAACGTTCATTCCGGCACCTAGTATTCCACGATGATCGTCAAGAGCCATCTCTCCAACGTACATCGGCAGTACAGAGAACGCACCACCGACACCAAGACCTGTGATGAGTCTGGCAACTAGGAATTCTGATACCTGGAAAAGAAAAATAATTTAAAAATCTTTACTTTTTATATAACAAGCAGGGATAGAATAAATATAATACCAGTAATAAGTTCTGTTTTAAAAGTTACAGCCATCGAATATACTCCAAGCAGACAATCCAACAAATTGAAAATTAAGGGTCTTTGCGTGTTCTCAGTAGAAATGAAATTCATCGAGATATTTCCGCGGTCAGAAATGTCAACCCGCGGCTGTCCTAAGTTACGCTACTGGCACCACCGTGTCAAATTTGCTACATGTGAACTGTACATTAAAACTAATTGGCGGCATGACTGATTGTGGTGACACAGACCAAGACAAGACCGTCTTATAGTCTAGTTCACAAACTCATAACGATGTTAATTCTTGTTTATGCTTGTAAAAATATGAGTGAGGGTTTATTGGAGTCGGAATAACGTCTAGAAGGATGTAAACAGGGTTCATACCCGCACATAAACAATTTTAAAAGTTATTACCAAATTAGGATTTTAAAAAAGTTCTTTTGGAAATAACCCGAAAACTATTAGCATTTATTTATTCATTTTTATTTATTTATTTATTTATTTCTCAAACATACACTACAGAATTCAACATTCCAAATGATATGGCCTATGACAGTTGTAAAATCAGATTTAGAGCTACATAACATATCCTATACTAAATAAAACAAAAAATGTACAAAAAGAAAAAAAAACGTGTCAAAGCTACATAATATATCCTATGCTAAAAAAAATGTATATAAAAAAAAAAGAAAAAAATTGTAATAAATCTATTGTGTACATACGTTAATCTGTTCAATTCAGGTGTAAATCGAAAAAAAAAAAACAAACATTGGGAGTAAAGCAAGAAACCGAAAACTCTAATTTGTCGAATTTCGTTATTATTGGGGATTATATAATAGGAATTTAAGTTTTCTTTCAAAAGTGTGTGTTGTACAATTTAAGTCTAGGTCTGGTGGGACATATGTGTTAAAATAAGTCATTATTCGATTCATGATACTGTTTCTCCCAATGTCGGTGCGACTCCTACTAGTCAAGAACATGTCATTTAGACGAGTGTTACGGGATGGTACACGAAAGTTCATCAATATCAGGAGATCAGAGCAGTATATCATGTTATTAAGTATTTTAAATCCAAACATTAATGTTAAGAAGATTCTTCGAGTTTCAAGGCTACTCATGCTCAATAATTCCAGTCTCTGATGGTATGAATAATTGTGTTTATCAATTCTCAACCCGTAGAGGAGAAAGTTCACAAACTTTGATTGGACCCGCTTTAATAGTGTGATATGTGTTCTGTAGAATGGAGACCAGATTGTACAGCAGTACTCTAAATGACTTCGCACCAGGAAGTAGTAGAGGCACTTCAAAACGGTAATATTAGAGAAGTCCCAACATTAACGCATAACAAATCCTGTCATCCTGAATGATTTTCCCAAAACATAATTCATGTGATCATTGAATCTCAGTTCGGTGTCAAAGATAACTCCCAGATCATTAATCCGTTCAACTCTTTCAATGGGTGCATTAGCGATAGAGTAATCATGAAGAAATGGGGTTTTTCTCTTGGAGAAAGATATGACCTTACATTTCATTATATTCAATTCCATTTTGTTATCTTCACACTAAGTCACCAGCTTGTTAATTTCCGATTGAAGATTTTGGCAGTCGTCAATGTCATATATATATTTAAAGATTTTTAGGTCATCAGCATAAAATAAGAATTGGCAGCTTTTGAACACATTGCTGAGGTCATTAATATAGATTAAGAACAAGAATGGACCTAAACCTATAGTCTCTGTTGTGAAAATGTGACCCTTGGGGTACACCGGAAGTGACTACTATCTCTTTTGATAAGATATTGCTTATTTTGACTTTTTGTGTACGTCCACGAAGATAACTGCAGAACCAAGACAGTAAAGGGTTCATAATGCCATAAGACCTTAGTTTTTCAATAAGAAAGGAGTGATCTACCCTATCAAAGGCTTTTTTAAAGTCGAAGTAAATAGAATCAACTTGAACGCCCGAGTCAACAACAGTAGCCAAGGAGTTAGAATATATTGATAGGTTCGTTATACACGAACGACCTGGAAGGAAACCATGTTGATTCTCAGAGAAAATGTTTCGTGCACACGCAAGCAAATTGTCCACAACCAGAGACTCAAGGATTTTGGACATGCAGTCAAGTCCAGATTTTGGTCGCTAATTAAGGATGTCCGCCCTATCCCCATCCTTGTGAATCGCAGTTACATAGGCTTCCTTCCAAATAGTAGGAAACTGACCCAACGAAAGAAAAAGTTGAAAAAGATATGTGAGCGGCACTGCCAGAGTTGGGCAGCAGTGCTTCAAGAAAGTAGGAGGGATATCATCAGGTCCAGCTCCCTTGTGATCATCAATGTCAACCAGCTTTTCAAAGACCATGAAACTGTTGATGACAATATTTGAGATATCCAAACGGAGAAAGCTATTGGTGCCTACATATGTGGAGTGACCAGTGTCGATAAAAACTGACTGAAAAAAGTCTGCAAATAAATTCGCAACAACCTTTGGGTCGCTAGATTCAAAGTCAAGAAACCTCATTTTTGATGGATAAGCTAACGTTTTACGCTTTGATTTGATGTAGGACCAGAAGGATTTTATATTATTTAATATGTTATTTTGTGTGGACTGAATAAAATGATTATAGTCTTCCTTTATTGATGTTTTCGATTGAATCCTAAGCGCTTTGTAATCATATTCCCTACTCGGTAGTCGTGTGTGTCTGTACCTTTTGAAGGCTTTGTTTTTTTTATTTTTATGGTCTTATTAGAAAAGTAGTTGGGGTAGTTAGTAATATGGATTCGAGTTTTCGGAACATATAGATACACGGCGATATAGAGAACAGCATAGAACATGTCAGTGGCAGCACTAATGTCATTACAATTTAAGAAGTTCCAGTCAATATTTTTAAAGTGGTCGTTCAGTTTATTGTAGTCAGCCTTAAAGAAGTTGTATTTAGTCTGTTGTAAGTCCGACACTAAATCTGCTGTATTATTTAAGAAAAAATCAATATGAAGAGCTGAATGATATTTGTCAATCTTCGTCAGTGGTGTCTGATTATGAGAAACTAATATATCTGAAATGTTCGAAAAAATTAAATCAAACATGACATTATTTGTATTAACTACATTGTTAAGTTGTACTAAATCATAAAAACACATACAGTCAAAGATGGTTTCTTCCTTGTCGTTATTAGATGTAAATATAGTGTTCCGATTACTATCGGTAAAAAGACCAAAATAACAATCAATATTACTGCTTTCAACGGTGTCTCTTGAGTTGATTTGAATAAATGAATTAGTGTAGTTCGGCAAATTGAAGTGACCCAAAATCAAGATCTTACCATTTGGAAAGTGATCAAACACATAACTCACAGACTGTACATAATCGTCGTAGATTGAAATGCCTGCAGCAGGTGGGATGTAGACAGCATTCAGGATGATGGGGACATCACCAATCCGGACCTGCACCCAAACCTGTTCCACATCACCATCAGGAACCTTGAGGATCATGGAATCTAAAGAGCAGTCAACCGCAATAAGCACACCACCACCTTTCGACATCTTACAGATATCTGGGTTTCTATCTCTTCTACATACAACAAAGTTCGTGGGAAAAATCTCTTCACTCGCGATGTGTTCATTCAACCATGTCTCAGTTAGGATTATAATGCGGTAGTTGGAATTTATTACTTCTTGTTGAAAGGGTATAACCCACGGACATTCTGATAGGTGATCAGCATATCAGCATCAGTTAGTCTCACATCTGCAGAGAACACCTGTCTGCGCCGTTCAGGTTGAAGTTCGGGCGTTGAGCAGGAAAGACTCGCTAGGGGAGAGTTGTTGGCTTTTGCCTCGACGAAAAATTTTCTTCAGAGTTTTTGTTTAGGATGAAATTTTTGTTAATAAATGCGACCAACTCCCTTGTTGTTTGAAAATCCAAAGTTCCATTTCTGTTTGTGTAGAATAGCGGCAAGTATACTATGTCTTTTGAGATCAAAGTTGACATGATTAAGTCATTTTGCTGGTGAATAAGATTGTTCAAGACTGGTCTATTCAAACAATAGTTACAGCCCACTATTATTAAGTTAGTATTCGAGGAGCAGTGTGCAAGAAGGTTAAGCTCATTATCTGTGATTTTCTGACCTCGTACTGCATTATTTCTGGAGGTAAAAACAACAACATGGTCTTCCTTCGTGAAATTTCTGCTCAACTGTTGACATTCCTGAACAATATCAGAGAACAACGATTTGGGTCTAACCTGGTAATTAATATCAAATCTGTCCTCAGAACTCTCTTTAAACAGCAATCTGGTACCTCTTGAATTATTGCCACCCAGAATTAGGAGTTGCCTTTTCCTCTTGATGACCCTGTCACCAAGGGAAGTATGCCGAGCAACGAAGGGTAAATGTGTATCATGACTTCCACAGGTATGTGCTTTCATAATGTTCTCTTGTTTTTGTGATTCGAATAGTTTTAGTTTCAGTTCCTTTAGTTCCGTAGCGAAAGCAGAGTTTTTTCCAAGGCACTGATTAAATCTATCATATTCTTGTTCAAGTCTCTAAGGTCCTTTATCTGTATTTTCAAAGAATGTTTTCCTTCAGTCAATGATCTCATCAACTCCAGAAAATCCTCTTCTTGGATTTTAACGGTCTGAATCTGTCATTAATGTCACATTTCGTTTCTTCAAGTCATCCATTTCGACTTTCATGCTTTCCTCAGATATCGACACCTCATCCTCGAAAACCCTACTGCTACGTTGAAGCCTCTCAATGTGTCTACCTTTTTCCCGTAACTCCTTCCGTAGTTCCTCAATCTTTGCATTGTATTTGTCGATGTTGTTCTGATCCTCATTAAAAGAGGACTGACATTCAAGGGAACAGAGTATTTTATAGCCGCCAAGTTTTATTATTTCGGGTATCCGATACATACCGCTCGGGTGGAAAATAGCGTTGCATATTATGCAACAATAGTTCAGAAATTCCTTGCTCTTGCAACATTTAAAAGAGCGTTGCATCTTGAATTGATAGAATTAGGAATATAAGAAAAGTATGACGTCACTAATTCTCAAATCGAATTGTACTATTGTTGTACAACTTTGCTTGTTGCGAAACACTGACTTCCAGTTCAAATTGCAACCAAGTTCAAAACACCCAAATTGTGGTGTTCTGTGAGAATTTTAGACACTTTAGTTTAATAAAATATATTCGATCGGGAAAAGAGTCAATATGGCCGCTTTTGTTTACGTTTTGGCGTGCGTTATAAAATAATGTTTTTCGGCCGATATACCGAATATTGACCGCCACTAACACTTGCAAAGATTCCCCAAGGGTTATAAGCCACAGCACATAGGAAAAAAACAAATTAAAATTTAATTAGATGAACAAAAATTTAAAAAATAACACCAACAACAACAACAACAAAATGTCAGAAATCATCTACAATAAAAAAAATGAAGAAAAGAAATTAAAAAAAAAAAATTAAAAAGGAAGAAATTTCCAATAAAAAAATTCTAATCCTCGGAAGTCTATCTCTATTATATTAATAATTTTAATTTAATGTTGAAAAAAGAAGTTATTTTTTTATTTTTTTGTTAGCTTCAATAACTAGTATATTATAATAGTTAAAAACATCGCAATATCATAATCCCATACTGTATAGTTGTGATAAAGTCTCCATGAAGCGAAAAAATGTTAGTCGCTTTTGTTAATAATTATCCGAATTGAAATATGAACGAAAACTATAAAACATGTGTTAATTAACAATAGATTCATTCTATGAAAAATCAGTGAAAACATTTCTTTTTCAGCGGGATATTGCTCCTTGAAGTGTCTAGATAATAACACAATATTTTAAACATTTTCCAGGAGTCGGAACTTTTTAACTGGAAATTCCTTCTTCTTTTAGAATTTTTTTTTTAATTTTTAAATGTTGATGGTTTCTGAGTTATTTCCAAAAAACTAAACTCATTTTTTTATTTTAATTTGTTAATAATTTTTAAATTGTTTATATGCGGGTTTGGAACTTTTGCACATTTTCATTGAGCTGAAAAATAACTGCGCAATTGCCGTATTTCTATGACACGACATCCCATAATAGGAATACTACCATGTCGTCATTTATTTCATTCAAAGTGTTTACGTCTAGGCGACAATGAACATGTGCTCTCTCTCATTCCAATAAAAACAAGAGGGGGAAGACTAAATAGGTTCAGGATTTGAACAGATATATCCAACAGGGTAAACAAATAGTATGTATTGACGAGACTAATTTCTATTTGTTCTGCAGTCGAACGAGAGGTCGCGCCGTCGCGCCGCCATTGCCGATACCAAGCTGTCCAATATCTGACATCAGCAACAGGTCCGAATGTACACTTGATTGGGGCAATTTCAGCTGCAGGGGTGGTGAAAATGGACAGAAGAAAAGCTGAGTTATTCACTAATTTGGGTTGCAGGTCTGCTGCAATGCTGGCATGATATGAGTAATCAACTCGCTGAGTTAGTGGTGGTGTCCGATAACGCACCCTTCCACTCCACTTTGCAAACAGAGTTTGATAGAATACCATATTCGCCAATGCTCAATGCTATTGGGACCATATCTTCTAAAATAAAATCTCACCTGAAGATTCATCTCAGGTTGTAAAACCTGGAGTTTACGAAGAAAGACTCATATACTTAAAACAAGCTATCGACAAAGCAAAAGAAACTATTGTTGGAGCAGATTGTGGTCGTGCAGCACAGCACACCATAATCCACCATGGAGCTGCTTAACCATGAAAAACATGCCAGTATTCAGCAACTGAATTTTAGTTATATTGTAAAAATATTGTTTGAAATGTTTCAAAATACACTGTTTCATAGATCTTAACATTTATTAATGAGTATTGGTGTATTTCTTTATTTAATTAATTACAACTGAGCTTTTCTGAATTACGTTTGATCCTCTATGAATTATACTTGATCTTTTCTGAAATTCAGTTCACAAATCTCAATAACAATTGAAAAATCTGACTTACAGCTGACGATTTCTGAAATTCATTTGACCTTTTCTGAATTACACTTGAAAATAGCATATCAGTAGCAAGAATTAACACCATTTTGAGTTTGTGAATTTAAACTAGACGATTAAGAATTTGGACAAACGGGCAGCTGTCCAGGGAGCATGTTCATATCTAAAGGGGCGTATTGCACATCAAGTAGATCCGAAGGCGATTCATAACTCACGTGCGTGGTAGTACATGTAGGTTCATATCTAAGGTATCATATCGCAAGTCGGATTTCAGCTAAAACAAATATGTGTTATAAATTGTTTGACATATTTAATTTGGGAAATTCGTAGAATTTTATAAAAGTGTACTTAATTTACTTTTGCCACTTTCTTGCATAATTTAATTGACCCCTCCAGTGTTCGTGAAGGTTGCTTCATCCGTCCATCACATGCGGGACAAGAAATAGGGATTCTCGACAATTATAAATCTTAGCCAGTAGCAGTGATCTAATCTTGAATCAAAATCTCCTTCTGTCAGAGCTTGGTGCAGAGTAACGTGATATGGATGTAATTTATTGTCTAACAAAATTCGATGTACCGTCGACTTACTAATTCCCAAGTCCAACGAAATTACTCTGGTGCTTAAATGTGGATTAATTTGAACGTAAGCAAGAATGTTGATAATGTTATCCTCATTTCTAATTGCGTGAATTCTTCTAGGCACTGAAATCGGATTCACTTGACCAAATTCGCGCAAATTTTTAGCTAAACGCATAAATACTCTTTTAGCCAAATGTCTTCTATCGGGATATTTAGCTGCATATACCCGCGCGGCTATATTCGCATTTTCGAAATTTTGGAAGTATACGGCTAACATGTCATAAGCTTCTTCAATGGAATAAGACATTTTTACCAAGTCAGTTTAAGAAAATTATGAAAACATATACTCGCAAATACTACATAAGCTCTAACAATAAATATGCATTGTTGGTTATTTGAAGTTTGACATACGGCCATTTTTAAACTGAGTAACGCGCCAGCCAACCACGTTTAATTTGCCTTTTTTGTTTTTACCCAGCCTACTTGCAATATTTTAACGTTGACGCGTAACTAATAATATTCTTAGTTTTTAACGTTATGTTTGTGAACATTAACATTAATACAAATAATAATTTACTTTAACACAGAATAAGCTATTTTTAAAATTAGGAATTAGGTTTTAGGATTTACCACTTTTATGAATGCTTCGTAGGAAATAACTAAAAAATGAATAAAGATATCAAAACAGGGTTTAGTTAATTTTTCCCTCCTTAAATTGTATAAATTTTGTAATGGTAATTTTTTAAGACTTCAGTTTTACCGTTTTGTTATGTTCATAGCACGTTGGACTTTAAATGCTTCAAATTTTTGATAATAAATAAATTTGGACCAGTACCAAGCCTGAATAAAATGTGACGTAAAGCCAACACTATTGTAATAAGGAGTATTTGCTTTCAAGTTGTAATAAAGAATACTTTGTCACAGAATAATAACATTTAATTATGATTAAAAGCTAATTTTTTTTTGATCAGCGGAAAACAGGTTATTTTGAAATAACTAAAAAATGAATAAAGATATCAAAACGCGGTTTTCGCCAGAATTTAGACAATTTTTTCTTCTTTAAAATCACACTGTTAAAAGTATACCGTTCTATTTGATTTTTTCGAGAAAATCTCTAAAAATTGACTTTTGTTTAAACAACGCCCTCTAGTTAGTGTACCAAGAACTATCGAGAGCCAAAAATGACAGTAGTACCCACATGTATATATATATATATATATATATATATATATATATATATATATATATGTATATATGTATATATATATATATATATATATATATATATATATATATATATATATATATATATATATATATATATATATATATATATATATATATATATATATATATATATATATATATATATATATATATATATATATATATATATATATATATATATATATATATATATATATATATATATATATATATATGCATTATATATATATATATATATAAATACCATATTTTCTTAATTTGGCTCTTAGAATGTTTTTATCACTAATAGAACTGGAGAAACTAGTTACAGAAGCCAGAACAAGTCATAAATTATTAAACAGTATACCTTTTCAGTATATTTCTATGGACTAATAAGGTTTCAGCTGACAATTATGTGAACTTTAATCTTCCTTAACTAGTCATCTTCGAGTCATCTTGAGTGTTTTTTTTTAAGTCGGTTTTGTTATTATTTTTTAAAATTATCATACACTAAAAATTATCCAAACGGTTATTTTACCTTATTGGCAAATGCAGTGAGGATAGAGCTAATGGCGAACGGAACTGCAATAGACATAAGCGTGTACTTTCGTCCGATACGATCAGCCAGGTATCCAAATACGAAAGGTCCTAGGACAGCGCCAAGGGATACTACCCCTCCTATCCATGATGCTTCGTCAGTCGTAAGAGTTCCATTGAATGGTCCAGTGTCTGTGTTGTTGATGTTTGTTATTTCGGGAGAGGTCCATGTCAAACTGCTACCGGTTATAAAACCGAGTATAGTGCCTAAAAATAAAAGAAATGATTAGTAAATTAGAGTGGCTCTACGTACGCATTTGTGCTGGATTGTTTAGTATTCCACATAATTGAACTTGATAATAGATACAAAGCGATATTATCCAGTAATTAGTTTTTCCCTATGGGTTACAGGGTGAGTCATTACTCATACAAAAGTTGAAGGTGTATAAAATATATTTTTTCTTTAAAAATCTGCATTTTTATTTAAAAACTATTAAACTACTTTTAATTTTCAAAATAAAGGGAACTAGCAAAACTTGTACATTAAAACAATTTTGGGCTTTCTCCCTTGTATATTTGTATTTATTTATATATATATATATATATATATATATATATATATATATATATATATATATATATATATATATATATATATATATATATATATATATATATATATATATATATATATATATATATATATATATATATCCGAGAAGTCATCAGAAATAGAAAAACCAGGCGATTTAAATAAAATGGACGAATCATTAAAACTACCAACAGTATGGAAGACAATAATCGACAAATTTAAAACCACAAAAAATCAAGCGTAATTAGCACAACAACAACAGCAACATCCGGAAAACATAAATAGTGACCAACGGCCGCTCAGATATAACCTTCGGCCTCGCAGGCGCTAACACTTCAGTCTCTATTCGGACGCGAGAAGGAAAGCTTCGACAATGCCAAATGTGATTCTGGAGAAACGTCAGCAAAACTGTTCTTTTCAGAACGACAGTAGTGAGCGGATGTACACCCGGAATGAAAACACATCGTATTTTTCCATCCGTGGAAGACTAAAAATTAATATATATATATATATATATATATATATATATATATATATATATATATATATATATATATATATATATATATATATATATATATATATATATATAAAACTAGATATATAAATATAACTAGATTTTTCGACAACAGCGTGGTGCGAGATATCTAAAAAATTGTCTACAATTTTCTCAATCTACTTTTCACAGCCAGGCCTAAAGCAAGAATAGCTGCGACACTCAACCCCGGTCTGTTTTATCGTACGGAGCCAGTGGCGGTGGACGACTCCTCTACGACGACGTCTCCTCTATATGCCAAAGTTTACTGAATAAAACTCTTCAGTAAACTTTACTTCTATCTTGTTTTCTTTTTTTGGGATCCTCAAATGGATATTCTATATTGTTAAAATTGGATCTAATATAAACTGAAAGGATTTTATGTGGTTAGTTCACGGAACACTATGAATGTTATTTCTTTTTGCAAAGTAAATTAATTTATATGAAACGAAATTTAAGTTTTTATTTTTGAAAAATTTTTATAAATGTAAAACATCAAATTTCCCAGAACTTCACAGATCAAATAGAAGAATTTGAATCTTAAAGGTGAACTGCTAACGACAGGCCGTTCGGCTCACATCAGTATTAGGTATATAAAGATTTTTAGAATCAGCCTTTTTAAATGTTTAGATATTTTCTGGGACTTAACCATAATTTTTTCAAAGTTTCCCAGAATTAAGATAAAGTCTAATTATCTTACATATACATACTACGCACAGAATAAAATTTATAATCGCTGGTAAAATTAAAAATAATTATTAAGGGGGTTTAACTAAGTGTATTTAATTATTATTAACAAGTAATTATTCAAATAACCTGTTTTTTGTTAATTTTCCATATAATGCCATTGCGTAAAACACGAATTTAGTAAAATAGTAAACCGAACAAAGCGATGTTGCTTTGAGGAAAATTATTGTTTTTGAGACATATTTGTGAGTTTTTGGATGATTTATGAGAATTTATATGCAAGTGTGAAGTGTGAAGTGTGCAAAAATTTGTACTATTCAGCTCCTAACGTCTCTTTTCTTGAGTAAGTCAAAATGTTATTGTTTTTCTATATTAATTGGCGTATACACAGCACCAGGTTCTTCCTAATATTTCTTCATTTGCAAGTACGGTTAATTACTTTAAGAGATATTAGAACCTAAAATTACTATTTTATCGTTTTTTCGGCAGCAAAATTACATACATTAATTTTTTTCCCTAACCTACATAATAATACACATAAGTTCCGAGGCAAAACCAATATACGGAGATTCAGAGAACACCGGTATAATGTATTTATACCTATATCTCTTTAAACATATTTGACATAAAAAGTATACATTTCTTACAATAAACTGTTTTAAATCCATTCGGGGGATGAGTGATAGGCAAGTGCGCCAGAAGAATATAATGATTTTTGGTGATGGGGAAGCTTCAGATTCTGATGACCATTCTAAGAAAGAACAGGACACTAACAAAGCCGTACTCATCCAGAATATGAAGGTTCTTCGTGTTGGTCGGGAAGGTCCAGCAAAAACTAGGGCCCTCAAAATGATACTTGAGTCCATAAGTGATGTTAGAGCTGCTATTCGGAACGAACGCAAATGAATTAAAAAACTCAGATGTCTATAAGAACATCTGCTTAAGCTTCGATAGAACGCCCAAACAAATCCAAGAGTTTAAAGCATTAAAGTTCTTAACACCAGAATTCAACACGGGGAAACTAATCTCAAAATCAAATATGTTAATGGTGAAAATGAGAGTGATGTTATCGCAATTACGAAAATCTGGATTCAGAGCAACATCTCTTCATGTAAGCTATTCGATGATCGATTTTCGGTTTTTCGATGTGACAGGGACCTTATGGGAATGGGAGTAACGAGAGGTGGCGGTGTGTTATTGGCTGTGAAGGAGGAGTTTAAAAAAATACAAATTGATCTTCGGGATGTTCATATCAATGTTAAAAAGGTAAATACGGTTGGGGCCAAATTATACTTAAATTATACGACATTATATGTCCTTGTTATATATGTACCACCAAATTTATCTAATGCTGAATTTTTATCGCTCGGTGAGTGCATTGAAAATTTCAAAATCAATTTTTTTATAGTAATCATTAGGTGATTTTAACAAACCTAATTTTACTAGACATGATATTGCAGATCAAAAAGTTGATAATCTGTTTAATCTTGCAAACTTCTGCGATCTCGAACAGCTCAATAATATTAATAACGAAAATAATGCAATTCTGGATTTACTATTCTCAAATGTTAGTTGTAGGGTTCACAGTGAGATGTTTCCATTAGTTGACGAGAATATATAGTAAATACATTATTAAATTAGAAAACGACCAAAGAAGATTTTTAAAATTCTTGGTTTTCAAAACCCATGGTTTTTTTCCTCCTAGAGGTTGTGATCAACGTGATCTTCTTGCGCGATTCCAAATGCCAGCATTAGTTAGTCGTAGACAGTACCATTCTGCTCAGTTCCTGTTTAAATTGTGTAGAGGCTTTATAGATTGTCCCGAATTATTACAAGTTAACTTTCACGTACCTTCAAGATTGATTAGATTTTCCCCTGTTTTTCATTTGCCCGCTCGTACAACTAACATTTTGACCAAAACACCAATATATCAAGCTATGATAGTTTTCAACAGAATGTGTAATGTCATTGATATGAACAATCTTTCTCATGCCTAATTTACAAAAATTCTTAGGAATAAGCTATTGTCTTTATAATTAGTGTTACTCTTTATTTTATATGTAATTAGGACTATTTATCACTAAGTTTGATTTCTTATCGATTGCACTATTGATGTGCTGTGAGTAGATTTGCGTGATGTTTTGTATATTTGAAAATCTCAAATTGTGGAATGCTATTTGCATCTTAATTTTACTTTATATATATTTTTGATCAAAAATATTATTATTGTCATATTGTCTTATATGTTATTGGTTAGACAATAAAATATTATTATTATTATTACTATGACATGGCATGGAGGGATTATATGCATCCGCTTCAACTCGCTCCAAGTCACTTGAAGTTACTGGAAAAATAAACCTCGCTGTAATGATTTCCAACCAGCTACCTGCTGGGCTCGCTTCATTTAGTTGCTTACCGGGCTGGCTGTTTCTTAACCCCTACTTAGAAAATAGTGAGTGTCTCGGCTAGTTTTATGTAAGCTGTCGTTAAAGCTAACATGAATAAACAAAGAGTATTATTAACACACACACACATATGTATGTATATATATATATATAAATATATATATATATATATATATATTTATGTCTGAAATGAATGTGATATTTTCCTGTACCTAAAGTATTTTGCTAATAATATAGTACAGCCTGCATATATTTTATTTTATTGATTTAGTGTAGGCATGTAAATAGTTAAATACTGTTCGGTTTAACCGTTGATTCAGCCAAACGCTACTGGCTCGTTGATTATTTATACTGATAGAAAATAAGGTTTCGAAAATTCTAAATCAACTTTTTCATATTTGTCACAAAAATAGAGCATACGTTAATTAAAAGAACATAAAAAATCACTTAAAATGCTCTGAATAATTTGCTGCTTGATGCCGAGAAATTTGACAAATTGGATAGTGTTGGGATATCTAGAGCACTCGATTAATGAAAAAAAATGAGGTATCTCGATTATTGGCTAGTAGCGTAACTTCAATTTTGACCCTCCCCCCACCCCAAAATAAACAAAAGAATATTTTTTCAAAATACGTCTTTTTCAAAGGAAACCAGAATTAAAACTGAGTAAAAGAACATTATAATAAACAACCAAGTGAAACAAGTGAATAAATAAAAAAATGAAAAACATTTTCTTCTAGTCTTGAGATTTCCAAAGGCCCTAATTAATTTCAACATTCATTGTTTAAGCTTCCTTAGCTTCAATGGCCAATAAGCCTAATGCCTTCAGACGCATTTGGGTCATTATAATACGCATGAAATGTTTTATACGTTTTAGCTTAGAAAATGACCGTTCACTACTTGCGCTGGTTACACGTAACGTCACAAATCACGCGACTACAGATATTACTTCTTTAAAACGGGAGCTTAGGTCTGGGTATTTCGCTAATATTAGCACGACAATATTCAACCGTTTTCCTAATCGTAAAACATTGAGTTCCCACCTTTGGCAAATCAATTTTGCTTCCGATATTATTACCAGATATTTTTCTCTAAGATCTTGAGCACTAGTTAGGCAAGTTTTTAAGGTATTAGATGCTTTAGATAAATCTTGATCAACAGTCTGTAATCTTTTAGATGCTAAATTTATAATCTTTTATATTTGTATGACTAATATTAACGTTACGGCGAAATTGAAGCTTTTCATTTATTTCTTCAATGATAACGCGTACAGTTTAAGATAACAGACGACCTGACGAATTGGATTAACTTTTTTAATGTTCTTTCGAACTCTTCAGTAATTTTGACAGAATATCCCGCCTATTTAGTAAAAAAATTTCATATTTCTTGTACCGCCCATTCATTCCATCATTTAACACTAAATTAAGGTTAACACAATCATCCTTAACCTTTACATTTGTTAATATCCAGACCAAAATTCGAAATAATTTCTAAGATTGTATTCGTCATTTCTTCCGCACTTTGACCCTCTACTTTATAAAATCCCAGAAGATTCTGCGATTTTTAATATTGTAGATATAGAATTTTGAATTCTGAGGGCCTTTTGACGGTGTGGAAAAATAGACTGCTGAACTAAATGTTTCGGCTGGCTATAATGAATATGCTGATATATATTAGGATTGAGATAAATTCGAGAAAATATTGTTGTTGTTCTAATACTAGAAATATTTGAAATCATTTTATTTTTTGTACTACTGGGCCAGTCTGGGGCCCCTTAACATTTGCCCCCCCCCCCCCCCGCGAGTTCTAAAATCAAGCAATGGACTGCCTACCATTCAAAATTTCCAGTTTTTCTGTTCAGTAATTCTAAATAAGCTGACAAACGATTAAAACAAAACGTAATTATAATAAAATTTTGTTAATTTGAGAAAGAAATTATATATATTTCTCAGTTTATGCTATGTTTACTCGTATAGTAAAAGCCTTGTTTATTTAATCACCAGTTACGCCACCAGTTGGTCAATGAAATGTATTAACCTTTTACTCTTTTATTAACGTTTTACTCATTTAGGAAACAACGGTTTTACACTGGTTACCTAGCTAGTGATTAAATGTAAAAAAAAGGTTTTTGATTTAAAAGAATATAGTGTACTGTGTTTACCATCCCCAACTGACAACCACAAAGCACATAGGGTAGGCTTTGTGCTGACGTTTTACTTCGTAATTCGTATTGAAAGCCGAATGGCATATATGTCCATTGCTTCTAGGGGAGTTCTTGTTTTCTAGATGAGTGGAGTTTCTGAACTTTTAAACGTAAGTGGAATACAAAAAAAAAAGGTCGTTACTACAGTAAAACTGACTGGGGTGAGGGTTGTTGTTGTTGTTTGTTGCCAATCCCGAAAATTGCTATTTGTATCATTTAAGCATAAATAAAAGCGGTTCTGGAGGGGATTCAAAGACCCATTCCTCTTAAATACGCCGCGCCACCGACTGAAACTAAAAACTAAAAGCCACCACGCCGCTCAGTACTTGATGCTCTTTTCTTTATGGGGAGAATGACAAGCGGAAACAATTGAATCTCTCAGATTTATACAGTACAATACGGGCTGTGAGCACGAACATCAGTATTTAAATTCAAGTGAAAATTAATTCGAGCGATCGATTAGGCTCACTGGGGCCCATTGTGCTATCCCCCCAAGTAGGCGTATCAGGCAAAGAGCCCACTCCTTTTTAGAAAGGAGAGGACCCTTTCAGGTCGCGTACGTCCTACAAGCTCAAGTTCCACACAGGTGTCACCCAAGCAAAGCAGTCTGCAGTATGGATCGTTGTCGAATCCAATCTTATGCAGATAATATTTCACCAGCCAGTTTTCAGTTAGGACTCCGGTAGTGGTTCTAAGTAGACCTCTGTTTAGATTTAGAAGTCTATTAGACTTAGAACGGCTGTAAGGGCCTAATATGAAGACCTTAGACTGTCTGAGTTTTGCTAGCTTATGCCATTCAGCACGGAATTCCTCGACAGTGCGATTCTTAATCCTAGCCTTGACAACTGAAGGAGCAATTCCAAGAGCAGGTTTCGGCCCAGTGAAAGCAGTGCTGCTACCTTCCCGAGCCAGCTGATCCGCTCCTTCATTACCACAAATGCCCTGATGGCCAGGCACCCAAATGAGGCTAATCCTATTAGACTCACACAGCCTCTCTATGGCTCTCCTGCATTCAAGTGTTAGCAGCGAATTGACCCTGTTCGAGGACAAAGCTTTAATCGCGGCTTGACTATTACAGCATATATAGATATGCTTGTCGTGATATCCTATGGAAAGGTTTTCCTGTACGCAGTCCAAGATTGCTGTAATCTCAGCCTGATATACAGTCGCATACCGTCCAAGAGCAAGACTAATTCTTGCCCTGGGACTCTCCCCATAGATTTCCGCCCCAGATCCCTTCCTCATTAGAGAGCCATCTGTAAACCAGACAAGGCCCTCCGGTTTAAGGAAGGACGGGGAGGAATCCCTCCATTGTTCTCTCTCAGAAACAATTACACAAAACCTTTTAGGGGCATTTGAGACCGGAATAATGGCATCTCTCGTTGCTAGGAGAGGGTCTGATCTGATCAGTTCAGTCCAAACTCGCGTATGCCCAAAATTCCCATCTCGACCCCAGTCGTTTCAACGAACAACGAACAGAAGCCTTCCGAGCCTCTTCCTCTACACGCACGTGCAAAGGACTTAGTCCCAGAATGGCCTCCATAGATCGGGTCGGTGTGGTTCTTATGGCTGCAGTTATGCTCAGACAGGCAAGTCTCTGGAGCTTGTCAAGCATCCTCCTGCATGTCGTCCTGCGAGTGGCGGGCCACCACACAAGAGCGCTATAAGTGATCATTGGCCTTATCACTGACGTATAAAGCCAATGCACAATACGAGGTTTTAAACCCCAAGTTGATCCGAAGGACCGTCTGCACGCCCATAGACACGCTGTGGTCCTTTTTGTGATCCTTTCAATATGATCCCTCCAGGTCAGTCGGGAGTCTATTAAGACACCCAGATATTTTACCGACCCGGAAGGTCTCAACTCTTTCCCAAAGAGGGTGAGCCTCTCAAGGTCCTCTTATGGGTAAATGGTACCATTTTTTGAGAGAAGATGTTATGATTCTGCTTTCAAGCGTGACGCGAACCCACCTATTACAGCCCTATCCACGCCAAAACTCTCAGCAGTTTCACTAATGGAGTCACAGGTAGTGTTGTTAAACGCCCCCTCGATATCCAAGAACACACCCAGAGCCATCTCCTTGGAGTAGACCCCCACCTCTAGTCTACTGACTAGACTATGAAACGCCGTCTCCGTCGACATGGCCGTCCCGTAAGCGTGCTGGAATGGGTGCATAGGATTTCTACCCAGTGCGCCGTTTCATATATAAGCATCCACGATCTTCTCCATGGTTTTCAAATGAAAAGAGGATAGACTGATGGGCCTAAAGTCCTTAGCCGTTTCGTAGCAAATACGACCCGGTTTAGAAAACGCTACCCGAACCCTGCGCCATCGTTCGGGAATATATCCCAAAGCTAAGCAGGCCCGAAAAAGGCGCAAAAGATGTGGGATCAGTAGTTCCTGACCCTTCTGAAGAAACACCGGGAATATTCCATCTGGTCCCGCACTCTTAAATGGGCAAAACGAAGATATTGCCCACTTAATAATGTCTACTGTAACGACCTTAGCGACCGTTTTCCAGTCAACCGGGCCTGCCCCTACTTGGAGAGCCTGCCCAGTAACCTCATCATTAGATTCCGGACGAGAGCCTGGAAAATGAGTTTCCAGGAGCATTCCTAGAGCCTCCTCTGCGGTGGTGGTATATCCACCGGTCGGAAGCCTTAGAGCCCCCACGCTCTGTCCTCGACCTTTTGAGAGAATCCTTTGAAGTCTAGCGGCTTCCGGAAGACCTTCTAAGCTTTCGCAGTAGGTCCTCCAAGATCCTCTTTTTGAACTGCGTATCAGTTCTTTGTACCTGCGTTGAAAATTCCTGTTCTTCCCAGTCAGCAGGTAATTTCGATCGCATGGCCCTGTTAAAGAGCCTGCGTGCCCTATTCGCCTTAGGAATTCTTTGTTGTGGATTTTCATTAACAGAATTTTTTGAAATTCTATTCTCGTTTTTTTTAGACCTAATAATGATATCTCTTGCCACAATATTCATTTTATTTGTCCAATTGAATTTGATTTTATGAATATAGTTTTCTTAGTAGATTACACTAATAAAACGTAGATTTGACAACCTGGGAATCATACCCTTTGTAATGTACTCTTTTCTTTCATACTCTAAGCAAACAACTCTATGGATTCATAAAATGTATTCTCTGTGTAGTGGATTAGATGTTTTTCTACGAGGGTCATGGGTACAGACAAATTTACCCATTTTTTATATTGTTGTTGTTATTGTTTTATTAGGCCCTCATTTTGTTCTACCGTATTGGATCCGTACCAATATCTTACCAGTTCTTTCTTGTGTCACACTTGATTTTTCGGTAACATTTTTAAATTTTACTAGGCCGCCATTTTGTTCCGCCATATTGAATTCGTACCAAACATTTTACCATTTTATGGCTATGTAATATCAGATATTTTTGTGCAAAATTTGAAGTCAATTTATTAAGAAAATTTTTCAAATATTTTATTTAGCAACCGTTTATTTTGAATTCGTATAATTTCATTTCTATATTACACTTAAATCTTCTGCAAAATTTTGAAATTAATGAAACTGGTAGTTTTCTCAGATTTATTTTCTAAACATTTTATTAGGTCGCCATTTTGTTTCTCCATCTTGAAGTCCGACCAAAATTTTAGTTAACTCTTATGTCACACTTGATTTTCGTGCAAAATTTGAGATAAATAGGACAAGTGTTTTTTAAGTAATATTTTTTTAACATTCTACTAGGCCACCATTTTGTTCTACCATATTGTATTTTTACTAAATTGGCATGTCGTACTGATATGACCCTTAATTTTGGTTGAAAATTTGAAATTAATCGGGTAAGTAGTTTTTTAGTTATGCCGCAAACTGACAGATAGACAGACAGATTGATGTAATTTACAGAACTTGTTTTTTGGACCTAAACGTGAAGATCTGAAAAAACATGGGAGGGTGATTTTTTTCACGATTACAACTTTTTATTTGGTCACTATTTTATCAAAATACAACCCTTAAGTTTTGACTTAAATTTGAACTCAACCCGATAAGTAGCTTTTTACAGAGGGCGCAATGGAATTGAGAAAACATGTCTTACGGCATCTAAGGTCCCAAAAACGTGAAAATCCGAAAAAATCTCCATGGTGATTTAATGATTTAGTACTGTAAGTCCACCCTTCTTAATGACGTATCTGCCGCTAGGTATAGATTTAACAAATGTTTAATATAACGGATTTCGAAGGCCATTTTATGCACTAGAAAAAAATATATTTTTATTCTGTTATGATGGGCACCAAATTAAAAAGTTTCTGGCAACGATTTTAAAGATATGTATATTATAAATTGTACATAGTGTCCGATATATATTGATTTAACTAAAAAAAATATTTTAAAATAATATCCTAATGAGAAGTAAAATAGGTAAAGGTATTTTACATAATATATGAATGTGTTTATTAGTTAAGGTCAAGCATCATTAGGATGGGTGGGGGCAGCTATATTTGAAAGGAATGGTATAAAATAATTTTTGATATACAAAGTAAGGTGGCTTATTGTAAAATTTTTAAGAAACTGATTCCCAAACTTGTATATTTTAGAAGCTCCATTTATTAACTAAAAATAATAAAATAAATCTATTATTATAAAAAGGAAGATATATCTGCTAGCTGACTAAAAAAAATAAAACAATTTTGTGAAAATTCAAGGTTTTGTTATAATAATTGTTTCATGAATACCAGTCTGTTTCTATAAAATATCAATTTTTCTATAGTGAGGTTATTTCTAGCTATTATTTCTAGGTATATTGATTATTTTAATTAGTTGCTGTTTTCTTATTGCATTGTTGATCACGGCAAGACGTTCCCGCTTGCAACTCTTCTTTGCTAGGTAAATGAAGATCTACATTTTCGCTAACATCCACTAAAAATGGACATATACGTAAAGGTTGAACTTTTAGACATTATTTTTTTCGTAATTTAAACCGGTGAAGAGATGAAAGTAATGTTTTGGATTTATTGCAAAACAAATTTTAAAAAATAGACCGTTCTTTCAAAATTTCGATAAAAATGCAAAATAGATTTCTTTAAAATTAATAAGATTAAGTAAAATTGATGACGCAAAGAAATTAGATTTTTTACAGATTACTGAAATAGTTTCAACTTGACTTTGAGTGCCTTTTCAATTGTTCCTCATTTCTGTTTTAGTGTTTTGCAAATAACGAGTTTAGCAAGAATTAATCATGCAACATTTATTTACCCTTTAAGTAATTTTCCTTAGATTAGATTATGGAATAAAAACGACTAATTTCGGACAATTTCTGATAAGAGATTAATTAGTAAATTAAATTATTAAAAATATTAGCTCTTTAAATTATCGTTCACGTTTTTTAAACAATATTTTAAGTATTTTATAAAAATAATGATTATCAATTTAATAACACTTGTAGGAACCAAGATAAAATTGACCGCGCTACCACATTTTTAAGTGGAAGCTGAGTTATGACGATAACGATTATTCTAAGGTCAATTGATTGTTAGGTAATTTGAATATGATCACAATACAAATGAGAACACCGGTTTTTCACTGAAAAATACTTTCTGAGAGCTTAATGAATGTCGAGTTTTCACCTGACACCTTATTGTTGTATATAAGATTCTGAGATTCCAATAACTTTAAAATTTTGTTCAAGAAAATATAGTTATATAACAAAACCAATAACCTCAGCTCGCAGTTCAATGTTAGCGAAGTAAAAAACAACGGTCTAGTGTCGACCAACCGGTCAGCGCTTGCATTCGAATCACGAACCAAGATCTGTTTATAAAATATGTACAATATAAAACTACATGTGTGCAATAAGAAAGTTAGTCCTGAACCATACAGCAGTCTACAGGGTAGTCTATAGAGAGATTAGAATACCCGGTCGAATTCAAAGTGTGATAGCAATTGCTCAATTTAGCTAGTAGATATATGTTTTAAGTGTAAGGTTTAATGGATCGTTGATGTAATTACCACTTTATTTCTTTTAATTAATAAATTGTTTATATATATATATATATATATATATATATATATATATATATATATTTTTTTTTTTCTTACACCCTGCGTTTTAATAATGGGGTCCTAGAAAGACAAAAACTCCTTTTATTACTTAGATCAACTAGTGACACATGATGGAGGCGACCTTCCTTACGTCCTACTCACGACATTGTGGATGTGCGTTCCTCTGTCCAACATAAGAGCAATACGAAAACAAAAAGGGACTCTTATAAACATCATAAAATTCCTACTTGTAGAAAGAAACATAACCGAAGGCATAAACAGAGTAAGTAAGGAGGACATAATCTATGTTGACTTTTTAACTAACTGTTGATATCAAACTTCGACATAAAAAATTGACAGTTTTATTATGTAAACATCTACCAAGCTAAATTTAAATAATGCTCATTGGCAAATATCGTCATCATTTGTAAAAATGGTGCAATGGTAATGAAAAACCTTCAAAACGATTTCGATCATTTTGGGAGTGGTAATATCAGATTATATCTAAAACGTTTCCTGTTTCGAAAGACAGTGGAATTTTTCGCACATGTAAAGTACACCACAAAAATCGAAAACATCGAGGAAAGTGGAGGTATGTCAAAAGCAGGCCGTTTCCATGGATATACAGAGTGTAGAGTTTCCATAGTTACTCACATTCTTTTAATATACTCAGATTCGTGTGCCAAACTTTAGTCTCTGGAGCACTCAAACCGATAAAAACAAAATTACAAGACGAATTTTAAGAAAGTTAATTGGTAGCTCAGGAAATGATTGTTCATTGTACAATCTTCGCGAGATCTGTTTACTAAATATACCCGAGAGATTTAGGCGGGCCACGTGTAATGTCAAAAATCAATTACTATTGAACATAAAGTTTTACAATTTTTTGCATGGATTAAATACATTAGTATTAAGATAATGTATCTTTTAGCCTGTTTTTTTTATATGTATCACATTATTATTCAGAGTATACGTAAAATATATATTATAATAATGAACAGGAATTTTTTGGACTGCCTTTAAAAACAAATAACTATTTATTTTCTAGTGTTAATAATCTAAGGGCTTGTTTAAAGTCTTAAAAATAGGAAATAAAATGCTAAGTCAAAATTTGACATACTACACTTATACAGTGCTTACCAAAAAATACGCCCCACATAATGAAAAATTTAGCTAGAACAATTGTCTCTTCTTGTCTTACGTCAAATATGATATTATTTCTTTAAGAGTGCAAAAATTGAGGTTTATGTTGGTTATTTTTTAAAAAGATGGATCAAAACAATCCCACATTTTTATTGCAACTTTTTCTCCTCTACAAGACGACGTAATTAGATTTTTGATCCAAAGTTTCGTTTCTTTGCAACCGTCATCAACTTGTATTGATGGTGTTTTTTCTTTAGTTCGAAACGTCCGAAGTGTGATGTGTCGTTAGATTCGTAATAAAATTTTCTATTTGATAGCAGAAAAATATAATATGGTTTCCATTTAAAAAACATAAGTTTATGTCATATGTCAAAAATTACTGCTGTTACATAAAATTACTTGGCGTTATTTTATTTAGAATAAAATTATGTAAAACTTTTGTTTTTAAGTTATTTTTCTAAAATTATTCGTTACGGAGCCAGGAGTGATTTGAAAATTTGACAAAAATCAATTTTTTAAATATCTATTGACAGCTGTCAAATCTTGGAAAACCAAGATAAGATTTAAATAGTAGTAAGTAGTAAATATTAGCACTGTCTCTGTTTCCTATAAATACATATATTTGACTTTTTCCAAAAGTAATTTCTAGAGAAGACGTACAAATATTGCATATTGGTATTTAATGCTTTCCAAGCAGATATTTAAGACGCAAAATAGTGCTATATGCTGCATTATTAAAAACACTGTAAGAATATCGACCTAATTATCTTTGAATGAATACCTGGGATCATTTGCTAAATAGTTTATTTTGGACTGTCAATTGAAACATCAGGTTTGCCGATTTTTTCCGGTTTTTATTCGAACGACATCACTGTGCGTCGTAATAGATATACGGGTTACGGTCTACATCTGAGCACAAGATGGGTATAAAAGGCCTCCTGAGTTTCTCAGAGCTCATTCAAGACTCAAATATGTGAAACACATATTCCTAAAACCGCTCCGTGCAATCGCAAGCTAAATGTCAGATAGTAATTCCAATTTCGCATGGTCTAATCCCAAGAACCATGATTTTTTAATTGACGAAAGCCATGAAAGCTCTTGTTCTATGGTAACCCAAGATAAAGAAGCTATCCATATTTCAAGATACAAGGACTAGCAACATTTTGAAAAATCTAAAGCGCCACTTTAAAGTCAGTGAAATTCTAGATCAAGTTGAGAATGATTTTACTGACTCGGCATGAAGACATGAATGAATGGTGCTGAAGATGTAATATGCAACATGTAATCCTAAATAAAGAATTATCAGAAACTGGTTCAATGTGTGACAGACCTAACGACACAGTCGTCCTCATAGGACATTGTAAACTGTCACCGAAACTTCGATAAACTTTATACCGCTTTGCTTAACTCAATTTTGCTACGCCATGAAGAGGTAGTTATCCATATTACTTGGTAAGGGACTATTTGAACTGAACCGGGGGCTTATGTATTTTATAATACACGTTAAACTAATTTCCTCAACAAATTGCATACCAACAATTTTGTTTTACAATTCGTTTTTTTTTTCAAGATTCTACATCTAATATGATATCGTGTATCGCGAATTGAAAAGGTGCCTTAACTGTTATTTCTCCGGCAATATCGTCATTATTACTGATAATGTGTCTGTAAATTTTGTTACATATTCGGCTTGCAGAGCCTCAAAATGTACTATAAACATAGCCACTATTTGTTCATCCTACTACTGTTTCATTTGATGGCCGCTATTTTTATTTCCTGTATCTCTGTTTGCCTTTATAATTCCGTATATCCCCTCATTTTAGAAGGGTTTGCAGGGTCAAGGCACTTGCTTTTTCAACCATATCTCTCGTTCCACTTTTTTTTTTTAAGTTCAGTCTAAAATTAACTGTTGTATGTACATATATATATATATATATATATATATATATATATATATATATATATATATAATTATCATAGTGGTACCGCCAGGCTTCCCTTAACGTCGCTTTCCGTGTATTCGATATTTGACCACGGAATAACTAAAAAGTCGTTTGCCATTGGACAATCGGATGCTAAAATATGGGTTCATAATCCCGCTAAATCAAGTAATATTTTATAGAAACATAATATTTTTAGTTTTTTTATATAACACATACTTTTTAGCTCCAAGACTTCGTAAAAAAAGTGATAGTTATGTCCATTCGCCCCCTAATTCCCCAGTTACCGTTTTTCATAACCTTGCCAACAAAGATTTGTCTCTGAATCCAAAAGAATTATCTCTTAAAGGCAATACTGTTAGAGATTACCAATGTACTCTTAGTGGTAAGTTCTAATAATTAGTAAGTATTATGTGTCAATCATGTATCAAAATATATGAAATCAATTGTTTTCATTTATTTATTATTCTTTATTTTTAGATGCAAATTTCCTTCATACTGTTAGCGATTACCAATGTACTCTTAATGGTAAGTTCTAATAATTAGTAAGTGTTATGTGTCAATCATGCATCAAAATATATGAAATCTATTGTTTTCATTTATTTATTATTCTTTATTTTTAGATGCAAATTTCATTGCCAATAAATTCTTGATGCCTGTAAGTCAACCACGAAGGGCAAGTGCATTAAAGAGCCAAGTAATGCACTTGAAGAAATATCTATATCAAACACTATAGAAGAAACCAATTTAAAAACTCCCGAAGCTCTTAACCTTCCAACACAATTCAGGAATTACCTCTAAGCCCATTTCACAACTTTAGTGTTGAAGTTTGAAGAAGAAAAATCAGAGAGGGTGAAAAAAAAAAGATAAAATAGAGAAAAAGGACAACCAAAGAAACAAAGGAAAAAAAATGAGAAAAGCTGATATTTCTAATCCAAATATGACGATAAATAATAGTAGCACAAATAATAAGACAAATGAGACTGATAGCGAGATAAAGCATGTTATTGTAATATATGAAGAATATTTTCCTTGTTTGATCCTTGATTCAAGTTCAAATGGTATATTTGTAAGAACAATGGAAAGGAGTGGTGTGAATTGGCCCGAGGAGGATATTATACTTACATACAGTTCAAATGAAACTGTACGCAAAACAAATCCACTAAAGTTAATTGACCGCCGCACGCGCCGAGGCATTTATTGTGTACCTGAAATTGAAGAGCTTACGAGGGGTTAAGAAAGCAGTTTGTTCCCAAAGGAACATAATTATAAGTATTTATGTTTTTTTTTGCTTAGATTCGACTTAGAAATGTTAAATCCTTTTTTATGTTATGTTTTTTTATATAAAATGATTTATTATATCTTGTATTATGTTAACACAAACTACAAAAAAACAACTAAAAAATCCGGGTAAATATGAGTGATATTCTGCATAAAAAATAACGATTGGTAATAATAACATCAGGTTATATTTGAAATGGCAATCAGGTGTTTTATTATGGCAGTGATAATCTTGAACGGAGATTTTATTTTAATCGATTAAATTCATATGAAAAATTAGAAAAATCAGAATAAGAAAATTCTCAATAGAACATTATGTATATTATTTAATATGTATCTTAGTATACATATATAAAATATGTATACAATTTTTTTTTTACTAAAACTAGGTTTCAGTTATTTGAAGATGGAAAATTTTTGAAAATAACAATATAATATCGCACATTGTTAATTTTATCTCAAGATTCTTTATCATTCCATTGACGTCCATTATTTATCACAACTATTTTGAACAATTTCTCCTAATTTCTACGTCATTAATTTGCCTATAAAACGAGGATTGTGTGCATTCTTCATTCAATATTCTAATATTTGCTTAAGTATTATGCAGTTTTTTAAATATTTCCAGAACTATATCAATTGGCTAGACGTCAAGGATTTGTGCATAGTTGACTAGCAGTACGTTGACAAAGTTTTCATTATATTATCGCTAGAATTTTCCTTTTTGATCAGCCTGTCTGTCAATCTGTTTGCTTGTTTGCCTACTTTGACCCGTATTCAAAAATTGTTTAACCAATTGACTCAAATTTTTACATAAAAATGAAATGTGAAATATAGAAAGCAGTACATAGAAGTACGGATCCACTGTAGACAAAACTAGCGACCCAGTAAAATCTTAATAATATTTTTTTTATATTTAAGAATCATAAAAAAACAATAAAAAAAAACATAGGAATCTTTTCTTTTATTAGAAAAGTGAAAGATAACCCAGTGTGTAGATGTACCTGTTCAATGACTATATGTGAATCTTAATAAGATCATACTCTCTAATACCTAATAAAAGGATTAATAACGAATTAACTTCTGGATAATATAAATTCACCCATTTTTGCAATGTTTTTTCAAATATTTTAATATTGCCTGAATTTTTTTTCAAAATATTAGATTCGAACTAAGAGTTTGCCAATTTTAACCTGTGTGACATACGACGCTGATTTTTTAAAAAAATTAGTTGGTCACCATTTTGTTTCGCCTTGTTCAATTCGTACAAAAATTTTACCACCTCATCCTTCCACCACATATATATATATATATATATATATATATATATATATATATATATATATATATATATATATATATATATATATATATATATATATATATATATATATATATATATATATATATATATATATATATATATATATATATATATATATATATATATATATACAGGCTGTTTCAGAAATAAGTGCCTTAAATTTGACTGTTTATAGATCTTGATGAAATATGAGAAAAAGTTAAGTAAAAGTCGCGCCTTTCCAAAAATATAGGGTGTTACATGTAGGTGTTAAAAACTATATTTTCTTTGTTATTTCCGTAGATAAGTACTAGGACTCATAATTTGACAAAATTTTACTTAACAGGGTCACTCTAGTGGCGTAGAACAGGGGTCGCCACAGCACATTATCGCCCGGAACTTTTTACCACCCGGTATATTTGATTTATTTTTAATGCTATTTTATTGGCCAGTTTATTTGTTAAAAATTTGCTTCCTTAGAAATTTCCTAAGGGAGGTTTAGTTTTCGAGATATTTTCACTTTTTTGCATGAATGTAGCTAAATTAATTCAAACTGGACAAAATTGTTCTTATTGAATTAGTTTTGAAACCCATTGTTATAAAAGCGCAGATGATTTATGTGGAATAAAAGGGGAAAAATAACAATTCTAAAAGCACTAATAACAAATTATTTTGTTTATTTACGACAAGCAATTAGTTTGAAAAAGTAAAAAAGTAACTTAATATTAATATAAAGGAATTTTTATAACTATACTACCTAACTAAAATTCTAGAACATAGTTTAATCTATTCTACAATTGCTGAAAATGGTTACCGTTTACGTCAATACATTTTCGAGCATTCCCTAAAAGTTTTGAGTGGTGTAGCCACACCCTTAGTTCCCTTGAAAAGTGCGGTGGCGCACCGTCGAGCATGAACCATATCTTTTTCCTCGTTAAAATAGGGACATCGTCCAAAAGTCCATACAAATGGTTTCTCAAAAAGTCCAACTAACTGTTGCCGCTTAAATGCTCTGGTAAATAATAGGGACTTATAAAACGACGTTTGTGCCATGTTTTTTTTTTATTTACAACAACGGGTTTCAAAACTAATTAAGTAAGAACAATTTTGTCTAATTGGAATTAATTAAGCTACATTCATGCAAAAAAGTGAATATGTCTCGAAAACTAAACCTCCCTCAAAGAGAGCAAATTTTTAACAAATCAACTGGCCAATAAAATAACATTAAAAAAATCAAATATACGGGGTAGTAAAAAGTTCCGGGCGATAATGTGCTGTGGCTACCTCTGTTCTACGCCACTGGAGTGACCCTGTTAAGTAAAATTTTGTCAAATTATGAGTCCCAACGTATGCATACTCTTGTTAAAATTTCAATTTACTATCTTATTTATCTACGGAAATAAAAAAGAAAATACAGTTTTGAACAAATACATGTAACACCCTGTATTTTTTGAAAGGTGCGACTTAGAGAAACATTTTACTTAACTTTTTTTCATATTTCATCAAGATCTATAAACAGTCAAATTTAAGGCACTTATTTCTGAAACACCCTGTATATATATATATATATATATATATATATATATATATATATATATATATATATATATATATATATATATATATATATATATATATATATATATATATATATATATATACATATATGACTGACTCTGGGGGGGGGGGGGGGGATTACCTGCCAATCCCGAAAAAAATGTCCTTATTTTATACTATTTCTATAATTTTACCTAAAATCAAAGTGCATGGTTCTGGGGGGGGTTAACCCTCAAACCCTTCCTTATATACGCCACTGGACGTACCAGAAGAATAAAGCCTCTCTGTTAATGTCATTCGCATCCAGCGAGAAAATCGCATGCAAGGTGTAGTATTTTTTGCATCGCGGACAAGAAAATTAATTATAAATATGATTTGTTTATTGCTATAACTTGATGTACCCTACAGACATTATACACAATGGTGCAGTGTGCTTAAGTCCAATATCCCCCCTTTCCTTAATCTACTTTAAATTATACAAAGTGCTTCAATAAAGTGTGGTGGAACCAAATTATATTTTTTAAGTAGAACTTCCATGTTTGAACTCTGTAAAATTTTAAGCATCTTCTATTTGACATATTGTATACCCAATGTGATAAGCTTTATAGCTACTAACAAATAAACATTGACTTTTTGAGCAACAATCGTTATAATGAAAAATTGTTTCCTTAGGTAATTTTACTTCTCAATTCTAACTTTTAAAAAGCAATTTTAGATGGACCATTGGTTAAGTACTACCGAATCGGCACCATTGACCAGATATTTAAAAATTAGGAAGGAACATGCAATTAATGTTTCTTTATCCCAAACCATTTTCTTTTGAAAATATCTCGGAAATAATTTTTTGACTGTTTTCTGCTTTGTTTTCTTTATATTTCTTATCCATAGTCAGAAATCTAGGCGGGGGACTTTTGGAAAATAGAAACAATGATTTTCTGCTGCATACTTTTAGCAGTACTTTTAGCCCTATACTAGAGTATTGCCGGGTAAACTGGAGAAAAAATTAATATAAAACCAATATTACAGCAGCTTTTAAAAAAGCTGTGATAAAATTGTTATTTGAGTAATTAATCATGAGGGTGCAAAACATGAAGTTTGCCTATTACCAAAATATATTTTGGGCATATTCTTTTACGCGTCTATATCAGTCCGTCAGTACTTCATTTGACAATATAGACGTAACTATGTAAAAGTTATAAAAAAACTAAACTTGAAAAAATGTTAAAAACAAATATTTAGCACAATTATTACCTGTTAATATACTATAAACTGAATATTCAAACATGTTGCACAATGGTCTCCCAAACTTAACTACGTCTTACCCCCCAGATTAAAGTAGAAAAATTGGATCCATTTGATTACTTTAAATAATAACCACTCAATAATCTTATCTGCAAACAAAATATCAATATTGTCCTTCTAATCGACCAGAAACGCACACTTGTGTGTGACGGGTTGTTCAACAATATATATTAAAGATAAACGATATGCTCATGATGAGGTATGCAAGACGCAAAAAGTACTACACTGCCTTTGCTCTCCTTACCTTTAAAATGTTTATTTGTACCTGATTCACAAACTAATTAGTCGTAGTAGAAGGTTAGGAAGATTTTCTGCATTTAATTTCGAAGAAATAACTCCTGTCGACCATGGTAATTCTAATGAACTTGAGTAAATTAATGTTTTGTATACATAATGTTCACAAGACTGTACACAATTAATAGCATTAACTGGTTAGAAAAACTGCAGATTTGCAGCAACTGAGACTTTATGGTAATATTTTATTACAATGCGAAGTATATTAAGGAGTGTTAAAGTCTACTAGGTTTATTAAATTTTACAAAATAGTGGATACAAAACGAAAAAACTAGATAAATATATATTCAACTTTCCTTATTTAACCATATATTTCTAGATATAACAATTTTCGACAAAACAATATATATGTGAGTCAAATCTTGGACACAAGATACATTAACTTATTTGTGTTTCTACATTAGTTTTTAATATGGCAGATATTTATTACACCGAAGAAAAATTAGAAATCATAGAAGTTTATTTTAAAGCTAACAGTAATGCATGAATACGAAAAAAGGTATTTTAGATTTTTAGTTATCAATTTGCTAACTTATAGTTCGTTTTCTAAACATAAACCTTAGATCTACTCTAGTTATCGGAGAAAATGTCAGGAATAACCCAGGATCATCTGTGAGGAAAATTAAAGAACAAACAATAATTCCGAAACCTACTGCACATTCGGTTCTAAAAAATATCGCTTTCATCCATATAAACCTAGTTTCGGGGTCTTCACTGCAAACATGATTTTGATTTAATGTATGATGTCGCATTATAGATAATTTGGAATAAAAGTCCTTAGATTATTAGTTTCACAAACGAGAAATAGATATCTACAGCTATTGCAAGAACAAATTAATCCAGTAATTAGAAACATTATTCCACCTTTTGTTTGAAGGTGGTAAACAATGTAGAATGTTCATTAAACTCGTTCTGTCGAACTTGCATCGTCTATATTATTTGGTTTTACAAGTTTCGAATGATAACTATCTCCAATTATTTTCAAGGGTAAAATAATTGCTCTAAAACTATGGGCATATATACTATATTCTAGTCATGTGAGGTGATGGGTGAAGTTACCTCAACCGTGAAGTTTTAGGAGGTCAGTTTCAGGTAGAAGTGGCTTCCGTATGTTTGGAATATCGATGCTTGGCTTAATGAAAATGCCTTGAGTCCTTTCCTTGAAAGCTGCTTCTATAAACTTTCGATTTCGCCAGTGCTGCTCTTTATGAAAAAATTAAATCTCCGACCATTGCATCCGGTGTTGGTTTGACCGGACACGTTTCGCTATGTCTGATTTTGTTGTCGCTCACTTTTGAGTATGATCAAAATGCTTCTTACTCACAAGATAATGGTCTTCCGATGGAATCGTCCCTCTCTCCGGTGGTAGCCAATATTTATATGAAGTGGTTCAAAAAGCACCCAAAAAATACTGCTCAAATCAAGACCAAACTTTGGTTAGGTATGTGGATGATACTTTTATTATTTGGACTGCAAACGACAATCGTTTGACACAATTTTTAAATCACTTAAATAGCATAAGAATATGTATTAAGTTTACAATGGAGAATGAGGAAAATTCTTTGTTGCCTTTTCTTGATGTTCTCGTTAAGCGATCTGCAAAGGGCATCAGTGTACAGTGTACCCACACACATTGGACAATATCTCAACCAGGATTCTAACCATTCTTCAAAAGAGGGCTTCAAAAAGATACTTTACAACAGAGCTGTAACAACTTGTAATTAACACAATGGACCTTGAGGCAGAAATTGAAAATATAAAAAAGATCTGTTTTAGAATGGTTACTCTGAAAGATTAATACAACATTAAATTTAAAAATTGATCATCACACTACGAAACATTCTGATCTAGAAGAATCATCGCCATATCTTACAACATCCTACGCTAAAAGAACATCTGAACAGAATCCAAAGGATATCGAGAAGGAAAAAGAATGCATTTACCAAATCCAGTGTGAATATGGTGGATCGCACATTAGAGTGGCAAAACGCCCTCTTGGTATAAGATTCAAGCAGCATTTTAATCATACTCAAAAGAGAGAGATGTCAAAATCGGGCATAGCGGAACACATTTGGTCAAACGAACACCGGATGCAATGACTGGAAGTTAAAATTTTGTATAGTAAGCAGCCCTGGTGAAACAGAAAGTTTATAGAAGCAGCTTCTATAGAAAGGAATCAATGCATTTTCAGTAAGCCTAGCGTCCATATTCCAAACATAAGGAAGCCGCTTCTAACTCAAACAGACCTCTTAAAACTTCACGGTTCAGGTAACCAGGAGACAGACTTCACGCGTCACCGCACACAACTAGTGTATAAGTCCGTAGTTTTAGAGTTAGCATTTAGATTACACTTGAAAACGATTGGAGTTAATTATAATTCGAAACAGTTTGAAACCAAAATAATAAATACAATCCAAGTCCGACACAACGAATTTAGTAATCATTCTACCTAACAAAATGTGCAACACTTGGTTGCAGCAAGATGGATGTTCAGCTCTCAATGCTAGACAGTTTACAGAGATTCTTAGAGACACTTTTGGCAATAAAATTATTTCTAATAATGGTCTCATTGCCTAGCTGGCGGGATCGCCATACCTTACACCTTCCGATTTTTATTTATGGGAATACGCAAAAAATGAGGTGTATGATTTTTTCATATCTCTAAGAATTGGAATAGAGGGTACGAAATGTTCTTATTCGACTCAACGGAAACAACTTAAGGAGAGTTACCCGTAAAGTTTTAAGGCTGTGTGAAAAATGTGTGAAAAATAGAACTAGACATGTGTCATGAGTTTTTAACTATTTCTTTATGCATTTTCAATCAACAGTGTTGTTTAATTTAATAATTAGTTCAATGTTAGAAGTATGCCTTAACTGTCTATTGTTTCATTATAGGGGCCAGACGTAACCAAAGCCTACTATGAAACAAACAGTAATTTTGATACCTAGAGCTTAAGGAATCTGGCGTCCATAAGAAATTTAAAAATTTTGAAAGAGGGGGAGCTGGATTTTCATTTTACCTCCATGAAATGTTTCTAAAAAATGAGTCTTAATAATGTATTATTCCTAAAACCATAACACTCGCGTTTATCTCAAAAAGCACCGAAGAGAATTTAAATCTTCAGTCAGAATCAAACTTGTAATGAAATTCTATCTATCTATCTATTTATATATATATATATATATATATATATATATATATATATATATATATATATATATATATATATATATATATATATATATATATATATATATATATATATATATATATATTCAGTGTAACCCATTTAAAAGCGGAACACCCTAATATCTCGGAAATTAACTACCAGGTTAGTTTCAAATTTTGGTGATGTGTGTGGATTTAAAATATAACTATTTTGACATATTTAACTTTGACATCCCTCATTGGCGTGCGAAATGGTACGATTTTTAAGAAAACGATATTAGCGATTTTTTTAACGAAATTTTGATTCTCGATTCTTACTGAGCATCATCAAGAACACCGTTATACCGAATTTCAACAAAATGAGTCATTAGCTATGGGAAATACGAGCTTTCAAAAAATGCATTTTTTTTCATTTTGAAGGCAGTAATATCTTAAACCAGTGCATATATAGAGTGTGACCCATTTAAAAGCGGAACACCTTAATATCTTCGGAATTAACTACCAGGTTAGTTTCAAATTTTGTTTTTTGGTCTTTGTAGGTTTCTGTTGGCGCTACTCAGAGGTAATCTGCCAGATTGCTCTCCGTCTGGGGCTCAGAGTCGTTAAATCGGCGACCCTCGAAGTCGACCCTGCACCTTATTCCAGTTTGGAGACGTTATCGGTAGGATATCCGGATGGCGAGCTCTAAGCTCCCGAATACCCCAAAGCTTTTTTATATTTCCTCTTTAAATTTTGAAATGCATCTTGGCTTCCACTAGATGCCCCTTGAGAGTACTACTGATATCACGAGATAACCCTTTCTTTCAAGCTCTCCCCTTACCCCTCCCACTCCCGCCACGTAGCGGCCATTACGCTAATATTCTATGTAGAACTGCGGCAGACGAACGGAATAGAATGCAGGAACAACTAGGCCTCACACGTTCACAGCGTCTGCTCCCTTTCTAGCGGGGTCGTTAGTTTCCACACTGAGCGGTTGAGTCTCCCGTTTTTTGTTGATATGTGTGGATTTAAAATATGATTATTTTGACATATTCAAGTTTGACATCCCTCATTGGCGTGCGAGCTTAGAGGGGGGAAATGATACGATTTTTAAGAAAAAGGTATTAGCGATTTTTTTAACGAAATTTTTATTCTCGATTCTTACTGAGCATCATCAAGAACCCCGTTACACCGAATTTCAACAAAATAAGTCATTAGCTATGAGAATTTTTTTTTTTCATTTTGAAGGTAGAAATATCTTAAAAAAGTGCATATATCAAAGACACTATTTTATATTTTTTTAATATTTTGACTATCTTTATTGAATTTAGAAAACAAAATAGTTCTAAGGCGTACTCAAAATATGTTCGAGTTCTTCACCTCTGCGTTGTGTTAATTAATTATTTTCATTAAATTTATAAAAATTTAAAAAAAATGTCTTAAGGCAATTTCTTTAGGAAAATTCAATAAAGATCGTTAAAAGAATAAAAAAATATAAGATAGTGTTTCTGGATCAAGACAATCACTTAAGAGATTTCTGCCTTTGAAATGAAAAAAATGCATTTTTTGGAAGCTCGTATTTCCCAAGGCTAATGACTTCTTTTGTTGAAATTTGGAAGTTCCTGATTGTGCTGAGTAAGAAGTGAGAATCAAAATTCAGTTAAAAAAATTCCTAATATCTTTTTCTTAAAAATCGGATTATTTTCCCCCTGTAGGCTCGCACGCCAGTGAGCGATGTCAAAGCTGAATGTATCAAAATAATGATATTTTAAATCTATACACATCACCAAACTTTGAACCTAACCTGGTAGTTAATTCCTGAGATATAAGTGTGTTTCACTTTAGAATGGATCACAGTGTATACATATATATATATATATATATATATATATATATATATATATATATATATATATATATATATATATATATATATATATATATATATATATATATATATATATAGTTTTGGTATATCCTCTTTGACCTCCTAATATTATAATATATTTCTAAATTGAAATTTCTTGGTTTTAGGTCAGTTTGTGTTGAAATAAATTAGCTCACATTGTCTTTTTGAACATTTTTCTTAACGTTTCGACCTTTTTTTAGGCCTTTTTCAAAAGTCTTAAACCTAGCTCAATTTTAAAAATAAAATTTCCAATATATTTAACGATTTCACTTTTACATCTCTCACTAACAATTTACAATCACAACCGAAGAACATAAAATAAATAAATTTTTATTTATTTTGTTAGTATATAGTTGAAAAATGTTCAAAAAGACAATGTGAGCTAATTTATTTCAACACAAACTGACCTAAAACCAAGAAATTTTAATTTATATAAATATATATATATATATATATATATATATATATATATATATATATATATATATATATATATATATATATATATATATATATATATATATATATATATATATATATATATATATTATTTATATATACATATATCATGTCTCAAAATGCATTATGAGACATTTTTGTATTTGTATGAAAGCATATTTTGTTTAAAAAATAATATCTTCCTGCTATATAAACTTACCGATCAAAACAGTGGTCACTGAGTACTGAATCATATCGTTATATGATCGAACTATTGCAAATTTTGTTCGTAATAATAAGTCTAAAGAGTTCACATTCCTCCGATAACTGGTCAATTTTACAAAACCAAACTGATTTCAATAATTCTGTCGAGTCTTATCTATATTTAGGAGCCAATGGAAAAGTATCCGATTTCTGTATTTTGTTACGTCAATTAAAAATGTTATGGGTAGTTTAACTTGAAAATAAAATACAATGCTTCTATATCATTTTTTTAAACAAATTACCAGATGTAACTGTATAGGGTGATCCAAATAAAAATAAAAATATTTTATAACACAAGTAATTTTAATGTTATTGACATGTTAAATCTCACATATGATTATAAAAATGTTTTTTTAAAGAAATATAACACAATTCCAAAACAAGTAATGACAATTGGGACAATTGTTGTTGCATAGTAAATTGAACTGTTTTATGACTATATATTGAAATGATCTTAAATCCAAATGAAGTGATTGCTACAGATAAGTGGCCTTTTAAGGAATTTCTTCATCATGTTTCGTCACATAACCGCTTGAACGTTGTCTTAGAAATGTCTGTGAATTATTGACGTAAGTTTTGTTTTTCGCAAAGCTCCAAAAACAGTCAAGCTCTATTAGATCGCACCATTCAAGCGGTCAGTTGAGGTCTCCCCCTTTGTAAAATAACTAATGCGTCCGACAAATCTCTGATGCAACAATACTAAGGTTGGCTGCTTGTATGGCTCGAAGCGCCATCCTCCTGAAAATATGGCCGGATTACACCACCGAATCAAGAACCACAAGAAACAAGTCACTCGTTTTGGATGAATGCATTTTTTGTTAATTTACCTAGGATTCAGTCCTAATAAGAGGCACTTTAGTTTATTCAAGAAAATCAGGATTATCTCATATTCTAAATAATCATTGATCAAACGTAAGACGTTTAAAGATATCTGCCGCATGTAGGTCAAGATTTCTATACGAAATGTAATTTGGACTGGTCCTTGTATCTTGCAGTTAAAGTGAACACCTTATATTGTAGATGTCTAGGGTTTCTGCTACACTTTCAATAACAGCAGCAATATTTTCAGCTGATCTGGTTCTACTGTTATGTTTTAATATTTTTATTACTCGCCGAATGCCACCACTGTTACGATTTAATAATTTTAGTATTTTGTATTAGCACTGGTAGTAAATGTAAACACTTCAACTTGTTTCAAATCTCTCTATTATCTTCTGTACAAGAGGGACACTTCTTACTTCTAACAAATCTTTACTCTTACTGTGTCTACTGACTTAATTCTACTGACAATATAGTACTGACATAATGACTGACCTGCTCTATACTGACTACCTAGAACTTATTTTTATATGAATTCCCTAATTTGAGATGCAGTGGCGTATCTGTAAAATTGATTAAAAAAGGTGTCTATAAAAGTAATTTGGGGAGTATTTGCTACGCCACTGCTTACTGTACTACTATAGTTTCTTTTAATGTTTTTATAGCTGAACCTTCCCAAGCTTTATCGACATAGTGTAAATGAGTTTATTATAGGTTTTTTCGGGTATAATAATATTTGGGGCGGAAGAACGTGCATAAAATAGAATTTGAAGTAGAATTTAAAATATATATTGTTTACTTAGAATTTCCCTTGCAATAAACGACCATTAAAGCAGCTTTTGGCGGAAGGTTCCGCCGAAATATAATGTATGTCTAAATATTGCATTTACGTGTCAAACTATCTCTAGACTAATGAATATATAATACTTAAGACTATTCACAAATAAAATGACTATAAAATAATGGGGTCACAACACCTCCCCCCTAAATGAGAGATTTTATAATAATGAAATTGTTAGAAAATTTCGTTCCTGAGTTAAAATATAAATTATGATACAAAATATACATCCTTGTAATTGATACTAATATTTAACAAAAGTATTATGTTCGAAATGATTTTACAAAATTTGCTATGGACTATGTTCTTATTCTATATTATATTAACCTAGATAATATTGAAAACTGTTTTTTTTTATATAATAATTAGGCATTCTAAATCTACTTACATTCTACTAAAGAAATTTATTACTTATAATAAAACATAATATTATTACTTATCTAATTGATCGTCTTGAGGACGTGTGACCAATAGCTCTGTGAGGCGTGTATGATATACCTGGTTGATCGTCCTCAGGGTGATCATCATTATTAATTCTATTAGAAGTTTCACTAGTATACTGAGCTATATATCTATTACTTCTCGGGGATGGTTCAATGGTTTGATTTACCCTTACGCAAATATTTGGTATTATTCCACAACAGGAAGTTTTTCTTATACATTTTGAATATATTTTGTAAACAATAAATAATAATACAACAACAGATACAATGTAATCTAAAACAGAACCAGAAATATTATATGTTGACAAAAAATTATTTTTTTCAAGATTTTCTGTTAGCTTTTCTATGTCGTCTAGTTTATGGCTAGCGATGTTCAGTTCAGGAATGTGCTTTGAAAGAGTCTAATAATTTTCGTTTATTAAAATTTCTGTCAGGTTAATGTTATTATTTTTTATTTTTTCACAACAGTCCTCACTAATTTCTAATGGCGGAACAAACTCACTAAATATTTTCGACTGAAAGGCATTACCGTGAGGCACGAGCATCGTTGAAACACCATACGCTTTACACTATTTTCCTAAGGTGACACTGCCGCAATTTTTTAAAATAACGTCTACTGGTTTATTTTGATTAATACATGAAATGGTTAATGATTCAGGGCAAGGCACTGCAAACAGCCAAGTATTAGTTGTAAGTAACTGAATAAAGATACCTCTATTAGAATTTAATATATGTTTTTCGCATACTTCTGGAATTTTATTTGTTACTTGAAGTAACTTCATTTCACAGTTTTCCACTAAATGAGCCAATGAAACTGGTTTTTGTTGCTGACAAATCATTTTATCATCCGTTATTTTTATAAATTTATTATATTCGAGATCAGAGAAAGTTATGAACTGCTGTTGTGTTTCGTCTATTGCAATGTATTTAGAAGATGGTTGAATCAAAACAAATTGATTAGTGGCTAATAGCTTAGGAAAAGGCGATACCTTATATAGGTAGAATAATTGTGCTTCAACTAAAGGAATATTAATTATATAAATTAAATGATTATTTTCAAAGTAAACTTTTAGTTCAATCGTTTTTAATATAAGATTAGAATGCATTATATCAAGAGGCACAGCAAAATCTAAACCACGGGGAAGAGAATCCGTAACTTGTTTTAGTTCATCAATTAGGCGAACTGGTGTTAAAATTGCTGGGTGTAATAAACCCTTTTTGGCAATAAGAATTGCATTAATCAAAGTCATTACTTCAAGTTGTAGTTGATGTAACATCATATTTGTCAGCGTAATGTGTTCTTCTAGATTTCCTTTTAAGTCTAAAAATTTAATATCTTTTTGTTCTTTTTCTAATTGTTTGGAAAGAATTTTAACATTATTTTTTAAAATGTTTTCATTAAAATCTAAGGTTCCAATAGTATTGTTGAAATTTGTTAGTGTAGACTTGACAACTTTAGTTTGCTCTTTCAAAAGAGCTAATGCTGAACCCTCATTTTGCGATAAATCTGAAATTTTACTATCATAACATTTCGCATCTTCTTCGTCTAAAGTACCGAATAGAATTTTTGTAGCCTTTCCGATAATATTGAACCATCCTCGTTTATTTCTACTTAAAGTACTATAACCTATCAATTGATGTAAAGTTTCTAAATCTGAGCTAATTTTGTCAAAATTATATTTAGTTGACTTTAAAAACGTGTCACAAATGGATAAGTGTACTGAAAATTTTTATGATTACATAATTCAGAGGTTATTTTATTGTAGTTTTTTAGAGAAAGAAGTTTATTTATAATGTTGTTAAAATCTACATATGTAATTAGCTTCCATTTGTTATTATAGAGTCGCAGTTCTCCAAGTTTTTCAAAGTGTATTCCTGGGTTGTGGTCGTAATATGTGACATTATAATCGTCGCTATTATCAGAACGAAAGGTATTCAGAGATATAGTGATACTGAGTAGTATTATTCTGAAATAGGAGAAAACATAAAATTTAAAAATACTATCTACATACATTTATATTTTAAATTATTTTCTATAATACATTTATACATGTTTTTTTTTTTTTTTTTTTTTGCTTTGTGTTAAATAAAACTGTTTTAATCTATTGGCATGGACGCATTGTTTGTTTTTGCCTTTCTGTATTATAAAATTAACGTCAGAAGTTTTATCTATTATTATATAAGGTCCAATCCATAAGGATGTGAGTTTTTTGCTTCTGCCTCTTCGCACTGATTGGTCATAAAGTAGCACCTTATCACCTATTTTAAAATCTCTAATTTTGAAATTTTTATCGTAATTTTGTTTTGAAACGCTTTTACTTTTCAATAGATTTTCTTTAGCCAATTGGCTAGAATATTGTAATTTTTGTTTAAGATTGGCAACAAAATCATCATATGTGTATTGAGTTTTCATAGGTTGAATAATTGAAGTAGGTAAATTAGGGGTATGGCCAAATAAAAGTTCAAAAGGTGAAAAGTGGGTCGCAGTATGCGGAGTTGTATTATAAGTAAATGTTGCAAATGGAATCCAGCTATCCCAGTCTTCCTGACTATCTTTGATAAAATGTCTTAAATACTCCTCTAAGACTCTATGAGAACGTTCTAAAGCTCCGTTGGATTCTGGATGATAACTAGTAGTTTGAACCTTTTTTATTTTTAAATGTTTGCAAGTATTTTTAAAGATTTCACTTAAAAAATTTGAACCTTGATCGGTAATTAGAGTTTCAGGTAGTCCATATAGACAAATTATTTTCGTTACGAAGTAATAAGCTACTGTTAAGGCTTCTTGATTTTTTATAGGGACATTAATATTATACTTTGTCAGGTCATCTTGGAAGGTAAGAATATATTTGTTACCTGCTTCCGTTTCAGGTAAGGGATCAACAATATCGAGAAAACATCTTTCAAAAGGTTTAGTCGCGGTTGAAGTTATGACCATTGGCATTTTTGTTTTTCGCGATAATTTGTTTTTTTGACAAGATTCACATTTTTTTATAAATCTTTTTACGTCTTTTTTCATGCCTCTCCAGGTATAAAATTGGGATAATTTTTTATGTGTACGGGCAATTCCTTGATGACCGCCTAAAGGAGAGTTGTGGAATTCTTCTAATAAGGTTTCCTTTTCAGATTCAGAGGGTTTTATTAAATTATTATTGTGAACTGTTATATCTACATTAGAGTTTTTAAAAATATATCTTATCATGGGATAAATAATTTCCCATTTTACTAACGGGTTGTAATGATATTTAATAAGTGACAATTTAAGTTTTTTGTTACTTACAAGATTTTTTAACTTTAGTAGACAAGACCATGTATTTTCATAATTTGTGTCATTTAACATATTTTCATTATCATTGAGTAAAAATATATTACAGTCGTTGTTTTGGTACTGAGAGACGGAAGGTATTTTTAAATCGTTTTGAACGTTGTATGATGCAAGAAATTGTTTAATCTGATTATTTTGTTCCAAAATATTAAATTGCTCTTTGTTAAAAAATTTGGGAAAAAATAATATTATAGGATCTGAATTATTTATCTGAAATAAATTAGCGTTGTTTTCTTTTAATTTTGTGTTAATAACAATATGTGTTTGCAGATAATTTAAAAATTTTTGATAATCTGTTATCATGTCAGCGTTTACCGTTTTAATCATTCTACTTAAGGGATCAGCATTTGTATTTAACTTTCCGGCCTTATAAATAATTTCGAAATTGTATTCTTCCAATTTTAACCTAAATCTTGTAAGACGCGACTCAGGGTCTTTTATGTTAAATACATAAAGTAAAGGTTTATGATCCGTAACTATCTTAAAATTTGTTTCAAAAACATATGGTCGAAAATGTCTAACTGCCCAAACAATTGCCGCTAATTCTTTCTCTGACGTTGAGTAGTTTTGTTCGGCTTTATTAAGAGTTCTACTAGCATAAGCTATAGGTCGATCATTATTAACTTTTCCTTGTGATAAAATTGCACCAATCGCATAATTACTTGCGTCGGTAGTTATAATGAATTCTTGAAAAATCTGGGTACTGTAGTACAGGAGGAGAAGTAATGTTATTTTTAAGCGTTTGAAATGAAATATCACAAGCATGGTCCCATTTAAATTCCGTATCTTTCTTGAGCAATTTGGTAAGAGGTTTTGAAATTTTCGCAAAATCCTTTATAAATTTTCGATAATATCCGACAAGCCCTAAAAATGATTTTACCTCTTTTTGATTTACTGGTTGAGGAAACTGTAAAACACATTCTACTTTTGAAGGATCAGGTTTGATGCCATAATCTGTTATAATGTGACCTAGATACAAACATTCTTTTCTTAAAAATTCACATGGTTGAAGCTTTAAATTATGCTCCCGAAACCGTTCAAATACCTCAATTAACCTTTCATTATGTTCTTTTAAATTATTAGCATAAATTACATCATCTAAATAAATAAAACATTTTATGCCACTAAGACCGCTTAAGAACGCATTCATTAACCTCTGAAAGGTTGCCGGAGCTCCTTTTAGGCCAAAAGGCATCCTATTGTAAACAAAATGCCCCGTAGAAGTACTAAAAGCTGTCTTATTTTTATCATTTTCGTCCATTTGAACCTGATGAAATCCATTGGCTAAATCTAAAGTTGTAAAATAATGCGATTTTCCTAATTGGTCTAAAATATCTGTATTATTAGGTAATGGAAATGCATCCCCCAGTTATTTCATTAATTTTTTTTTTAGGAACTAAACTAATGAATCAGTTTGGACTATTCTAAGGACTGTAAGACGGAGAAATTATTCCATCCTTTAACATTGCATCGGTTTGTTCTTTTATAACCTCCCGATGTTGAAAAGGTAATCTATATGGTTTAATATTAATAGGTCCCTTAGTAGGGTCTGTAGAAATTTTATGTTTTATTGTGTTTGTACAAGAGAGTTTATCACCTTCTAAATAAAAAATATCGATAAAATTTTCACAAATTTCTAGAAGTGAGTTAGTTTCCTCGACATTTAATCCTTCTAAGTTGAGAGAATGTTTCAATTTTTCTAAACGTTCAAAGTAATTTATATTCGTGTTATTTTCAATATTATTATTATTATGACTAAGCTCTATAATGTCAAATTCACCTTTAGTGATAGGTTGTACGTTAACTCTGGGTAACGCAATTGTTAAGGGTTCATTAGATATATTTAAAATACTAATTAAACATTTATGATTATGTACTTTGGTCAAGGAAGAACCTATATAGAGATTTTCAGCAAGTTGTTTCGATTTTACGATACCTTCAGTACCTGAAACGTTGGCCAAAGCGTAAGTTATCATTTCACATCTTGGGGGTATAGTCGTTAAAGTCTCTGAAGGCAAAATCTTAAAGCGGTTGTCCTCAAAATAAACAGTTTCTTCATAATTAATTTTAGTTTTATATTTTTGCAAAAAATCGCGGCCTAAAATTCCGTCATTTTTTATAGGAATGGTATCTGGTATGATATGAAAAGGATGAATTAATATTTTATTATCTTTTAATTGGATTGTTACATTATATAAACCTTTCGTAAAAACCAGTTCTTTACTTATACCTTTTAGTTCAATAATACAGTTTTGATCTAGCTTTGAATAGTCTTGTAAAATCGACTCCTTTAATAAACAAACATCAGCCCCTGTATCTAACAAAATTTGCAATTCTGACTTTTTAGTGCCCAATGAAGTTATTTCAATTATATCTAACTGTTTACAATTATTAGAGAATAATACTGACTTAGGAGACATATTATTTGAATTATTACGAGTTGGTTTGATTTTAATATGTTCTAGTGGATTCTTATTATTTGAACAGCTACTGTTTATACTGATTGAACTTTTTACGAAGCGCTTGGCGGGCTGTTCACAACCAAGGCTTCGTTGTCGTTTCCCGAAAATTCTTGGACAGATGTAGTTGGTTGTGGAGGAGAAATATTAAGATTGTGTTGGAGGCTACTGGGGGGTAGAGACGTTATAGTTTGTATTTGATGAGAATTATTGACAGGTTCATTATTATAGTTAGGACGGTATCGTCGCTGTTGTTGAGGTATCTCTGAAAGCATTTGAGGTCTGTTTGAACTACGGGGATTGGTATAATTTTGACGATAATTGTTCCCATTATAATTATTGTTAAAATTTCGTGAATTTGTATTTTGATTGTAATTATGATTATCGTTTCCCCTGTAAGAAAAATTACTTCTAGCATTAATAGGTTGTTCCCCGTTATAATTTTGCCCATTTGAAGAATTTGCGTTAAAATGTTGTTGTGGACTGAAGCTTTGATAATTAGGATTATTAAAATTATTTCTTCCCATATTTTGTTCATATTGTATAAGTTGCCTACATTGAGAAGTTATATGATTATTTTTATGACAGAACATACACAAAAGTTTAGGATTTTGGTTATTAAAATTTCTATTTCCCTGACCCACAAAACCTACATTTTTAAAATTTGAATTTTTTGCTCTAACGTTGTTTTCGAGTTCCATTTCGATTGCTAACGATAATGCCCTGTCTAAATCTGTTGTGTTTTCAGCAATTTCTCGAATTTGTATTTTTTCATCAATTAGCCCTTGTCTAAACGTGTTTACTAAAATTGACTCTAAATTTTCTATTAATACCTTAGCAGAATTATGTTCATAATTTAAATGACAAGTTTCTTTACATTTATTATGCAGGTATCTTAATCTATCTCCATATTCTGTAACGGTTTCCCTAAAGTTTTGTTTTATATTCATTATTTGAGTTAAAAAATGAGAAGGCGGTCTTTTATCCGTAAACTGTTCTAAAAGAAAATCTCTAATTTCGTCCCAATTTAAAAATTCTTTATATTGTGTCACTTTTTGAGCTTTACCTTTTAATTTAGTACCAAAAATTAATTTAGCTAATTTATTTTTTTCATTTTCTTTCACAATATGCATTACTGCGTCACAGTTTTTTAGAAAAAATTGAAGAGAATTTCCATCGCCGTAGCCGTCAAATGAATTTATTAAATTTAATACATCAATTGCATCTTTTCCTTAAGCCATTTTTTTGTTTGTAAAAATTATAAAGATTAAATACTAATAAAAATTTTGGGTAAAAATTTAAATATAGATAAGTTATACGGTCGATTATTCAATTACTTTTTCAACACACAACGTATTTGCAGTACCTTTCACAAAATAAATATATCTATATAATTTCAAAAATGCATAACATATAAAAAAAAACAAATAGTGTCACCACAACAGGAAAATAAAAGAAAAAAACTTACAGCTTCATCCTTAGTTAGCTGGAACGTAAGGCGAATTTCCTCGTTTTCTTTCTTCTTCTCGAAACTTGTTGCGTACTGGGCGCTCCTCCAAGTCTGTTGAAACTTCCTGTCTTTGGTATACCGATGTGGTTTAACTGGTGTGATTTCTGCTGCGTTCTAGGCGCTCCTTCAGAAAACACGGGGTAGTATATCCAGATCCGCTGCCACCAATGTTATGTTTTAATATTTTTATTACTCGCCGAATGACACCACTGTTATGATTTAATAATTTTAGTATTTTGTATTAGCACTGGTAGTAAATGTAAACACTTCAACTTGTTTCAAATCTCTCTATTATCTTCTGTACAAGAGGGACACTTCTTACTTCTAACAAATCTTTACTCCTACTGTGTCTTCTGACTTAATTCTACTGACAATATAGTACTGACATAATGACTGACCTGCTCTATACTGACTACCTAGAACTTATTTTTATATGAATTCCCTAATTTGAGATGCAGTGGCGTATCTGTAAAATTGATTAAAAAAGGTGTCTATAAAAGTAATTTGGGGAGTATTTGCTACGCCACTGCTTACTGTACTACAATGGTTTCTTTTATTGTTTTTATAGCTGAACCTTCCCAAGCTTTATCGACATAGTGTAAATGAGTTTATGATAGGTTTTTTCGGGTATAATAATATTTGGGGCGGAAGAACGTGCATAAAATAGAATTTGAAGTAGAATTTAAAATACATATTGTTTACTTAGAATTTCCCTTGCAATAAATGACCATTAAAGCAGCTTTTGTCGGAAGGTTCCGCCGAAATATAATGTATGTCTAAATATTGCATTTACGTGTCAAACTATCTCTAGACTAATGAATATATAATACTTAAGACTATTCACAAATAAAATGACTATAAAATAATGGGGTCACAACACTACGACTACGGACTAGAGACTTAACATCACTCACCTGATAAGTTCACAATTATCGCTGTACTAGACGGTGCTTCATCATGACAAATACATTCCATGTATTTGTCATGATTTCGCAATTTTTTTCACCACATTTTCACTGAATTTACTTTTCACTACTTTCGTTCATTGTCGAAGCGTAGGTTCGCTTAATTTTCTTAAATCATATGGCTTTTACTTTGAGAGGCAGCTTGTATTTTGATCTATTTTCCACCACAGGTTCCAGTGTTAGGAGATGTTATTCTATGCAAACAAAAACCTTATACCCTTGTTTATAGATAGATATTTGGTCAACCCTAGCCATCGAGAGCTCCTGACACCTGGAGTCTATTATGGGAACCTTAGTTTATGATGAATAAACCTACAAGTTAGGTGGGGGCAAGCGGTAACGACGAGATTGAAGTAGGTTTACATTGGTTTGAATAACTGATAATCAGTTACTATGTTTAGTTATTTTTTTTAATGTTAGTTTTAAATTATGAGCACCGAATTTCGATTGCATTCAATCACACACACAGATAAAATCTTTAATTAATCTATCCGAATTAAAAAACAAGTATTAATAAGATGAGGAATATAATCTTGTGTTATAAGTTTTAGTTAAATTTTATAGTTTCTGAAAAATGTAGATAGATAGTAATGAAATTATAACGTGTTCTCTTATAACTTGTTCTATTCTAACTACACAAGTAAAATTTCGTTTAGTTTAGAGTACCTATCCAGAAAAAATAAAGTCATTTTCTCATGTTTAGAAAATAATAAAATTAAAAAGTATGTAGAGGGTAAACACAGAAGACATGTAACAGAGACCTATTGTTGTAGTTTTAAACATATCAATTCGAAAATTCGCACTCTTATATTATTCGATATGAGACAGATTTCTGATAAAAACATTTTTTTACTTCTGGTTTTACCGGAAATGACCTCTAGTTTTTTATTTTAAATAATATTTAATATACTTTTACAGGATATTGTGTTCAGAATGATAATAGCTTTATCAAGATATATTATAAATTAACTTTGGTTTACAAAATGGCGGATAAACACTAATTTTTTGAAAATTAAATTTTACGGGTTAATTAAGAAAAAACACTTATATATAAAATAATTGTTTTATATAGTTAAAAATAAACATATTTGTTCATTTTTTCGAACACTGATCTAAAAATCCTGTTTTGTAATAATACCTCGTTCATGTTTACTTCCCTCGTAAAACGGAAGTATTGTAATCGTGAAAAAATCACCCTCCGGGATTTTTTCAGATCTTCACGTTTCAGGGTCCGTAGATGCCGAAAAACATGTTTTCTCAATTCCGTCGGTCTGTCTGTCTGTTCGCGGCATAGCTAAAAAATTTTACCACATTTACTTCAAATTTTGGTTAAAAATTAATGGCCATATGGCGATGACCTGGTAACAATTCCTTAAAAATCCAATATGGCAAAACAAAATAGCGGCCCAGTGAAATGTTACAAAATTTATTATTAAAAAACCATTTCTCAAATTTATCTCAAATATTGCACCAACATCAAATATTATATTGGAGTCAACTGGTAACATTTTGGTATGAATCCAAGATGGCGCAACAAAATGGTGCCTTAATAAAATATTTCAAAATTCAGCCTGAAAAAAGTGGTTAATGGTTTGATTTCAAATTGTTGCTATAATTGATTGTGGTATAGGAATCCACTAGTAAAACTGTCTTATACTAATTCAAGGTGGCGGAACAAAATGTCTGTCAGTTCACGGCTTAGCTTAAAAACTGCTTAGCCGATTGACTTCAAATTTTGACCAAAAGCTAAGGGTTATATGGGGATGACCTGATAATATTTTCGTAAAAATCTAATATGGCGGAACAATGTTAAAAAAAATTGTTAGAGTGGTGTGTTATTTGGGGTTAGGCTCCAGTAAAAAAAAAGCTTTTTTTAAATAATCCGCGTTTCGCAGCACCTTTATTGTTGCATTCTCAGGACATATATATATATATATATATATATATATATATATATATATATATATATATATATATATGTTCTATAGCCTGCATGAAAGAAACCTACATTACCAGTATTTACCTACTCCGTTGGTCCGCAGATATTTCCCAGATACTAGGTTTCTAAATGGTTTTCGTTAAGGATCCTCTTGTTGTTATATTAGAATGAGGTTTATTTGGGGTTAAGAACCAGTAGAAAAATCAAAAGTCTTTTTAATGTGTCAACTTTCGCAACTTTATTGTCGCATCCTCAGGACACGTAGATTTTATATCCTGCATGAAACCCATATTATCAGACTTTACCTATTCCGTTAGTTTGCAGATATTTCCCAGATATTAAGTTTCTAAATGGTGACCTGGTAATATTTTGGTAAAAATCCAATAATTTTCTTAGAGTGGTGTATTATTTGGGTTAAGATCCAGTAAGTCTTTTTTAAATTGTCGACGTTTCGCAACTGAATTGTTCCATCCTCAGGGCACATATATAGAACGTATATTCTGCATGAAACCCATCTGTTCAGTCTTTACTTATTCCGTTGGTTCGCAAATATTTCCCAGATATTACGTTTCTAAATGGTTTTCGTTAACAATCTTCTTGTTTTTATGTTAGAGTGGGGTATTATTTGGGGTTAGGATCAGTGAAAAAAAACAATGTCTTTTTTTAAATTGTCCACGTTTCGCCACTTTATTGTTGCGACCTCATGACACATATAGATTTTATATCCTGCATGAAACCCATATTATCAGTCTTTACCTTTTCCGTTGGTCCAGAGATATTTCCAAGGTATTAAGTTTCTAAATGGTTTTCGTTAACGATCCTTTTGTTGTTATATTAGAGTGGTGTATTATTTGATTTTAGGAAATATCTACGGACCAACGGAGTAGGTAAAGACTGATAATTTGGTTTTCATGAAGAATAGAAAATCTATATTAATGTCCACAGGATCCAACCATAAAGTTGCGAAACGTCGACAAATTAAAAAAGACTTTTGTTTTTTATTACTAGATCATAACCCCAAATAATATATCACTCTAATATAACGAGAGGATTGGTAGCGAAAACCATTTAGAAATTTAAAAAAATTATTACTAAAAAACTAATTTGAATAATTACTTCAAATTTTGCACAAAAATCAAATGTTACAAAAGAATGAACTGGTAAAATTTTGATATGGATCCAAAATAATAAAACAAAATAACGCTCTAATAAAATATTTAAAAAAATCAGCCTGAAATTATTCATTAAATTAATTTTAATTTTCGTGAAAGAATTAAGTGTGATGATGATGAGAGATGAATTGGTAAAGTTGTGGTATCAACATAAAAAATCTTGTTCAACTGAATTTAAATTTTGCAGAAAAATTAAATGTGAAAATGGGATAAATTGGTATAAACTCGAATACGACGTAACAAAATAGCGGTATGTCGATGTAAAAACTACTTATTGAATTTACTTTAAATTATGTTTAAAAGTCAAGTGTGGCATATGTAGAAAGAAACTGGTCAAGTATTGGTAGGAATCCGATATGATGGAACAAAAAACACAATACAAATGTTTGAAAAGACAGTAACTATATTTAACATATATATATATATATATATATATATATATATATATATATATATATATATATATATATATATATGGGTGTCCCAACTAAAAGTATCCACCCCAAATAACAAGTCGCCAAGACAAAAAAAAATAAAACGCTCGGACCCGTCGAGTTTGCTTTTGAGGGGGAAACATTTTTCGCCTATTTTCAATTTCGCAACATCACCCGCTGAGCGGGGGTGAGATTCACCCCCAAAATGTTAAATGGAAAGGGGGTCGAGTGACCCTTATTTTGAAGGGTTTCCGACCCTGGTTACAACTGCCAAGTTTGAAGCCTCTGCTGTCATTCCCGAAGAAATGGCAGCTTGTCCAAAAAAAAATATTAATAAATTAACTGCAAGAGTTGGCTGCTTTAAATTTAGGGGATGATGCAAGCTAGTGAAAAGATTTTAATAATAATTACTCCGGACGAGAGGAAAACAAAAATAGTAAATGTAAATTAATGGGAAATTTTTGCGTTTAAGAAATGTTTTCTACAAAGACTAAATTATTTTATGAATTGTTCGGTTGGCGACTTGTTATTTGGGGTGGATACTTTTAGTTGGGACACCCTGTATATATATATATATATATATATATATATATATATATAGTGTGACTATGTACAGAACTAAATTGGGTCACACTTCACTGTGAAAATGAAAAAAATTATAGCCAGGGAAGTTCCGGGTAAAGGGAATTTCCCTTTAAACGAATGATTTTTTAAATAATATAATGTTGGTTAACATAAAATGGTTTACTTTTTTTTAAATGTTCTGTTATCAAAAATATTCCTTATATCTAATGGCAAAATGTTAAACATCTTGATACCCAAATAATCCAGTGACTTCATGAATGTTGTATTGTTTGGTTTAGGTAGTAATATTTTTTGCTCTATACTTTCCCGGGTCTGATATTGATGATTTATTTTATTCTCGAATGAATTATTTTTGTAAATAAAATTTAACGTACTACGGATATAAAATGTCTGAATATGGGATAAATTATTATTTGCAAACAGATCAATTGTAGTAGATTTCTTGTACAAAATTTTTATCATTTTTTTTTAATTACGTTTAAGGGATGCATATTGCATTCGTACGTTGCAACCTAAACTGGAATAGCGTCAGTAATAATACTCTCAACCAAAGCAAAATAAACACACCGTAACGCCTTTTCACTTAAGATATCTCTGAGTTGATAAAATTTAAACATTAATCTTCGCAACTTTGAAGCTACCATGTCTATATGACAGTCCCACTTTAAAAAACTGTCTATCTTAATCCCCAAATTTGGTCTTATCGATGTTTAAAGTTCATAAGTTTGCATTTAGCCAATTAAAGACCGTGTTTAATCCTAATGCAGCATTCAATTTTGTCTCTTCCCATGTATCCCCCGAGAATACTAAAACCGTGTCGTCTGCGAAAGTAATGATCTTAGCGGGAATATTCAAACTGAAAATGGTATTAATATAGATCTGAAATAAAGTTGGTCCCAAAACGGTTCCCTGAGGTATGCCATAACCCAAGTTATTTTCATAATTGCGGAACGATTTCTGTATTGATGTTCTTTAGCAACGATTTTGTAAATAATCCGTAATAAGAGCTTCTGAAATGCCCCTAATCCCATAATTACATAGTTTAGAAATTAAAATTTCATGAGATATTGTGTCAAAAGCCTTTGCTAGGTCCAGAAATACTAGCAAAGGCTTTTTGCCATTGTTGAGTGTTTTATGTACTTCACTGGTCACGGCATATATGGAGTCAGTAGTTGAAAATATTGAATTCAAATTTTTATTTTGTACATGTAAACTAAAAGAAACCAGCGTTAAACACAGAAACAGTTTTTTAAATAATCCTCTCTTTTTGGGACAAACTGTTTATTTCGCAAATTGTGAATCATGGTGTATTGTAGTCGTGAACACAATACAACAAATTGGCAGTTCAAAAATGATGTCACCGTCACATCGTTGCATAAATGGTGTCGGCGCCAAATTACGATGTCATTACTGGCACTACACAGTTATAATAGGTTGCAAACATCTCGATTAGCCGATATGCTATAGTTTTTTTTATTAGTATGGAGTATTATTTATTTTGTTTAATATTATTTGTGTCAATCACCTAGGTAATTGAATTAGTCTAATTCATTATGAGATAACATTGTTCATTTTGGATCATGTATTATAAAAAACAAAGTTCGCGAAATATATAATATGTATAGATTGTCCCTTTACTTCATATATTAGAATTGCAATTATATTCCTATTAATTATTGAGGTTACAATTTTCCAGTTAATAATGATTTCGACTCAGATTCAACGATGTATAATCTGAACTCTCAACCCCCAATCAAGTGAGTTGTATATATTGAATAAACAACAATCTTAAAGAAAATGGATAATGCTTAAATACGAAGAATGTATTTTGTATTTCTAAAGTAAAGGCAAAAAAAGTAAAAAGCGAAATTTCTTTGAAATTAACCCATTAATTCCAAATATAGAGTAGAACAAAAAAGACCTCATTTAAAGAAAATATTGATGACTTATGAATAAACATCTTTATCTTTAGTACAAGTATAAGCCTTGTTTATATATAGATAGTTGTTCAACGCTGACTTCACTACCAGATGGCGAGTTCACCAAACTGCTCATTTATAAATTTTTACTACTAAAGACGTGGTGGAATAAACGTACCCCTGACTTGTGAAAAAGCGACGTTGTGTAAGTTGACTCGTTATACGAACAATAAAATATAACTGCCTTTATGAAGATTTTTTATTTTTGTTTAAAGTCAATTATTCTTGTATAACAAATCTATAAATAATAATTTTCTGTCTTTTTTTGACGATGTAAGTGCGCTGATAAAATGTCATAATCACTGATAATACGTTTTTCGACAGCTAATTAGAGATTCACTGTTTGTCGATTTGGCAACATAGTGTAGTCGCTATCGATCAACCGAACATGGCAAAACTGGTCACAAAAAATGGATCGTCTAAAGTTAAAAATAGATTACAAAGCCCGCCCATACTATTTCTGTATTTGATTGATGGATAAATTTGATTGTGTAAATTCAAAATTGCCATTACTTATTAATGTCTAATGTAGAGCTGTTATGACAAAATTTTAACTTTCTAAAAATATCAACGATCGACGTGATTTGGTGATAAGAATAAAACGATCTTTCAGAAGAACCGTGCGCCAAAAAAAAATCATTTAGTGTTATTAAAGTATGCAAATTTTAAAATTTTTATCTTTATTGGTTCACAAAATCTTAGGGGGGCATTAAAGATATATATTCAATACATTTACGTTTATTCCACCACGTCTTTAGTAGTAAAAATTTATAAATGAGCAGTTTGGTGAACTCGCCATCTGGTAGTGAAGTCAGCGTTGAACAACTATCTATATATAAACAAGGCTTATACTTGTACTAAAGATAAAGATGTTTATTCATAAGTCATCAATATTTTCTTTAAATGAGGTCTTTTATGTTCTACTCTATATTTGGAATTAATGGGTTAATTTCAAAGAAATTTCGCTTTTTACTTTTTTTGCCTTTACTTTAGAAATACAAAATACATTCTTCGTATTTAAGCATTATCCATTTTCTTTAAGATTGTTGTTTATTCAATATATACCACTCACTTGATTGGGGGTTGAGAGTTCAGATTATACATCGTTGAATCTGAGTCGAAATCATTATTAACTGGAAAATTGTAACCTCAATAATTAATAGGAATATAATTGCAATTCTAATATATGAAGTAAAGGGACAATCTATACATATTATATATTTCGCGAACTTTGTTTTTTATAATACATGATCCAAAATGAACAATGTTGTCTCATAATGAATTAGACTAATTCAATTACCTAGGTGATTGACACAAATAATATTAAACAAAATAAATAATACTCCATACTAATAAAAAAAAACTATAGCATATCGGCTAATCGAGATGTTTGCAACCTATTATAACTGTGTAGTGCCAGTAATGACATCGTAATTTGGCGCCGACACCATTTATGCAACGATGTGACGGTGACATCATTTTTGAACTGCCAATTTGTTGTATTGTGTTCACGACTACAATACACCATGATTCACAATTTGCGAAATAAACAGTTTGTCCCAAAAAGAGAGGATTATTTAAAAAACTGTTTCTGTGTTTAACGCTGGTTTCTTTTAGTTTACATGTACAAAATAAAAATTTGAATTCAATATTTTCAACTACTAACTCCATATATGCCGTGACCAGTGAAGTACATAAAACACTCAACAATGGCAAAAAGTCTTTGCTAGTATTTCTGGACCTAGCAAAGGCTTTTGACACAATATCTCATGAAATTTTAATTTCTAAACTATGTAATTATGGGATTAGGGGCATTTCAGAAGCTCTTATTACGGATTATTTACAAAATCGTTGCTAAAGAACATCAATACAGAAATCGTTCCGCAATTATGAAAATAACTTGGGTTATGGCATACCTCAGGGAACCGTTTTGGGACCAACTTTATTTCAGATCTATATTAATACCATTTTCAGTTTGAATATTCCCGCTAAGATCATTACTTTCGCAGACGACACGGTTTTAGTATTCTCGGGGGATACATGGGAAGAGACAAAATTAAATGCTGAATTAGGATTAAACACGGTCTTTAATTGGCTAAATGCAAACTTATTAACTTTAAACATCGATAAGACCAAATTTGGGGATTAAGATAGACAGTTTTTTAAAGTGGGACTCTCATATAGACATGGTAGCTTCAAAGTTGCGAAGATTAATGTTTAAATTTTATCAACTCAGAGATATCTTAAGTGAAAAGGCGTTACGGTGTGTTTATTTTGCTTTGGTTGAGAGTATTATTACTGACGCTATTCCAGTTTAGGTTGCAACGTACGAATGCAATATGCATCCCTTAAACGTAATTAAAAAAAAATGATAAAAATTTTGTACAAGAAATCTACTACAATTGATCTGTTTGCAAATACTAATTTATCCCATATTCAGACATTTTATATCCGTAGTACGTTAAATTTTATTTACAAAAATAATTCATTCGAGAATAAAATAAATCATCAATATCAGACCCGGGAAAGTATAGAGCAAAAAATATTACTACCTAAACCAAACAATACAACATTCATGAAGTCACTGGATTATTTGGGTATCAAGATGTTTAACATTTTGCCATTAGATATAAGGAATATTTTTGATAACAGAATATTTAAAAAAAAGTAAACCATTTTATGTTAACCAACATTATATTATTTAAAAAATCATTCGTTTAAAGGGACAAATTAGTCAAAATATATTGTTTTCTTTTGTGGTTGATTTTTATAGGTATTTGTCTTAAAACTTACTTGGATTTAGATTCATGTGCCTATTCCTGGTCACTTACTCTTATTTTTGAATGTGTTCAATGCTCTGTTAGGCCCACATTACACTTCATCGTATTGTATCTCTCTGTATCTCATCGAATTTAGATTTTTAGTTTTAAATTTTATTAAGACGTCGTAAATAGTAGATCATTATTTAAGCGATTAGATGTGAATACCTTCACATATAAGCCCCTTAGGGCTTATGTGAAATAATAAATCGGTAAAACATTTTTTATAAACACAAATTTATGAATAAAAATTATTATTATTATTATTATCATTATTATTATTATTATTATTATTATTGTTGTTATTATTATTAATATACACACCTCCAGAATAATGCTGTTAGGGTTACCGAATTTGCAAAAAGCAAAAGTGGGAGACATCTGGCGGGTCGTGATGGGCGATAACAGATTTTATCTATTGACAGGTAAAAGTTATACCTACTATCTTATTGCTGCCTACCTACAAAAATAACATCCTTCAATAAGGTGCTTTGCTCGAAAACTCTTTCCACCGGTCGAAATTACAAATCTATAAGACAGTCATCCGACCAGTAGTTTTGTATGGTTGTATAACATCGACAATAACAAAGGAAAAAGAACGAAAACTAAGATATTTCGAAACACTGAATTAGGCGAGCTGTATAACGGACCAGGTATAGTCAGGGATATAAAATCGCAGCGTTTTAAATGGGCTTGTTAAGCTAGTGTGGGAAGAAGTACCAATTGGAAGACCTTTAGGTCGAGGACAAATGAGAAGAAGAGAAAACATCGTATCCGACCTACGCGTCATTGTTATCTAGTTTAACACAGTTGTAATGAGAGATAGAGAAAAATGGAGGTAGATTGTGAAATCAGTGAAAAACCATTCTGGGTTATAAAGCTACGGAGTAAGTAAGTAAGATAACGTCGATAAATTGTTCATCCCTAGTCGTTTCGTAGTTCTTTAGAAAGAGAGGTTAAAGTCCTGCAGAATAAATCGAAGAGCAAAAAAAGTCCTCACTCTATTATTGTATCTGATAACATCGATCAATTAACGAAGCAAATATTAAGTATATGTGTATTAACAGGAACGCTCACAGAGACAAAATGGGGCAAAACGTCACAATGGGAAAATACAAATTTAAGAGAGTAGCAAGATTTAAGTATCTGGGAGCAACCATAACTGACAAAAATAACATCCTGGAAGAACTGAACATCAGAATTCAGAGCGCAAATAAGTGCATTTATTCCTTCAATAAGGTGCTTTGCTCGAAAACTCTTTCCACCGGTCGAAATTACAAATCTATAAGACAGTCATCCGACCAGTAGTTATGTATGGTTGTGTAATATTGACAATAACAAAGGAAAAAGAACGAAAACTAAGATATTTCGAAACACTGAATTAGCCTAGCTGTATAACGGACCAGGTAGGGTCAGGGATATAAAATCGCAGCGTTTTAAATGGGCTTGTTAAGCTAGTGTGGGAAGAAGTACCAATTGGAAGACCTTTAGGTCGAGCACAAATGAGAAGAAGAGAAAACATCGTATCCGACCTACGCGTCATTGTTATCTAGTTTAACACAGTTGTAATGAGAGATAGAGAAAAATGGAGGCAGATTGTGAAATCAGTGAAAAACCATTCTGGGTTATAAAGCTACGGAGTAAGTAAGTAAGATAACGTCGATAAATTGTCCATCCCTAGTCGTGGCACTTTATGAAGACAACAATACATACGTTTTCGTCAAGTTTTTTGGTTGTTAGATGGACACTATGTTGCGAAATTGATTGAATTAAAATTTTTCTCATTTATTGTAAATTCTGTTTGATTTACCCTAAAAAGCGGTAGTGTCGAACCGTAAGAAGGGAGTGAGAGCTATACATAAAAAGTGGGAGGGTTGGCTCAACCCTAGATGGAGATAATATTTAGTATATAAAACTGTATGTAACTATTTATCTGATTGGATTAATACAATAATATTGTATTAAGAACGTCAAAATTACGCTCATAAAAGTGGTGTTATTTGCCTATATTATCTAAGTTTGGAACACTACTTGTGACGTTTCATCGCCACCTCCTCAGACAGCGCTCCACGATTTTTAAGTTTTTTAACATTATCCTTTATGACACCTATATATTTAATTTTTTATTCGGATAAATTCATTTAATAAAAAAAACCCAACAAAAGAACCTAGAAATATGAATTCAGTAACAGGAGCCAGTCTCTCATTTGTAAATTCGGCCAGAAAACCCCAAAATTTTAAATGATAGCTAGCTCAAGAATGTGTGTGCCACACTAGAATTAAATAGGAAATATTTGATCGACGATGAAACTGGTGATTTACGTGGCACTTACTTAACAAATTTAATAGCTGGAATGTTGGCTCTTGAATATTATTCTCCAACTTAGTTATCCGGAAAATTCTAACAAAACTAACCATTCATTTATCTGTATTAAAGGATGCGCAAGTGTATTGTGTACTATATTGATTTCAGATGTGTAAATGGTTTTGAATAAGCCATTATAAAGTCCAGATATTCTATTTTGGATGTATATGGCTACACCAAGTGAATCGTCGTTGACCCTTATTATGTATAATTTTATGTACTGTTGATATTATAACCTAGCGATAACTATTATTTGTATCACTATTTGCGTTTTGCCTGTTATGTGTATTGATAATAAATAAATAAAAAATAAATAAATTAATTAATTCTTCCACAGACGATGGAATCTGTGTAGCATCGTAGGTATATGATTAACGCTGAATAGGTCTTTCAAATTTTCTATTCCAGTGGAATCCATGTCACCTATTTCGAGTATGGAATGCATAGTCAATTCAAAACAGATTTGGAAATGTGAATAAATTAATTTACAAAAAAAAATATTAAGGCACGAGCCCGAATCCAGTCTTACAGGTAAAAACCACTTCCAACCATGTCACTACTACCAGAGCCTGTGGTAAATGGCAGGGGAACATGACTAAATAAATGCTCTGTTTTTTAATAGTAGAAACTCATGCCAAAGATGTTTCTGGATTCGACAACCGTGAGCTATTTCCCAAGGATGCTTTAATAAAAAAGGTCTTAATTTTATTTAAAACACATTTTTACACATACCTGAATCCATTAAATTCAGTACTCAGTGATCTAAAAAATCGAAACTAAATGTTTGCCCCTAATTGAACCCCCTGAGGGTAATGGGAAGAATGCTAACAATGAATTTTCATTTGCCAGAAATATTCCTTAAGAAACGTAAAAAAATAGTATATAACATAACAAGAGTGTTGAAAGTGAAGGTTTTCAAACAAAGGGGTATTTACCACGAGGCGATAGCCCAGAGCAAAAATGTTTCGAGTTTGAAAACAATCACTTCCACATACATAATTTACACTATTTTTCTTACGGCCATAAAGAATCTTCGGTAAGAATTATTTTTATTTACTTTTCAACACGAGTTTTGAAAAAAAATATTTTCAACTCTAAATTAAATTAAAAGTAGGCTTTCCTTTTTCAACTTGTTTTTGACTCACCACCTTTCAAATAATTATAAAACACTAGTTCTATAAGACATGATGAGTGATATTAAATATCTTATGAAACCAGTGTTGTATAGTATTTTTTCTGTTTTGTATACTATGTTTTAAAAACCATTATCTTTAAAAAACATATTCACAGTTAAACCTTTTCAAGTTGGTGACAATGCATGCCATAGATGGCAGTTACATACGCACCAATTTTGTTTTTCAATTTTGAGATGTGGCCGAGGTGGGCATGTCTTAGCATTGCCAACTTTGTAGAGAAAAAAGTAACGTCGAAAAGAGAACCAATACGGCACTACTTTGCGAATCGAAGAGGCGTCTATATGACTGACTGACTCTTACGAAAATGTATATAATCCACATAGCATCCTTGCATCGAAAATACCTGATTTCTCACCATGTAATGACACTGTGAGAAATAATATTTCTCACAGTCTATGTTGTCGCCACACTGTAGTCAAGAGCTGAACTATTCACACATCATAATTAGTTCAGCTATTGGCTACAGTGTGGCGCCACTATCAACTGTAAGAAATATTATTTCGCACAGTGTGACATTACATCGTGAGAAATCAGGAATTTTCAATGCAAGGATGCCATGCGGATCATATATAACATTATTTTATTATTAATTTAATTCTCAAAAAGTTTAAAACACTCGCGAAAAGAGCATATCATACTCGTATGTTGGCTTCAGTTCGTGACACCAAACTTCCACAATCGTATGAAATGAAATGTGCGTGTTTCAGCACTTGTTTCACTCTATACTATTTGAAGACACGTATTAAAACATGTTTAACAGCGTTATATAAGGTTCTTTTTAGCCAAATTAATTGCTTTTTTGTCACTATCACATGTGGTCTCAGATAAACGGATGCATCAATTGTCATACCACTACAGTTTTGCCTAACCAGATTACCGCTAAGATGGCTTAAAAATGTGTGTATTGTGATGTGACATCCGTGGATGTAGAACGCTCTGAGCAATATATAGCTTACTTTTTTTAACATGTATAGAAATTGTTAAAAATTGTTTCTGTTTAATAAAATATGCCCATTTGTGTATACATTTTTATTTAATCCAATGATAACAAAAGCTATGTGCCCTACTGCACAAATTGCGTATCTCCAAAAATTCACTTTTTTAAATGTCTAAATAAATAAAAAAATACATTTCGTTAATTTAACTCATGTATTATAGTTTTTTCTTTTAAAAAATTATAAATATTACTTCGATTTTTCTACTTTTATAAAAAGTACTTATAAAACCACCAAATGCTTCATATTTCAAAACCACTATTTTGCACTTAAAAGGGCAGTATAGCAAAAACGTTCTGTAAATTGTTGCATGTTTCTCTTACTTCCTTGCATATTTTCGACTTTTATTTCCTATATTTACATACAAATTTTAGTTTACACATAATTCGGTGTTTACTTTATTCTTCTTTACTATGTAACGGTAAAAATCTAGTTAACGGGTGGAGCACATTGCAAATTACGCCAATCGTATAGTTCAAACGTTATTTTTCTTTGTGTGTTTTTCGGTGTTTTCTTAGATACTTTTTTTGAAATGTAGGTAAATGGTTACATTTAGTATTTGTTAGTTAGTTTTTATGTTAAACGTTTACGGAATTTGCATTGTGTTCCAGACTTTAAAGATATAGGAAACGTTGAGAAAACCCATAAGAAAACTAAATTTACTTACAGTTGCCAGCCACAAATTTGTAAATTCGACCAAAAAAACCCTAGTAATACGTAACTAATGGGTAGATCGGTCTCCATGGGAGGGGGAAGCTATCACCTCAATACTTTTGCGAGTTGGCAACTTACATTTTTTAAAATTCATTTAGTTCGTAATGTATTAACTCAATTTATCTTGTTATATATAATTTATATTATTAGAATGCATAAACAAGGATTACTTTGGAGTACAACAAAATTAAAACTATTAAAATAATAAATGATAGGTTTTCAAATATTAAAATTTATTAACGCATTTGCCCGGTATTTGTGAACATTCACATTTATACGATATGGCACGCTTGCTGCGCTGGTTGCTTTAATTTTAGGTGAAATAGCAGTGCGTGCGTTGTAAGTGTCAAGCTGGCAATCGTAGGCAAGGAAAATGATACAAAAATCATGACGTGTGAGTTGTTTAAGTGTACCTAAATAATGTTATTTTACAAAAATTCATTCAAAAGATAATTGAGGACAATATATAAACAATTACTTAAAGTGCCGAAAATTGGTCTTTTTCTTTTGTACTAAAAAGGGTAGGTCTCGTAAAAAAATACGTTTATCAAAACTATAGATATTTCCAAACTCTATCTTTTGAGATGTGTCCGGTTGTAAAGTGTTGATCAGTTTTCCGAAAAATCGCTATTAAGTGTCGTAGCTACAAATTTTGGCCCGCTCCCCGCAGTTGTCAATAAAGACACCTTTATATGTATTCACCCTCAGAAAATAGTCAAGAACAAAAAAAAATGGTCATCCATAGTTTTCCTTTGGCTCCATTAAACATTATCGCCCGACCCCTAGCATGAGCCTTGCCTTGTGGGGGGTGTAACTACGCCACTGCATTTAACTTACATCTGAAACTTCGAACAAATATAGCCCATCTAATGCTACATATGCATGCGAAAATATTAATTTTTAATTATTTAGTTAATTTCATTTATATATACTATTATTATGTTTAGCGGGACGTTTACAAAATAAAATGTCTTAAATATATTAACTGTTTTATAATTTCAATGGTTAATAACTTTTAAATATAAACATCTATAATATTTTATATATCTTGTATTATGTAAAAAATTTAATTGAAACTAGGTACTCCTGAGTTACTAGAAACCGTTGTTTTGTGTATTAAAATCAGTGACAAAGTCTGCCAAGTATGGATATCTCTAGTTGTTTCCCTAATAATACTTACCTAACATTACGAATTAAGCAATATATAGTTGCCAAGTATCCCCAAGAAGGTACTATTTATTTTTTCTGTCAAATTTTAATTAGATAAATTTTGTAAAATACTATATATTAAAAAAAAATCAAGAATAATATTTTATCCCATTAAACGAATAGTAAATGAGTCATGTTAAATATACGTTTATATGTACAATTATCTAATATTTCAACCTCCAATCAACACTGTAGTTAATGGTTACGCATACATAAAAGGCATTCATGTTCTACCAATTCCTTCTTAAATAACCAGTGGCGGAACTTCAAATTTTGCCCCCCCCCTGTAGGTTTCGACAAAAGGCCCCTTATATGCAGGTACAAAAAATAATTGAGGACTTAAAAAACAGTCATTTATAGTTTTAAATAATTTTATAGCCGAAAAACAGAAAAACAGACCGAAAAAAATGTTGACTAAAAACCCCGCGATGTAGTAGTTCCGCCAATTCTGCCATTATAAACAACAAAAGAAGGTGTTGGTATTCTGAACTGAACTAACTTAGAACCTCTCTTAGCTTGTGATTCGACAGAAATGTGGGTTTTGTACATTTCTACGAGTATTCTCTAATATGTGAAATGGGCACTTGTTTTTATTTCTAATTTAAAGTTTCTGTTTGTGTTTAACGTAATGTTAATATTTTTGATAATTGGTATATTGGTAAAACCCATCACTGTTTTTTTTGAATAAATTTAAGCCTGATGATGACGGGACGGACAAAACACGAGTAACAAAAGTATTTTTATAATAGTGTATATCTAAATGCGGCCGAGACTAGTTTATTAAGAGTTTATTAAGGTGTATAATCAGGTCTTTGGGGAAAAAGGACGTTTTCTTTGAATTGGATATTTCTACATTTTACAGATAACAAGACGTTTTTTAGAACTTTGTTAATCATCTAAGATAGGAGCCGAATATAAAGAAATTACTAGAAATTAGAGTGTAATTAAAACTGAGAGAGTCAACAGAAAAAATGAAAATTGGTAAAAACGTTTGGAAGCAACGGAATTCCTTCAGAAGCAGTAAAGGATGCGATTCGATTCAAGTACTCAGAAAACAAGTTGCCCAATGTCTAAAATGTAGGAACGGTAGGAGAAAACATATGCCTAGTTCATCCGCTTACAGACCGTAATGTCTTCTGAATACTATCGGTAAACTACTAGAATCCTTAATCCAGGAGCGGTCGCTATAGTAAATGGAGAGCCGAGTAAACATGTCACATAGTGAAAAAAAGGCATGCCATGATTTGATATAGTGTATGAAAATACACAAATCCAAAAAAGCGTGTATTGCGGTTAATTGGTATATCACTATGGAATACTCAAGAGAAATGTCGGCATACTTTAGGAACATCATTAGTAGTTGTTTCGTGGTCACCCTAGACCGGATTTTCACAGGGCTATTGGAGGACCGTCTATTTAGTGCGAAGGAATCTATTTTTGTAAGCTTGCCGAGTCAATTATTTTGTATTGTTCCACAGTATGGTGCACTGCAATACAAAAACTGCAGAATCCGAAAATCCTCGAGAGATTATAGAGAAAAATACTGCACTGGGTGTGTTGCAGATACCAGACAATATCGACAATAACCTTTTAAATTTACAAGAAGAGTGAAAGAAAATACCTATATAAATGATGAAACGCTCGATATGACTATGTAAAAAGCAACGGACAAAAACCCTCAACCCAAATACTACTACTGTATTTCATTCACAAGATGAGAAGAATGGAATGTAGAAACCCTGGCAATTTAACGGAAAGCATGATCATAGACAGATAGAACAGACTTAGCGAAACCAACATTTAGGGGGTGTCCCTCAATATCTTGAATCAGGTGACTAAATTGTAGTTGAGTTGGGTAAATTATGTTTGAGTTGGCAAATTACGAGAAACATTTACAGGGAAGCAGAACCGGTCTCTATACCGAACTTACTGTAATATAAAAGCTATTTTTCAGCCTATTTTTCTATCCCCAAAGCTGAGTTTAAATCCAAGTAATTTTAAATTCCCCGCTAAATGTCGTTAACTGTCACTTATTCTGAATTCTGCGTTCTGCATTTATCATGTTTATAAGTATATTTATTGTCCTAAATGTAATTTATTATTGTGTTTCAGTAATTTTACGAAACAGTGAAATATGAAAATCATTGAATTAGGTCGAACCATGCTAGGTTGTTTAAGATGTTTTTTCTAGCATATAACTTTCATATTCTAATTAGGGACGGATAATCGGACAGGGAAAAAGGGGGGGGGGTTTAATGTATAAATGTATCCAAGTAGGAGAAGTAAAGAGAAGAATTGGTACGGAGACATTATTTCTGTATTCTACATACAAAAAGACGTTATATTTTAAATCTTTGTCCCTGAGATAGAAGTCGAATATAGAGAAATTTGGAACGAGAACCTCTTTCCCCATAAACCTAAGGTTACATACAGTCAACAGTCTAAGACTAAAAAAACAAAAAATATGGCAAAAGCTTACTCTGCAACATTCGACAGTGAAGAAATGCATGCAATTCGCCCAAGAAATTCTGTTGGCTTTATGACGGTATATCAGAGGTTCTTATAGCTTATTGTAAAATTAAATGCATCTAGGTGGCTATAATGCGCAATAATATATCTTATGTATTATAATAATTTCATTAGGCATATAATCTTTATAAAAATTACGGAATGTGAGGAGCAATTAATCCTTTTGCCCCCCACCCCAATTCCATAAAGTAAATTGGTTAAAACGGAAGTAAACAAAATTGTCAAACATGGGTTGAAAGTTGACAAATAGTACCATACATGCTCACAGAATTTCAAACTGATATTTTAAAAAATAAAGAAAAAAGGGAGGTGTACATTAGTCCGTGGTCACCCGGTATATATACATATATATATATATATATATATATATATATATATATATATATATATATATATATATATATGTTCAACATCTTCAGACAATGAGGCAAATAATAGAAAAAACTATGGAATAGAATTTATAGCTCTACATGTTATACATAGATTATGAAAAATCTCTCGACTCCATAAAAACTTGGGCAGTGCCAAATTCACTGTAGGGTGGACAGTAGGTACATTAAACTATTGTTGGCTTCTCACTCTGACCAGTTGATTTTTTGGAAAATCAGATTATACATCAAAAATTGCAAATTTTCATCTGCCGTTTCGTTCGAAACGCTATACCAAAAATATAAAGAACTCATCGTAGAATGAAAAACCTCAAAAACAGACTTTCACTTCAATGCTAGGTTGGGAAACCATCTCTGTGTCACCCGGTATTGAATAACGACGTCTACTAAAATAAAGATGAAAATGGACAATGGTAAAATTTACAATTTTATTTATAATAAATTATTACAAATTACTAGTACTATGGTATTTTATACTAAATCATTTTATTCAAGGCTAGTCTGGAAATATTTATTATATAATTGATTTAATCTAATAAAAAAATCCCATGTTTTAATTGTAATAGTTAATTTGTTCGATTTATTGCATTACAACCGTTAATTTAACGGAATTTCAAAAAAATAAAATTAAAAACTATTGTTTAAATTTTGCTTTTGATGACCCTAGTTGAGGAGGATTGTTCTTAAATGAAATTTGAACAGTGTAGGTTCCATCTTGATTTCTCTTTGTGGTCTGTGTGTAGAATTCTTCGCATATTTGATCTTCGAGTCGCGGATTTTGCATGTGATCATGCTGAACACTTTTAGGTTAGTTGATTTATTACTCATTATGTGACCTGATAAAATCCAGCCGATTGCCCTATTAGGACGGAGTTATCTTTCATGAGGCCATCCAAAATTATTTTCCCGTATTCTTCTGTTCCTAATAGGATATCCATTGGGCCAGCTTTGTTAAAGGTTGGATCAGCCAAAATAGTGTTCTGCCACTGTTTGAGGTTCATATTTGGCAATGGCTGATTTGGAAATGCTCTTGTAACTTTGGGCAAAATTAAATAATTAATAATTAAAAAGTATCAGTTCTGTACTGAGACTATATTTGGTCGGAAAACATGAATTTAGTTCGGTTTCCACCTTCCTTTTGCGGTTGTCGCCTCACTATTGCCGACTTCAGTAATGTTTGCCCTTATCTTTGACATGGACAGCCTCTTCAGTTATAAAGGAATGCCTAGAAGCAATAAAAACATGGGCTATGAAATAACAACATGGGGTTCGTTTATAGGAAGGATAATTACGAGTAAATGGGACCCAGAAACGAACAAGCTCTACGAACAAAATCCAATAGTAGGTGTTCTGTTGTTTTTTTTTAACTCAAAAACACGCGTCTACGGTTGGCTAAATTTCCTTTTTCCCTAGAGGTTTTCTCAAAAAATATTTGTTCTTCGTACTTTAATATCAACAGTGCGATCCTCTTTCCTCGTTTTTACACGTAAGGTGTCTGTCTTGTCCCTGTTGGTGACTCTTGTTTTGTTTTTGGGGGCTGGTTGGGCTAGTTGCACTCGTCTTTCAACTAGTTTTTACCCTACTTATGCCGCGTGATAATCTCTCTTTGTGTATCTTATATGCTTGAGCTAGAAGTTTTACCATAGGTAGCTTATGATGCCGCGATGGAGTGAGATGTATCATGTATGACAGTCGATCGGATGCTCTTCCGAACTAACAAATGCTAGCTGTCCTATCCCTGTTAGTAGCTCTTATTTGCTACCTTTGTCATTTTTTGGCGCTAGTTGTAGTCGTCTTTTTTACCTTACTGATGAAGACCGAATTCAGAAACACGTGTCTACGGTTCGCCAAATGTCCTTTTTTACTAGAGGTTTTCTCAAAACATTTTTGTTCTTCTTATCTTTATGATATCAACAGCATAATCCTCTTTCTTCGTGTATTTACATCTTAATAGGTGGATTATGCTGCCTCGTTGGAGTAAGGTATCTGTTTTATCCCTGTTGGTGACTTTTGTGTTTTAGTTTTTTGCTTGTTTCGTTTTTTTTTGGCGCTAGTTGTACTCGTCTTTCAACTAGTTTTTAGTTATAAATTTAATATTTTCATTTTCGATTCAATTCATTTATTGTTTCTTGAGGAATAACATAAAATTCTTATAAACAAAACTCTTGGTTCTGCCGCTTAATTAAAAACCTAATTAATTTTTTTTTACAGAATCACATTTTTTTCCCGATAATGGGCATTATAGACTTTAGGTCTCTGCTCTTACATTCTTGTAATAATAATAATAATAAATAAGATATAAACAGTCGTTTTATTACATTTTCAACTAGCCTGGATATATAAAGTTCTTTTTGCCCTATCTGTACCTACTGTTAATATTACGATCATTTTATATAAATAATATATGTATATAGTAATTTTTAAAAAAATGATATGCCTGTAAGAAAAAGAAAAAATATTATTCTGTTACTCGTTTTTCCAAAAAGTCTCAAGTCTCATTATTTGTAGGGTAACATGGCGAATTTCGTTAACTGAAGCAGCCGTAAGAAAAACAATTTTGTTAAAAAAGTTGACATCTGAACAGTTAGCTGGTCTTTCTGTAGGGTCAAGAATCGTAAATCACCCAGGATAGTTATCGGCGATTTTTTTCCGCCAGTTGAGCGTGAACGAGCTTTCTTAATTTATAAAATTTTCTTATATTATGTTTTTTATGACAAGATGCGCCAAATCGTTAAATAATAAAAAGCACTTTTCCGTAATTTAGTAATGTATTAATATAGAAGCAAATAGGAAAAATGAAATAACATATATGAACTCTGTTAGCAAATACAGCGTCCGATTATCGATCCGAAATAATTTACTCCTAAATTTTTCTAATAATGTGCGCCTATCATATATGAGTTCTGCGGAGCTAAAATATTCCATAAGTCTTGACCATCTACTTTCTTGAAAAACGATTTTAATTGCAAAACCCAGTTCTATCTGCAGTCATTGCCTCCTCGAAAATGTGGGATAAGCGAGAAAATCAAATTAGGTAATCTTTTATTATACATCAAAAAAAAGTTTTGTGAAAGCTTAAAAATTGTAAATGCAATATGTGAATTACATGTTTTTAGTCATATTAGAGAGCTAGAGGTATTCTTTGGTAGTGGCACAAGCTTAAAAAATAACGTTTGTATTTTTTCTAGAATGTCCGCATATCTTAACCCCCATACGGGTAGAGACGTTAGTGTTAAATAGAATGGTATTCCAAGAGTTGCACCTATTTTGCGTTAAAAGCGACATTACGGATCCTAGGCCTGTTGCCACTTTATTACAGATTGTTCCGCTAGATCCCAGAAAAGTGCAGATGTAGAAAAGCGTACTCCAAGATAAGTGTAAGATGATGTTAAAAGAAAAACCTGACCCGTGTCCTCCACGCTTAAAACACGACTGAAGAGTTAACCTGAAATTGTTTTTCTTAGTGTATAAGAATAAAATATTTAGTCGTTGCATATCAATTTCGGAGTCGCTCATCTAAATCATCAGAATATAACAAGAAAGTGGCAGAGTGAGTGCCACCGATATTAATTCCTCTCGCAACGTTATCTTTAAAGAACTGCTCGATATCTGACAGAAAAAAATAAGAGTAAAGGACTTAGCAATTCACCCTGCAACACTCCCGCCAAGATTTCAAAGACTCTTTTTAGGCCATCCAGTGATCTGGCTTTCATGGAAGCTCTGTTAGATAAACTCTTTAGCGTAGTAATAAACTACAGAGTTGAAAGCTCCTTTGAATCCCTTCGAAATCCAGTTTGAATTTCTCGGTCTCAGTTTTTTCATCCCACAACAATAATCTTTCCAGTAAGATTTGGGGGAATAATTTGGCTGTGCGGTTGATTAAACCAATTGGCCAGCAGTTATTTGGGTCATTTGCGTAATTTTTTTCGTAAAGCATGTGGAAAATAACTTGAATCCAGGATTCAGGTACCCTGTGTAATTCAAGTATTTTATTAAAATGAGCAGTTAAATAAAGAAATCAATTTTCTAGTAAAGCTTTAAGGGACTCGTCGTTTTCCGATGCTTTTTTATTTTTGCTGTTTAATAAAGTTTTGTTGGGTTCCTGCATTATTATTGGTGGGTCAAGAATCAGCTCACAAAGGCTATGAAAAGTATTCTAATATGGTCAGCGTAAATCTCCGAAAAGAATTCTTCCCATGGTTGTTTAGGAGTTTTTCTAGTAAATCTATTTACCACCTGCCTAAATACAGCACTATTTTTAGCATTTCTTAGTTCAAAAACCATACCTTTGTAGTATTTTTTATTTTAAATGATTAGAATTTTTTTTACCTTGCATGAGTTGTTGTCGATATATAGGTGTGAAGTTGTTTTTTTTGCATAATTTTATTGCAAGTTTACCGTGTTTCTTCTCTATTCTACACTGCTGGTCAAACCAAACCTTGTTTTCAAAACGTCTAAGACCAGGTTTGAAATGTCCGAGCGAAAACGTGCCTAAGTTTTTGGAGGTCTCTTAAACAGCCGCATAAAAATTGTTGTATATGGCAGTCGAAATTTTATCGCAAAATAGGGTATGGTTTCCATTTAAGATATCAAGCGCGGGTAGGGATAATCTGCATGACATTATCGGAACCGTCACGAATAGCTTCAAAAATTTTGAGTATAGACCATAGAGGAAAATGGTCTCTAATTACATTATCGTTTTAAACTTTAAATTTTGAAATATATAGTACACTACAATTGTTTGCAAATAAAAAATCATTAATACTTACGCCTATTTGACTATAAAATGTCAGCTGCTCAGGACTGTCGCTAACAGTTTAACCATTAAATACATGAGACGACATGAAATGGGTGAGTTGGGTGCCTCCAATTTAGTTAATTTTTTTGTCATTACTACAACGAGATTCCATTAGGTTTGTACCCTGAAGCTATTCACTGGGGACATTGCCTAGATTCCCCATTCTAGAATTTAAATCATCCATTTTAAGTCACGGATGTTCAACATACAGACGAAATGACCTCTCAATAAATACCTCGAATAGTTCCGAAAGTATCTATATTGTCTTTATACCTAGCATAAACAAAACAAATGATAAATGTAATAGTTTCTATAGCAATCCACCAAATACATCTTCTAAAACCTCAAAATTAATGTCCTTTTTAACAAAAAGACTCAAACCTCCAGAAAGTCTTCCGCGAACATCCTCCCTGATAGCATCAACATGGACTACCTGGTACCCGTCAATAGGACTGTCGCCAAAATCAGCATTACATACTCTCAGCACGTTTTTAATATATTTTGTAGTGACTTGCTCCCCATTAGCCTTTCTGCGTTCCAATTCATCTCACAAATTTTTCAGTAATTACCTGCTTCTCTTAAATGTAACAATTAAATTCTGAAACTTAGTAATTGAAAAGTTTATTATCCGTGTATTTGACTCATGCGTATCAAATCCGTTGATCTGGGGGGCTTGTATGTAAATATAAACCCATATTATAGAGCGTGGCCTAAAACTGGGTATACATGGATTGGCATTTTGGAAACTATAAGAGATAGAACATTGGTTAGATGATAAAGTTATAGGCCATTCAATGGCCTATTTAATGCTGTTTTGAGAACGTCATAGGACTGTCGCCAAAATCAGCATTACATACTCTCAGCACGTTTTTAATATATTTTGTAGTGACTTGCTCCCCATTAGCCTTTCTGCGTTGCAATTCTTCTCACAACTTTTTCAGGTGTGTTGACTGTCTAGCCATAAGATTAGATTAGGTGTATATTTTTAAAAGAGAGATTTCTGGTTAATTTTGACTTAGTATTTTTAACGCCATAACTAGCGACGACAACACTAGTTTTCTAAGCGAGACTTTTTAGCTTCACTAAGCATGTAAGAGAAACAAGGATGGTTTCTTCATCATGCATGATTGCATTTAGGTTTTCTTTAACTTTCTCGAAATTCTGTTCAGATTTCTGAAGAACAGAGATAATGATGGTTTGTTTCCGCCTGGCTCTCTCCAGCATCTCGGTACAGGCATTTTCAACTTCCAAGTCTTCTTTGCCGATCTATGTTACCATCAAGTTTGGCAATTTTACTTTCACGCTTTTTGATAGCTTCGGTTTTGTCATTAATAAGTGTGCTAATGTGGCTAGTTGCTGATTAGTGTTATTCAGAGAGAGCGACACGTTAGAGAGCTGAGTCATGATGGCGTCAAATCGAACACTTCCCAAGTACTTCAGTTTCATCTTTCCCGCCAATCACACTAGCGCGACCACTGGTTCCGCTGGTACTGTCGTCCTTAGTGGGGGACGTACTGATGTCCGCTGATGCATCATGTTTCGTGAGTAGGGCGCAGCGATATTGAACAGTGAACAGGTCGGTAGGGCTCTCTTGCAGAACGCACATTTGAGTAACATGTTTCATGCCCTTTGTTGACTGGATTTGTTATTATTACCTTGCGATGGGTGTTTCTATTTATATTATTTAAGAAATCTCGAATTCTCCCCTCTGATTGTTCTATAGCTGCAGGGGGCTCAAACTCGTACACTTCATTTTTTTACCGTATATACCATACCATACATTAGTTCCAAATCTCACTTGTAGCCTATGTTCAGCCGCTTGATAAGGATTCTCAGTAACCCAAAAAATGATGATTGTGTCTGTTAAATGCTCCGCAGTTACTGGAAAACGTTTCGTCAGAGGCAAGAGAGGCAGTTCCAAATAAATGAGGGTGACGAGATTTGTATTCCTATTACTTTTAATATAACATTCTAATATATCAAATTTTTCTCACACCAAAAACTATAACTAAATACATCCAATTTACCTCAACTTTTGGACGAAAATCAAATATTAAATAGGAATCAACTGGTAAAATTTTGTTACCAATCCAAGATCCAAGATGGTGAAACAAAATGGCGGCTTAATAAAATACTCGAAAATTCAGCCTGAAAAACTACTTAATAGGTTGATTTCAAGATGTCGGCCAAATAAAATTTTGTATCGTGAAAAAAATCAGCCTCGAAGGTTTTACATATCTTCACGTTTCAGCGTCCCTAGATACTAAAAATATGTATGTTTTCTCAATTCCTTCAGCCTGTCTGTCAGTTCGCGGCGTAGCTAAAAACTACTTACCCGATCGACAAATTTTGGTCAAAAATTAAAGATCATATGGGGATGACCTGGTAATATTTTGATAAAAATCCAATATGGCGGAATAAATAAGTGGAAATTCAATATGGCAAAACAAAATGGCGGCCAGATGATTTTTTTTCAAAAATCGTCTTATTCAACGACTTTACATTTCGCAGAAAGTTAAGTGTGATATAGGCATTAACTGGTACGGAATTCAACATGACGGTACAAAATGGCGGTCTTAAAAAAATCAGTGAAAGAACTACTTATCAACTTATTTTAAACTATGCCCAAAAATCAAATATGCCATAGTTAAAAACTTGTACAAGTCCAATATGATGTAACAAATTGGCTTCCAATAAAATTATTTGAAAAGGAAGTATGTATGCGTTACTAAATGACTTTGTGCTAATTTAAATTGGGTCACACTTCACTATTCCTAATAAAAGGAAAACATATTTTTGTTTTATTCTATATTATGATTATATTTCAGTTTTTTTATTTTATGCATAGTCAGTTTTAATTGTTTTGACTTTTTTAATTCCCAATTATATTTTACTTACTTTTATATTAATATTTTAATTTATTGTTTCCATGCTCATGTTTATTGATATATCCCCGTTTTCTTCATTCTGATCTCTTTGTTGTATATTGTATAATTTTAAGATTCTTTGTCAACAGAAATTTTATTTTTGATAGCAAAGTACTTTTTGAATTGGAATTTGAGGGAAGTTTCACGGGTAAAGAGAATTTACCGATTTTAAGTATATATGATAAGGTTTAATCATTCCAAAGTTAACTAATTTGTAATAAAATGCAGATGAGTATTTAATTTTTTTCAAATTTGAAAATAAATTGGATGAGTCGTTTTTTAATATTAATTTCTTTAATACTTTACTAGGCCGCCATTTTGTTTCGCCTTATTGAATTTTTAGCAAAATATTACCAGGTCATCCCCATATGACCCTTAATTTTGGATCAAAATTTAAAGTCAATCGGATAAGTAGTTTTTTAGCTACGCCGCGGATAGACAGACAGACAGACCGAATTGAGAAAACATGTTTTTCGTCATCTAGGGAGCCTAAAAGGTGAAGATCTGAAAAAATCTTGGAGAGTGATCTTTTCACGATTACAATACTTCCCTTTTACGAGGGAAGTAAAAAGAACACCAGTTGCGTAAATCGTATGTATTCAATATTTATGGATAGTACCTATTTAATAGTTAAATGTAATGCAAACATTGCATATTTATTTACCTATTGTTTTGAGTATGTATTATTTCTAAATTACGTTTTGTTTGAAAATTTTGAAATATAGTCATTGTAAAAAAAATTAAAATCTTTTATGAACAAAAAAAACATTTTACAGGGAAAATCACTCATATGGTGTACAGGGTATTCCAATTTCTAGGGTGACTATTGAGAGAAGCTAGATATGGAAAAGTTTAAATTGTGGCAAAGTTGCCCAATTTTATATAAAAAAGTAAATAAAAAAATAATAAAATTGTGGAATGAGCCCATAGAATTATGTTCAGCGAGAGAAATGCTGCCATAACTTTGAAATGTTTTAACATATTGTCTTAAAATTTGGTGTATGAAGGGGTGTAATCTAAAAAGTGGTCCCGCTGATGTAAATCCCCAGAAAATACTCAAGATTAACATTCACGCAAACCATAACTAATCCTTCAAGTGTGGATTTACCGGGAAATCATAGTTAACAACCCCTTTTCTAGGACCTTAAAGTGACAATATAAGCTAAATAATGTCGAAAATTGTAGAGCTTTTGAGCCAGCGCTGCTAGTGTATGTAAATTATAAATTTTTAATGTACCGCGAAAGGGCAACTGGTGAAATAAATTGGAAAATTGTAAATCTACCATTTATACTATTGCATAAACTGCATCACGGGTCCTAACAAGATCAAATGGACAAGATTAGAGAGATAAGTGCCGCTGGCAAAAGAAAGAAGAAAAGGAGATAGTGCCATCCAGAAATATCTAATTTCTATATTCGACTCTTTCGGTCTTTCAATGCATGTATCCTCGCCAACTAGAATTTCAAAAAACTCTTCTTCTATCATCGATTACATGGCGTCTGATTTTTCTCCATCAGAGGTGCAATCACAGGTCTATAACTCAGGTCTTTCCGATCACGAGGCGGTAATTTCCAGGTTTAGTTTACCTATTAGGCCCTTACCAAGATCTCGCCATCGGGGCAGAATTTTCTCGGCCGCAAATTTCTCAGTATTTCATAATATTTGCTTTAACACCAATTGGAATTTTGAATCTGATAATGTCAACACAAACTTCAGAACTTTTTTAAATAAAACTTTAAGTGCTTTTAACAAGGCCTTCCCGCTTAAGAATATCAAACCTAAGCGGCATAAACCGTGGACCACGAAAGGAATACGAATTTCTGCTAAAAATATGCGCTCGCTCTCATATATAAAAAAATTCACCGACTCCTTTCTTATTCTCGACTATATCTCTAATTATAGGAGGATCTACACTACTCTTATTAAGTCAGCAAAAAAATTACACTACCGAAAACGTCTAACAAACTCTAATAACGTTTCAAAAGAAACCTGGTCCATCATCAATAACCTCAGAAACAAATCAAACCCTGTGACTCAGAACTTGCCAGGGGCTAATGATCTAAATGATTATTTTATTAATGTAAGCAAAAATGTCACCTCTAGTATCTCGCCAAGTTTGGACCCTCTTTCGTTTCTCCCTCCTTCAAAAAATTTAGCTGATAGCTTTTTCTTAAGTCCCGTTAGCAACACTGAACTATTGAAGGTAATACATAATATTAAAAGTAAATCTTCGTGTAGCACTGATGGCCTATCAATTAGAATATTCCTGAACTTGCCACTCCCAGTCATAGAGGCCCTTACAACATTAATAAATGAGTCCTTTATAAAAGGTGTATTCCCTGATTGCCTTAAAACAGCTATAATTATTCCACTTCATAAAGGCGGCGAAAAAACTAACTCTTGCAATTATCGCCCAATTGCACTACTACCAGTGCTATCAAAAATCATCGAAAGGCTACTGAAGAACCGTCTTATGCCATTTCTCCTGAAACATCAGATAATATCCCCGGAGCAGTTCGGATTTCTACCCAACAAGTGCACCAGTGACGCCATGTTCACGTTGCTTAGAGGCGTCTACTCATCTCTCAATAACAACCACCCAACTGCCTCAGTTTTTTGTGACTATGCGAAAGCCTTTGATTGTGTTAGTCATGAAATTCTGATAAACAAACTACATTTTTATGGAATTCGTGGTACTTCTTTAAATTGGTTCAAATCTTATCTTGGAAAAAGGCAACAACTTGTAAGGGCTAATGGTTCCGATTCTGATTGTAAGTTGATTACAAGTGGAGTTCCTCAAGGTTCAGTCTTGGGACCTATTCTTTTTTTGTTATACATTAATGATATCACGAACCTTAAAATTAATGGAAGAATCTCCCTTTTTGCTGATGACACAAGCATAACATGGAGTGATTTTGATACAACGTCTTTACACTCTAGTATCTCCAAAGACTTGGTTATAATTAAGGCTTGGTCCGATTCCAATATGCTTTGTTTTAACGTCGATAAAACGGTGGCGTTATCTTATAAGGGAACTTTACAACCACTTCAGGTACATAACAGCAATATTGAATACGTAGAGTCGGTTAAATTCCTGGGTTTAAATATAAATAGCAACCTAAAATGGTCTAATCATATTGACACCTTAACTAAAAAACTTTCTACCGCCTGCTTCGCCATTCGATCAGTTTCAAAAGAACTAGACGTTCCTTCTGCCAGACTTACTTATTTCTCTTTATTTGAATCCCACCTCCGCTATGGCCTTCCCTTTTGGGGCTGCTGTACCACCGAGCAATTTCGTAGTATTTTTATGCTTCAAAAGAGAGCCATTCGTTATTTGTTTGGTCTAAATAATAGAGCTCACTGCCAATACTATTTCAAAAAACATGAAATATTAACACTTCCTGCATTATTTATTTTGGAAACGGTATGTTTGCTGAGAAAACATATAAACACCCTCCCAGAAAGGCCACAACATGTATACCCTACCAGAAACTCTAGGCATGATATTTATCTTCCCATTCCTTCCACAGAATTAATAAAAAAATCAATTATTTACAACGCCATAAAACTTTACAACAATCTGCCAGTACATTTAAAATCTATCCCTATGCTTGCACAATTTCGAAAAAACACCAAAGCATACCTCATTGAGAGACCACTTTACAGCGTTAATGATTTTTTTTTCAGTGAGTAAGTCTCTTTAAATTGTCACTAAACTCGCTTGTTTACTTAAATCTTTTGTGAGTCATGTCCTAACTCATAGCATAGAATTTTGTAAATCATTATATAGGGAAAAGAACTGTCGAACATTCACTTAAAACTTAATTATTTTTGTTAGGTATTGGATTAAAAACAATTTAATTCTTTTTGTATACTACATTCTGCACTAGTTCAATATACCTTCTGTTTAACATCACAATTATTTGTATAACTATAATAACATAGAGTTTAAGGTCGCATAGTTGCAATTTTGATTTCAATGTCATCGAAATTATTCACCTCGTACATGTGTGTTTGTTTACTTTTATAAGGTTATCATGATTCATTTACTGTTTGCAATGTTATGCTATATTCTAACGTGTGTTTTACGATTTGGTAAATTGATAATTTACATTTTAAAAATAAAAGCACTGACTTGTCGAAATTATTTTCGATTAATGTTTTGATATGTCTTATTTTTAGGTATATTTTGCTTTGTCCATAAAATTGTAGAATTTTTCTGCGGCAATAAAGCATACTTTTGTTTGTTTGTTTGTTTGTTAGAGTAAGAAAGTACTGCCGCCTTTACCGTATTCCGTCGGTGAACTACATGTAAGCTTAGGCAATATCTCACCAAAAACTAGCACTATATTTAGCTGCAAAAATAACACTGCCATTTTGCGACTGTGGTGTAAATGGCTGATTTTTGTTAATTTTTGTCCGCTAAATGCGAAAATGATGATAAAAACTTCCTAACACGTAAAATTTTTGAGTTATAATTTTTTCAGCTAAAATTAATAAGTATCTTAATCACATTATTTTAAAAAGTAATGCTGGTTGGAATTTAAAAAAAATAAATTCGGGTTCCAGAGCTCCCGAAAATGGGTACGAAAATTTAGAAATCTATGAAGGTAAGGCAGAACCCGATAATGTATCAGAAAATGACGGTTTCCCGAAAGTGAAGAAAAAGCACCCCATTTAATCGAACAAGCTGAATTAAATTATCTATTTCTGGGCAGTTGAACTATTAGGTTCAAGACTACAACAATGTAATTTACTAGCCACTGGAACCAAAGTTACAATGGAATCAAGAGCTATCCTCGTTTTTTACTATACAGAATAAAATGTGTGTTTGTGTTAATCTAAACATATATGGAAAAATTATAGGTTTTGCACGTAACCCGGACGAATGGTGCTTATTTCGAACATAAGTTTAAAAGCAGTTCTGCTCCGTAATTGGAACCAAAATACTCTATTTCTCTTACGCAGTCAGTTGACATGAGGGAAACATACGAAAGTATGTCACTTATTTTAGATGTAATAAGCTATGATACATATAAGTGGCAGATATGTGGTAACCCAAAAGTCATAGGTCTGTTACTAGGGCTTCAGGGTGGATTTACCAAGCATTGCTGTTTTCTTTGTCTTTGGGACAGTAGAGCAAAACAGAACCATTACCAAGTAAAAGAATGGCTTCAGAGAGATCAATTATTCCAAGCCAACGTAACATTCTGTTACCTCCATTATTTATTTTTAGTTGTCAATGATACTAGGTGGCTGCACAAACGAGCGAACCTTTTTTTTTTTGTTCTCAGTTGGGTTTTTCTTGCCTACTCCCCCCAATATTTTTTCTTCCAGGTGTCCCTGGCTACGTCTGAATAAATAGAACAACGAACTCCTGTGAATCATTTCATTCGCAACTTAGAAAATCTTTCTACTATAGACATCGGTCAATATTTCACTTTAGTGCTATTAAAATGCAGTTTCAATCATCAAATGCACACCGACGACACTTGTTTATAAAGCAACAAATTGAAAATTATAAAAACAAAAATATTAGTCAATTAAACTTTTTTAAGACGGTACCGCGTTTTTACTTTAATAATATTAATTATTCTAAAGAAATTGTTAATTAAATTATTACTCTCCGTGCATACGAATATATATTCGAATACATAATTATGTATAGTTTGACAAACTAATCTTGACCCGCGACGTAAGGGGGAGGTTTGTCAAAAGCAGACCGTTTCCATGGATATGGAAAAATCTAACGTAGCAGCTGCGAGGAAAGCATTGTCTCCATGGATACTCGCATTCTTTTCACAGCTCATGATATACTTGCCAAACTTTATAACTAAACAAACCAACCGTATTTTTTATAACACCCATTTGAATAAAGTAACAATATGCCAAGAGTACAAATGCGCCAAGTTTAGGTGTGATAAAAGAGGGACGAAAAATTTTATTCGCCGCGATTATGAGGCGGTAGGGTCGTTACCTGCCATTTGCGCCGATTTTCTATACGCCCCATTCTACATTGTCTACTACCCTTAGTACCACATCTTCGTCAGATCATACAACATTAAACTCTATCATCAGGTGCTTTGCGCAGTTGCGAAAAGTTGTATAATGAATATTTTTCAGTGAAAATTCAGCAGTTTACGAATTTCTAATAATAATAAGTGTTGTGGTTGTTATGTACCAATTTTGTTCCGTTTTGAGCATATATATGACTAATACTGTTTTAGTATGTCTATAAAAAATTGATTTAATTACACTCTTCGTAGGTAAGTTTTTACATATTGTACTCATTTTTCGTTAGGAAAAGTAACATATTAATAAATTGAGGACGCAATCACAATTTAAAAAAATTATACTCATTATTTAGTTATAGCAACAGATAACGGGAGGTTCGGCTTTTTTGCGAAATAAACATTAGAGCATATCCGTTATTAAATAGTTCTTATTTTTAAATAAAAATATGCCACAAATAAAAGATTCTGCAATATTTTTTATTTTTTTAAAAACCAGTTTATTCTTTCGAATAAGAATTATTTATATATAGAAGTAGGCCACATGCAACATAATGCGAAGCTTTGGAGTCCATTAACAGCAAATATTATATTAAGTACTTGAAACAAGTCATTTGATATTTACTTATAAAATCAGTACTTAAGTCTATCTAAAATCAAAGATAAGAAAAAATAACTTAAGTAACCCAGTAGTACATTTATATGATCTGCGACACAGTATACATAGTCCTCGCCTGTCAGCTACAAAAAGGGGCCCAGATTATAAAAAAATGGGGGATAATCAGAAACAAGAACAACAGTACAAATACGAGGCGGTCGCTGGATCAGAAGAGGAGGCGAGAACTCATTCTGATGGTCATGTTCAAATTAGTTTTGGTCAAGTGGAGTTGGTTCCAGCTAGTCGGACGTTCTTGTACATTGCGGCTTGCACAGGTTTACCATATTTTTTTTTTTAGCGGTGCGGTGGTGTAAGTTTACATTTTGTGTGTATTTCAGCGATTGCATATTCTGTATGAGCTTAAGTGTTTTTTAACTAAAACCCTATATACATCACTTAAAATCAAAAGTTTTAGGATGTACACGAATTTAATATCATCAAAGCATAATGTCCTGATTTGCATTAAATCTAACTATATTAAACAGTTAATCAGTTAAAACGACAAGCCATTTAGATTGAATATTTCCCTCATGTATAAAAGTTCCTATAAGGGGTGTACAGTTTTCGCAGAATTACAGCGATTATTCTACAGCAGCAAAGATTATAACAGTTTTGCAGGAAAAAATACTTATGGACCACGAAGTATTACTTTTTTTAAACGAACTACCCTACTACTGACTCATGACTTATGATTTATCATCACCCTCCGGTATTTACTCAGATTGTTACGTTCCGAGGTTCCTAGATGCCGAAAAACATGTATTCTACATACAAACTACTTACCCGATTGGCTTCAAATTTTGGTCAAAAATTAAGGGTAACAGAGGGATGGCCTAGTGAATTTTCGTAAAGATCCAATATGGCGACCTTGTAAAATGTTAAAAAAAATTATTACTAAAAAAAATGCAAGTATTACATAGAAGCCAACTGGAAACCTAAACGGAAACATTTGGAAATATAATATCTAGAAAATATATGCGGACCAACGGAGTAGGTAAAGACTGATAATATAGGTGTCATGTAGTATATAGGATCCATATATGTGTCCTGATAATGCAACAATTAAATTGTGAAACGTCAACAATTTAAAAAAGACTTATTTTTTTATTGGATCTTAACCCCAAATAATACAACCCCCTAACATTTTTTTTAACATTGTTCCAACATATTGGATATTTACTAAAATATTACCAGGATCATCCCCATAGGACTCTTAATTTTTGGTCAAAATTTGAAGTCAATCGGGTAAGTAGTATTTAAGCTATGTCGCGAACTGACAGACAGACCGACAGACGGACCGACGAAACTAGGTACGTTAAAACGTGAAGATATGTAAAACCTGAAAGGGTGATTTTTTCACAATTACGAAAGTTTTATTTCATCGCAATTTTGTTCCGCCATCTTGAATTAGTAACTAGTTTTACTATTTGATTCCACAGTTATATATGGCACACAATTTGAAATCAATACATAAGTAGTTTTTTCAAGTTGAATTTTTAAATAATTTATTATACCGCCATTTTTTTCCGCCATCTTGGATTCGTACCAAAATTTTGCTAGTTGATTCCAACATAATACTTGATGTTTATGCACACTTTGAAATAAATTGGATAAGTAGTTCTTTCATAATAATTTTTTTAACATTTCACTAGGCCGCCATTTTGTTTTGCATTCTCGATTTTTACCAAAATATGACTAGATCATCCTCATACTGACTTTTTGGTCAAGGTCAATCGTTAGATTTTAAGCTATGCCGCAAACTGACAGATAGACAGACGGGCGATGGAATTGGTAAAACATGTTTTTTTGACGTCTTGGGACGCCAAAATGTGAAAATGTGTAAAACCTGAGGGGGTGATGTTTTCATGATTACGAACATTTTATTTGTTCGCCATTTTGTTCCGCCATCTTAAATTAGTATCATAATTTTACTTGGATTCGTACCAAAATGTTACCAGTTGATTCGAAAATAATACTTGATGTTTTTTGCAAAATTTGAGATAAATTATTAATAAATAAATAAAAAGTTTTTTAATAATATTTTTTTTAACATTTTACTAAGCCGCCATTTTGTTTCGCCATATTGGATTTTTACCAAAATATTACCAGATCATCCCCATATGACCCTTGATTTTTTATCAAAATCGGTCAAAAAGTCAATCGGGTAAGTAGTCTACCATTTTTTAGACTATGCCGCGAACTGACAGACAGACCGACAGTCGGACCAACGGAATTAATAAAACATATTTTTGAGCATCTAGAAAGGCTAAAACTAGAAAATCTAGAAACGTAACGATATCTAAAACCTGAGAGGGTGATTAGTACCCCTGTTTTACTAGTTAATCACTATACCACCAATATTTATGGCACACAATTGTTTCAGGCTGAATTTTTAAATATTTTGTTAAACCGCCATTTTGTTCAACATAATACTTGATGTATTTGCAAAATTTGAGATAAATTGGATTAATAGTTTTTTAATAATATTTTTTTTACATTTCACTGGGCCGCCATTTTGCTTCGCCATATTGGATTTTTACCAAAATGTTACCAGGCCATCCCCGTATGACTCTTAATTTGTGACCAAAATTTAAAGTCAATGGGGTAATTAATGTAAGTAATTTTTTAGCTACACCGCGAAGCAGACAGACAGACAGACAGACCGACGGAATTGAGACAATTGAAGAAAACACTTTTTTCGTCATCTAGAGACCCGGAAACGTGAAGATCTGAAAAAATCTCGGAGAGTGATTTTTTTCACGATTACAATACTTCCCTTTTACGAGGGAAGTAAAAGATTGGGCTGCTTCCTAATTTTCTTGAGGTTTGGCCCTCCATATACTACTAGACTGCTTAGTTTCCGACTGGTTTTAGATTGTAAGGTACTTTATTATTTATTTCAATCTTCACATTTCAGGATCCCTTGGATGCCAAAAAACATATTTTCTCAATTCCGCCTGTATGTTTGTCAGTCTGTCTGACAGCCTGTCTTCCTGTCTGTTCGCAATATAGCTAAAAAACTATACTTAACCAAATAAAAAACTACTTATTATGGATCCAATATGGTGGAACAAAATGGAGGATTAAAATGTTTGAAAAAATTGATATATTTCCTTTACCCGAGCTATATCCAATGTTATTAATCCTCATTTTTGTTAGGAAAACTAAAGTATTGTCCTATTTAGTTTTATACATAGGCATTTAGTATTACATGTTTATTGTATTTTGTGTTTTTCCATTTTTCTAAACATAAGGAGAGATTCTTTTTGAGGGAACTTTGGAGTAATTGGTAGTATACAGTAATATGTAGAGGAGCTTTAACTGGAAACTCCCTCCTGAAACCTTCAATTGATCTACAAAAGTGAAAAAAAGCACAATTTAGATATGTGTTACCTTGATTACTATGTGTCGGTCTAAATAGGGTTATCCTTTACTATTCCTAATAAGAGGAAATACTCATAACGAGGAAAGTTCAGGTTAAAGCAAATGTATCGATGTTTTAATTAAACGCATTACTTGACGTAAACATCTTGAAATTGGGTAAAAAATGTTTTTAATAAACTTTTTTTGCAATACTTTAGCTTAAAAGAATTGAATACTTGAAATATTTTTTAAATTTGAAATTTTCATATATGCAATCGAAACCTCCTGTATGTTGATAAAGTGCGGAACACGAAAGAAAACCGGGCAGAGTCAATCGGTTTAGGGAGGTCGGCCAAGAAGTCTCTTTAAACCAGTGGTGTCCCGTCGTACTTTAAATAATATGGCACTCGTTTTTGACTATACGCACTTCAGATAATAAAAAATGTAACTATGCTTAATGAACCTTTATTTATATTTGTCTGTTTTCTTTCGTGTACCGCACTTCTATATCTCTTCTATATGCTCTGTTGCAAAAACGGCGAACTTTAGAATTTTAAAATGATTTAATTTTGATTTTTCTTGATCGAGTTACCTATAAATATATTTTTTCTTAAGTTCTGTCATTAACGGTTCCCGGGCTACTGCCTACGTCCACTATTGTTGGACCACCCAGTATAGTGATACACGATTTACAAGTCCAGATTTTAAAAGGGCAGCCAGTATCAGATCCAGTGAACGAGATTTATCAAAATTTTAATTTACACAGTTCGACTTTGGGCTACTCGGATATGCCAAAAGTGGCCGTCTGTCTCCGTTTGTCATATTACTTTATACAGGGGCCGTCTTTGTGAAGTACTATACAGGACGTTTCCTAATTGCGTGCTGATGTTAAAGGGGGTGTTTTTATGTCCTAAAAGTCTTAACTTTTGAGATACAGGATGGTAAAGTTTAAAAAGAAAACTTTTTTTTCATCCCAATTCTGATGCTTCCACAGTTATATATATAGTTATTGTAGATAACTGCATAAAATTTGATACGTGTCTTCTATGCTTTAAGGAGCATACGCATTTACCCAGGTTAATTACATATGCACGCCACTGGTAGAAATTTCAAAAATTGATTGTTAATAAAAAATGCCCTTTTATACATAAAAGATGTGTATCAAATTGCACACAGTTATTTATCTATAATAGCATCAGAATTAAGATTTAAAAAAAATGTTTTTTTTAAACCCTGTATCTCCAAAGTTAAGACTTTTAGGTTCATATTAAACTTTTTTCTTAAAAAGGTCCAAGAATCACCCCCCTTTAACAGTAGCACGCAATTAGGAAACGCTCTGTATAGTACTTCAAAATTAATTATTTTGAAGCAGTTTATTGACAGCTGCTTTATGAACAATTTTACAAAATATATGAAAAAAGAGGTTGACGGCTGTGATTCTAATGGTTCGATTCCTTCTAAATCGAAAATGATGAGGTTTCGTCGTCACTACTTGAAGATCCCAGTGTGATAACTAAATCATCAATAACCGTTTTCATTTTGCCATCTACTTCCCAGTATTTATCTTCAATAGAACGAACATGTTTATCCTACGATTTCCAATTTTCAGCCGATATTGAGTCAATCGCTTCTAATGTTATTTTATTTAAATCTTTAATTGAAAGTTCGGGTGTTGTGCTCTCGAATATATTTTTTTACTCCTGCCAATGCAAGTTCAATAGAGTTGAGGTCGCACATGTATGGAGGCAGCCTTAAAGGTATATGACCGAGGTTACGTAAAAGACGGTCAATTTTGTACTTTTTTCTCTAGGCTTGTTGGATTGAGCGGATTGCCTGAAAAACACCTGTAACACTTTCACTTTGCCAGCATTTGTTCACTGTCATATCATTATCTACCCAGGTTTCGTCTAGATACACAATACACGTCCTTCTTGCCCATATTGCCTTACAGTTGATAGATATTTCACCCGCCAGTGAAAAATATTTGGTCTCTCAATGAGCAATTTTCGTTTATTTTGGCACTTGCGCCAAATAAAACCATTTGATCGTAAAAGCCGATTTAAGGTTTTATACCTGTACGGAAAATCTATTTTGTTCTTTACAGCACGAAGTAGGGGTTTGCAGTTCGGAACCTTCTTCAAGTTTATATAAAAATCCTCTATTTTTCGTCGAATTACTTGAAAATCACCATCGTCAATTTTATCTTTGTATGATAATCGGGGTCTTTTTTTACCAGGAGATTTTAAAGGTGAAGTAGAACATGAGCGATCATTATTATCTCTTTGAATTTTTCTTACACTAATTTCCGAAACACCAGTGTAAAATGCGTTCTGTTCAATTTTGAATTGGAATAGTTGTATTATTTTCAGCTTCTCTAGTAAAGTCTGTCTCATTTTATATCGTCTTGGCTTTTAGCGGACCCAACCGCAATAAACTGTTTACCAGCTTCTTACCTTTATTTTCTTGTCCTTACCTATTGTTAGTGGGTAAAGCCATCAATAAATAATTTATTCATACTTGAGGAACCAGACAGGGGCGGGTCAAGTAAATGTCGATTACGTGTCGCCTGATGTTAGTATAGCAGTGTTGACTGAGCCGTTTTACCGTGCGTTCCGAAAAAGCTTCTTACGAGTATATCATTGATTTTTCCGTTATGTCTCAACGAAATCACTTGTCATGAGATGCAAAACAAATTGTGAAAAATGCGTATGAATGTTTAATAAGTAGAGGATTTATTAAACAAGAAGCTTTAAAAGAAACTTGCCTACTTACAAAAACACCAGTATCCTCGATAAAGGATATTGTTAATAGTGAAGTATTGCATAAAAGAAAAAAACGTAGTGAAACCAATATAAATATATGCCGTGCCACTCTATATAGAGTTATTTGTAAAATAGGATTTAAATACCACAAAATAGACAAAAAGCAAGTGGTAATGGAATCACACAGATTGCGCACTTGGAGATTTAATTACCTTCAGGATATTAAAAAGTATAGATCCAAAAATAGATGTATAATTTACCTAGATGAAACTTGGTTTGATACACACGATATAGTATCCAAGGGATGGCATGGGAAACGCATCACTATAATTCACGCTGGATCAGAAGACGGATTTGTTCCAAACTGCTTGCTGTTATCTGCGAAGAATATTAAGGATTCTAGCTTGGACTATCATGAAGATACTAGTGCAGAACTTTTTGAAAACTGGTTTCAAAATTATCTTTTAAAAAATATTCCGAAAACCAATGTTATTGTAATGGATAACGCAAGCTATCACAGCCGCATGCTACAAAAAGCACCAATCGCATCAAGTACAAAAACTGAAATCCAAGAATATTTGTTACAAAATGATATTTATTTTGAATCCAGTTACAAGAAAGGGCAACTTTTGGAAGTGCTAAAATCATATGATATAAAAAAAAACAATATGTATGTGATAGTTTAGCTGAACAGATGGGGCATACTGTTTTACGGCTTCCTCCGTATCGTTGTATATTTAACCCCATAGAACGTTTGTGGCACCAAATCAAATCAAATGTGAGAGCAGAAAATGTCACTCCTACTTTAAGTCCCAGTATCATAAATTGTATTAAAAATGTTATTAATAATATATCTGTTGAGATCTGGAAAAATTCCGTGCAGCACATCATAAAAGTTAAAGATTCGTACATGTGCATACAAAATAACATAGAGCCCATTATAATTAATTTTAATGATGACTCTGAGAGTGAAACAGAATTAGATTTAGAATAAAAGCTATACTTATATGTAAAGTAATTATTGATAATTTGAATATATTTAGTGTCATCGTATTTTCTATTAATAGTAATGTGATTTTAAGAATATACATATTTTACTTAAATAAACATGATATAATATATAATCTTTGTATTTTTAATTTATTGCCGTCGGTAGGTAACTTCAATAATTGCCGTTGAAAGCCAAGACGATATACTTTGAGACAGACTTTACAGGCCTCTATAACGCTCCCAATAACTTCACGTGCAACGCTTCGAATTGTTTTTTCTCTTTTGCTCGGCATCGTAACTTCGAAATAATAATTCAAATTCAACGCAATGCATTTATATAGAAATGAAAAAAAATGCTCGAAAGGTATAGGCGCCACTGGAAATAGCTAGAACCTTCTAGCGGCAAGTGCATGGAGACTCCAGGCACATCCCAATTACAAGTGGACCAGTGCGAAATTTACTAAATTCTACAACAAATAAAATAATATAAAATTTATTTGCGTACACAAATTTTACTTTTCCGCTTGCTTAAGACTATGAACCTTTATTTTAAGGACCGCCCGGTTTTCTTTCGTGTCCCACACTTTACAGATTCTAGTAGATTCTTTAAAAACCAATCCGATAATATATAACAATAGGGGTTTGAGATGCTACGTTTCTGATTTATGGATTTTTATATTTAATACAATAATATGAGCAGAATTCAGCAATTTGTTACATCTGTTGGCAAATCAAAGTTTCTGATTTATTGACGATTATCTTCAGTACATACTTTTTATAAAAAAATATTTATGAAAAACCAATTCAAATCAAGTCTATCAATTACTAAAATGTAACATTTTTATTTTTTTGAGCAAAAACAAAGAATCATGGGATAAAATTAAATTAAAAGGGCAATATGTCTTCTTTGTCTGTTTAATTTGTTAAAGAAATTCTATATTTGAATGAAAATAAAATAAAACATACTCAAGATAATTAAATCGGAAATGTTGATTCGTGAACCCGCGTTGCTATATATCGTTGAATATATTGAAATGCTAGGAAGGGCTTAAACCTTTAATTAATTTCAGGAAACTTGGCAGCATTTACATGCGGGATAACTTTAGGATGGACTTCTCCTGTGATACCAAAACTACAAGATCTATCATTCACCCCATTATCAGAAGTAATTTCACAGAGCGAGGCAGGATGGATTGGTTCTCTCTTGCCGCTGGGAGCTGTACTGGGCCCCTTTATTGCCGGTGCGGCAGCTGACAAAATTGGAAGAAAGAAGACCTTACTCTTTGGAAACATTCCTTTCATCATTGGATTGATTCTGAATATCGTAGCTACCAACGTGTACTACTTGCTGATCTCCAGATTTATTTGCGGAATCTCTGCGGGTCTTACCTTCACTGTGCTGCCAATGTATGTCGGAGAAATAGCGGAAGACGATGTCAGAGGAGCTCTTGGTACATTGTTGCAGTTGTTTACTGTCATTGGATTGCTATTTTCTTTCATCATTGGCCCATATTTATCGGTGACCATGTTCAATGCGACCTGCTTAATAGTTCCATGCACATTTTTTATAACATTTCTATTATTTATCCCAGAAAGTCCCTATTACTTGCTTCAAAAAGGTGAAGATGATGCTGCAGAAGTTACTTTGATGAAATTAAGGAGCAGAACGTCGGCTAGTGAAGTGCAAAAAGAACTACAAATGATGAAAGTCTCCGTTGATGAAGCATTAGCTAGTAAAAGCTCTTTCATGGACATCTTCAAATCTAGGGGCCTCACTAGAGCGTATGTCTTATCTAATGGACTATTGGTATTCCAACAAGTTTCAGGAATCAACGTGGTACTCTTCTTTGCACAAAGCATATTTCAGGTAAGGGCTAAAAGTAATTAAAATATGAAGAAATTAATTATTTAGTCAAGTAATAATATCTGTAATATTTTATAAGTTAGTTTGGAGGGTTATTTGACCATAGATTAATTTCCCTGAAACCATTTTAATTTTTTTAATGCATCATACGTATCGTATAGTTAGACAAAAGTGGGTAGTTGGACATTACGGCAGAGTGGGAAAATAGTTTTTTTTTGTGATAATGGGCTATGTCTCAGTAGTGGTCTTGGTTCTGTAAGAACGGTACGAAATGTGGAAGCTCTAGCTTCCAGCCCGCGCAAACGACGTAACAATCCAAATTTAGTTATATTTTTGTATGAAAGTATAAATGTAACCTTTGTTACCATCTACAGGATGGACGCCCGGAAAAACTTACAAACCAAGCGAATAATCAAAATGGTAGAAATGGTGCCTTATTTTATACAAGATAAAAATCAATATTATGACAATCATCGTGGTAGATTGGTCTAGTTTGCCTCGACTAGTAGTGCTTAAAAGCCAGTATTATCCGTTTAAACCTACACGAGGGGTGAGGGACGAAAATAAAAGACTCGGCCACCGACAGACCCTCTAGATGTCTGTACGGCTCACCAGGATTGTTAAAAATAATAAGTACTATTATATGCAAACCCACGAATATGCTATTAAGTGTAAGTGCTTAGTTAGCGGAGGATCTAATCGGATCGAAATGTTAGTTTTGTGAGGGTTTCAAGATAGTTCAGACAAATAAAAAATATATTAAATATTCCTTTAAACCTCAAAGTCAAATAATTTGAAACTACTAATAAAGAGGCGGTGCCGTGGACTTTTTTGTTCCAAATGAAACCAGTAAATAAGTAATAAAACTTTGGAAAAGTAGTAGGAAAAAAATGAAACTATAAAACAAAGCCAATTTTTCGTAAAAGCTTCATTTTGTCCCTTTGTAGTATTGAGAGCAGCCAAGAAGCAGATAAATAAAAGACTGATATATAATAATATTACTATTAATTTAAATTAAAAAAATTGAATAAAACCACAAAGTAAATTGTTTATACGATAAATACAAATATGATTCAAATACCTTAAATATTTTAAAATTAAAACACGTAACGACCCAAGAAGATGAAGACATTGAAACCTTTCGGAAACATTCAAAAATACCTAACGTATATAATAATTATATGCACGCCGCTGTACATCAAGTATCTATCGAAAAACAATTCAAATAAAAATTTAACTCCGGCTAAAATGTCACGCTCTCTTCAGAGAATTTCAAAAGCAGTTTCTACATTCTCATATCATACAGGTTTCAAAAAGCAAAATCTATTTTTGTCAACCAAGTAAATACTCTAAAACTGTCCAATTTAGTTCCACGAAATTCAAATGAATATCACTGCAAATAATACTACGAAAAATATCTACATATAAAAACAAAAAAAGATACATGCTAGTATAAAAAACTAGTTGATACAGCCGAAATCAATAATTCTATTTGCTTATTAAGAGCTCTCGAGAAAGAAAGAAAGACAGCGAATAAGCGACCCATTCTACAAATAAATCCTAAATCCGACCATGTAGTAATAAAACATTATTCCTGTCCTTATTCTTACTCTCTTCTATTCAGAGTTTGTTTATGATAGTATTAGAATACAATTTTTAAGATATATATTTAACACCTTTTCAATTATAGAGGCGAAATTTAAACTTTTTATTTACATCTTTGTGTATTTCGCGTAGAATTACCCGAGAAGGCACGGAGATAGCCTCCCTGTCTTAAAAAGCTGAACAGTGCAATGTCTGTTATCATTAAAGACACAAATGTAGACATTAAACTCGTGGCTTGGCCGATTAGGGCTCCGTATATTTCATAAATTCAAAATCGGTTATTAATGTAATGATAGTAATACAGTTTCTAATTAACAGTCAGTAGTTGAGTTTGAGTGACCGAACTCGTCGCTCGACCTGTTGAGCCTACGTATATTTCGTAAAAAACGAAGTCGCTAGTGCTAGTACTACAGTTTCTGAGTAAATAGTTCTGAGTGGTTGAGCTCGTCGCTTGGCCAGTTCGGCCTTTACATATTTTGTAAACCCACGGCTAGTCTAGATATCGCTCCCTTCCCGTGACGGGATCGCTAATGCCTGAATTAACGAATTGACCAGTTATACTCTGCTGTATGTAATTAATAATCAATATCTTTGACATAAAACCGCCTTGCATTTCTATTACTTTATTGACGACATAATCATTTTAATGCTACAAGTGTAGTGTACATATGAGTTTATTTTTTTAGGCAAGTTATGTGCTTCTGAAGCTAACAAGTGTTAGTTTTCACATTTCCTAAGAAATGATTTTATTAATCTTTCTGTAGTACATAGTGAAATACAATTTTTAATTAAAAGTACAAGTGTGTTTTTTTATCTAAGTAAATCCACAGTACACTGCATCCATGTGAGATTTGTTCTACTAAACAAGTGACATGACTTTTTGTTGATTATTTAATAGAATACTTTGAGAAATTTAATTTAAGCTAAAATTGATTGAGTGAATGAATGAGTAAACATTTTAGTTACAGAATATCTTTAGTTTTTTTTGTAAAGCTGATATAAGATAAAACATGGTCCTTCGAAATTATAAAATATATTACAACAATTTTGTTTTCACTCTTGTAGGTCGTAGCAATAATTTTAGGCCCCACTTCTTAAAATTGATGCCAGAGGCGTCTAAAAATTAATGTTGGTTGTTTTTTCTTGATCTGCCATTCCCATTTGGGCATTCTTTCAACTGAAGCTTAAAGAATATATTTTTTTTATAACCCCCCCCCCCCCTACCGATTTAGCTATGTCCATGGTTGTAATATTCGTGTGCTTTTTCTCTACTCCAGAACAATTTGAATTAATAGTGCTGTACGTGCTGTGCAACTGACATTGACATAAGCATGTACTTAAATTAGTTACCCACTTAATCTTTAGCAAGTATGTTCTGCAAGTCTTAAAACTCTGTAATATTTTGATGACTTTTTGCATTTTTTCCTTTTTTTACCGTTTTCTTCACCCTGCCTTTAGTCTTTCCTGCTACATTTTTGCTTATTCTTGAGTTGTAGTCAAAATTTCCCTTTTCGCTATTTATTTTTTTGTCCAATATTAACAAATTGTCAAATGAAACAGCTTATTAAGGCTATTCTAAATATCTCATGTCACAATTACAACTAATAACTTCAATAAAAACATCATTGTCATATGTTCTTTTGTTCGGAATAATTTCTAGAAAAGAAGGATCTTCTATGAAGTTGTGTCATATAGTGAGTAGAGTAATAATGTATGTTTTGGACCACCCCCTCTTACGTCCCTGCCCCCTCACCTTGTCACATAATTTGACCTTGAGGGGCCCCGCCCACATGACCTTGGGTCCATTTCACCTTAAATTTTTGAAGGCCAAGAGCCCCTCTTCGTACGTCCTTGCCCCTCGCCCACTTAACCTTGGGTCCATTTGACCATAAAATGAGCTTATAGTTAATTAACATTTTTTTTTTAGAATTTCCGTTTATCTTTCAAGTCGGAGGGATAATAGTCATAATACTATAGAGTTGTGATAAAGTCTCCATGAAACGTTGTGATAAAGTCTCTATGAAACGTTGTAATAAAATCTCTGCGAAACGAAATAATTTTATTGGCTTCTGTTTAACAATTATCCAAAACTTATTAACAGTAGGCTCATTTTATGAAAAATCGATAAAGACATTTTTTCTAGTGTCTAGATAATACCCTAATTTTTTAAAATATTTAAATTAATATTTAATTGCAAATAACTAAACTCCTTTTTTAGTCCTAATTTGTTAATAACTTTTGAAATTACTTATGTGCGGGTTTGAAACTTTTGCACGTTAATTCCAATGACCTCTAACCCATTACTAGCAGTGACAAGAATTAATATCATTTTGACCTGGTAAACTAGATTGAAACATTTGTTTTTCTTTTTTAGGATGCTGGAGTCTCCCTTGCCCCTGAAATATGCACAATAATCGTAGGTGTTGTGCAAGTGGTAATAAGCGGAATAACATCCATTTTAGTCGACAGCCAAGGAAAACGACCTTTACTGATGATATCAGCGGTGGGAATGGCAGTTTCCCAAGGAGTTCTAGCTTACTTTTTCTACTTAAAAGACGATTCTCACTCAGACGTGTCGGCGATTTCATGGTTACCCATTTTATGTCTCATTACTTACATCATCGCTTACTGTTTGGGCTTAGGACCTATTCCATGGGCTGTAATGGGCGAAATGTTCCCAGCAAACATCAAATCTGTCGCTTCGACGTTTACATCAGCGACCTGTTGGTTCTTCGCATTTATCTTAACGAAATACTTCACCGATGTGGCGGAACTAATAGGGAAATCTGGAAGTTTTGGTCTGTTCGGTGGTTTCTGCGCTGTGGCGTTTGTTTTTGTTTATAAATGTCTGCCCGAAACAACCGGAAAAAGCTTACAAGAGATCCAAGATATTCTTAACGGAAAAGATACTGAAGATTCAGGCAACAAATAAATACGCTTATTTGTAACACTTGTTTTTAATTTATTATATTAACCCTTATATGTAAATAGAACTATGCAAAAAATGCGCAAGTTCTAGTTCATAATCGTTAGTTAACAACAATTGAGATTTTTAACCACTTTCGTAAAGCCTGTATCGAATCTCCAAGTATTTGGGTGAAATTTTAATTTATTTTGTCTTGGTCTAAATAAGATGTTTTATTCAGTTTAAAAGAAAAAGTCAGCAAGCAAGATTTTTTTGAACACACAGGATATATCAAAACAAGAGATAACAAACACCAATTTTTTTTTTTGAATAAGACACCTACAATTTTGAACTGGTTTGGTATATAGAGTATCTCATCATATATTGACCCTTCTTTATCCATTTTCATTTAAATATCAAAAGTTATTCTATTTATTTTACAAAAAATACAACACATGACAATTGTTTTGCCAACACTGTGCATCATATATTAAATTAGATCTTAAATAAAAGTGTTAACACAAACTGCAGGTATTAAATACCTGAACCCGTTTTGCGGATATTATACACATAAAATATTCTGGATTTTCCATTATAGTCTAATAAAGTTTAACAATGGGGAACTATTTAGGTCCAATTAATCGTTTAATAATGTGTTGTTATTTTTATGTGTGTTTATTTCCGTACTTACAGTAAGTTTTTTACCTTGCCGTTCTACACGTAAAATTTAAAAGTTCTCATCGAAAGTATGATTTCCTGAATTAAATGTTTAGATTAACCGGAATTATTTTTATGCTTTGTGTAACTAGGTTCTACAATTATTTAACTTGTAAATATAGGATTTATTCTGTTTTTTCGTTTTAGTCTTATTGTTTTTGATATATCTACCAAGGCTGTTAGTCCTTAAAGCAACAGTTGCACATTAATTTTTAAAAAACTTAGCAATTGAAATTTATTTTTCCTGTATAAGTGAAACTATAAATTTGAATATTTTCTTTGAACTTATTAGTAAGATATACTAACTGTAATGTTTTTTTATATTGATTCTTTTTTATTACTTTGTCTATGAGATTTTCATGATAACCGTTACTCACCGCTATTTGTTTTATTATATTTAACTATTTAGTATAACTTTCATTGCTTAGAGGTACGTGCAATAAGTGATTAGAGTACTGTAATGTCTGTATGACATGGCTTATGGAAACCTGTAAGAGGAAATTTTAGGAATAGACCTAGAAAACAGTTAAGGTGGAAAACTTCCATAAATGAGTTATGTACTAGGTTGGAACCTTGTTTCAATTGCAATATATAGATTAAGAGAAATATGTAGTTTAAATGGTATTCTGTTTTGGTGATATTCTAGTTATGTTATTAGAGTATTTCGAAGAGAATTGTAAAATCCGAATAAATAACCTTTGCGTCCCTGTGCATAATTTAATTGCTTTTCTCAGTCCCACCTACTTATGAGGAATCCCATTTTACAACAAACAACAACAAAAATATTAAGATCTTTAATAAAGAAGTCATTATTTTATTTAAAAATTTGATGTTTTTACTTTACAGATAAGTATCTATCTGGATTATGGTAATAATTGCAAAATAAGGATATTGGATTGAAAGTGTGACTCCTCACTATCATGATTCAAGGCTTGCTTCGCCAATAAATTTTCCCTATGCACTTAAATACTCACTTTTAACAGCTGTGGATGACAATAATAATCTAGGGATCCAATTTGATATTGAATATGCCACAGCTATTTGATCTCTCCATTGTAGAGTTTATGTTGACTCCATTGAGCGAGTACAGAATAGATTTTTGAGAACTGCTGCCTTTAATATGAGGTTTGTTAGGAAGCAATGTTCATATGATGACATCTGATCAGTGTTTTTGAATGCTTTAGAAAAGTTTGCCAATATATGCTTTTTGTTTAAAATGATGAATGGCAACATAGATTGCCCTGATTTTCTAAACATGCTCACCTTAAATGAGTGTCAGCATAGAAATACAGAATTATTTTCTATACCACTTCACTGCACAAAGTAAGGCCTGATGGTCCAATCACAAAAGTTCTCAGATTTGGAAACATAAACTCAGATAAATTAGATTTCTGTAACGTTTCTCTGAGCTAATTCAAAAATCCTTAAAAAACATCTAAATGTATTAGTTCTTTTAAATGTGTTGTGTTAGTTTAGAGACAGTACTTGATTAATATTTTTATGTTATTTTTATCTTGATATTAAAATTGTTATTTTAAAGCTATTATACAGCTTTAACTAAGAGTTGTATTTATAACTTATCAAGCAATTAAATATGCATCATGGATGTTAAAAATATAAAGTACAAATAAATATTGCAGTGCTAACAATAAAATATATAAAAGTATGCAGCTAAAACTCAAAACAAATATATATTCCAGAAAAAAAAACATATTTATAAATTTAGGACAATTATTTAGGAGGTAAACCCATTTTCTGCCGAATTAGGAATTCGGGCATTCGTTTTCCCTTCCAGTACCTCGGAATGTTAACCTCATGTAACTTGTTTAATTTTTCGGCTACATAATCTTCCGCAGAAAATGTTTCTGCGCTTTTACATTGTTGAATGAGGACTGCTTGAAATGCTTTCTCTTTTTTCAGTTCTCTTCGATTCTTTCTCTAAAATATAAATATTGGATGATTCTATAAAGTGAATAGATAATACAAAATAAAGAACATTAATACTAGCTTAATATAAATATGTATCTAAAATAGTCCCTTAAATTCTAATCTATCAAGTTTAACACAGTGTCTTTCAATTTTATAATCAACAGACAGCTTAGCTATATTTAAGATAGAAATACATCATTACTACATATTCATATTAATAAGTAACATTATGTTGTTTATATGTTAATATAAAAAATAACATAATAACTATATAACATTTATTATTCAGTAATTTAAAACTCGCTGTTATATTAAAATAGAATGGTAGGTTTATTAACCACCAACAGGTAGGTTGCATTTTAAAAATAAACTTAAAAATTAAACTACAAAAAAAAGTAAGATAGTTACGGTTTGTTTTATCTACTTTAATTAAGTTTTTCTTATTATAAAAATAAGACTCATTTTAGAAAATGTGTGATGACATACGGAGTACAAAACAAATACAAAAATATTAGTTTACAAAACAAAAAAAACTGGAACTAAAAAATTCGAGAGAGTAAATGACATTTACTGTCTCCAATAGGCACATATCACAAAAATTAAGTTATATTATAAATATATGTTTTAATTTTGTGTTTATGAATGTTATTGTTTTTGTCGAATATAGACATTTTACCGATTTTAAATCATTTGACATTCCAATGATCTATGTATATGATGATGTTTACATTTATATATACCATTTTACTTTTTCAAATGAAAACATTTCTTTAGAAACCAAGAAATCCAAAATAAACTCTTGAAAAAGCTCAGCAGATTGAATAAAATACTGATTTGTGAAGAAATGTGTTCTCTAAAATATATATATATATATTTTAAACTCTTTTTTAAAACTCCACTTGTTACACAAAATATCACTTTTGGCGACTTTACAAAAATAGCCATTACCAGTATTTTTGTCTTCACTTACAAAAATATTAAATAAACTTTACAATAAGCTCAAAGATATATATACCTACCGAAAAATTGTTTATAATTTCTTTTTTGAATTAAAGTTAGTTTAGATCTTCTAATCGGTACATTTTAAATAAAATATACAATACGTTTCTGTTTAATATTTTGAACAAATTCATTTTGATGTCACATAAATGAAGCTGAGCATTTTTGACCATATGAGTTATAAAAATGATATTAAAATAGGTAGTATTTAAAAAAAAATTATATATATATATATATATATATATATATATATATATATATATATATATATATAAATCTAAGACTTTTGGGAGTTACTGTACATGACAAACTGAAATTTAATGAACACATCATCAATCTCAATTCTAAACTGGCACCTGCATGCTTTGCATTGAGAATTGCATCTAAAGAATTGAATTGGCAGTCAGCGAGGATGGTATATTTTTCACTTGTTGACTCCCAATTGAGCTATGGTATAGCCTTTTAGGGTCAGTGCTCTCAATATTTGTTGAACTCAGTGTTTGTGTTGCAGAAGAGGGCAGTTCGATATTTAAATAGGGCGGGATTAAGAGATGATTATAAACCCATGTTTATTTCCTCACACATCCTGACTCTGCCTTGTTTATTTATTCTTGAAACAGTGTATATTATACATAAAAGATGCAATGAGTATCGTAATAACACAACGCCATATAACACCCGCCAAGCTAACAACCTCTTGCTGCCTATTCCCAGGACGGCCATGATTAGACACACTTTTATTTTTAATAGCATGAAGATCTACAACCACTTGCCGCTAAGTCTGAGAAATGTTACTGATTTAAAATTAATTCCGAAAATCAATTTCTAGACGTTTAGAACAAAAAGCATATTACCTGTTTGTTTTTTTTTATGTTTTTAACCATGACTTTATTTTGTTTTAGTTTTAGCTGGATTTAGAATGACTTTATACATCTTCTTTTATGACTTTTGTATTTTGACTTAGATGACATTTTATTTTTGTTTGTGTTTATCTGCTTAGATATTTGAATTTTAGAACTTTTTAACCTATTTCTTTACAGCTTTGTCAACAGGATTACTCTTATGACAATAAAGCATATTTTGAGTTTGAGTTTGAGTTAATAGTTATTGAGAAAAATCTTGAATTTTGTCACCTCCAGCTTTTAGCCTCAATTCTAATTTTTTGATTTTTTAAGACATTCTAAACTTTTATTCCTTCCTTTTTAAACTCCTACCAATTTCTGAATTGCAATGTTAAATAAATTGTACAACCTATTTTTATTAGAAAATTTAACGTGTCAAATTTTAAATCTGTTTTTGGGTGCCCGAAATTCGTAATTTGATTCATTTTATATGCTTATTTAAGACATATCTCTAAAATATCTGAAAATATAATTGCATTTTCACCGGAAGCATTTAAAAACATAACATACCAAATTGTTTCTATAAAAAAAACACTAACTTTAGAATTAAAAGCGTGTATGCCAAAAGTAATAATACTACATGATTTTACCCTAAAAATATTTTTTTCTCATTTTAAGCCCTTTTTAAATCCTTCATCTAAACTGATTATGCCCAAAATCGGTCCAATTAACTCTTGAGCTAATATGCATTAGAGATGTGTAACTCAGCAGTGAGCTGGCTCAAAGAATCAACTCAGTTAAGTGAGTCACTGAAGCAGCTCCGCAGTACAGATCTTCGAACGAAGCAGGAACGACTTGCGACGATGAAGAGCCGCAGAGTCACTGACCGCCGAAAGAGTCGAATTGCATTGCAATATGAGCTGTTTGTTATATTCATGATGCGGCGCGGCTTAGCGGTCTTAACTCTTTAGGTTTTATCTTTTTATTTCGGTTGTTTAGATGTAAAATAAATACAAATATAGATATTAGATATGGTTGGAACTGCCTATAGGTAAATACGCATACAATATAAGGCAATTTACTCTTTAAGAAAATAATGTAGGTTGAAAAAAGCAATAAACTTAAATATTATTTATTCTAACATTATGGAAAAGAACATATGATGACTTTTTTTCGGCAATATCGTGAAGTCATTTTTAACATTAATTATATAAATATCTATACGTTTTAATACCTATCTTAAACGAAATAAATAAGAGCCTAATTTATTTGATACATCTCCAACAGAAATTCTGCACAGTCAGGTGGCCACACAAACAAATAATTAAAGTGAATTAAGTGAAGTGAGGGATTTACAATTGCCTAAAAAAAAAAGGAACTATTGGCGTCTTGATTGCAATAATAGAATTTACTTCAAGATGAACTAATATTTTCCGTGTACCAAAACTGTCAAAAAATCCTACCACCATTTTTTAACATGGAAAACAATTTGATAGCCTGAGAAATTAATTGCAGCTTTAAATTTGGACTATGGCCAGAGCCTTTTCATGATTCCTCAAAAGTAAGTCTTAAAGCTGTGTTATTCCATAATGGAAACAAGTTACCTTCAGACCCACTTGGTCATGCAGTCTACATGAAAGAAACATAGCAATTTTAAAATGTTACTGGAGACTGGAGACCGAGCTGGAGACCATAAAATATGAAAGATATAAATGGCAAATTTGTGGGGATTTAAAAGTTGTTGCGAATTTACTTGGAATGCAGATAGGTTATACCAAATACTGCTGCTTCCTCTGTGAATGGTACAATCAAGCACACTTGGATCACTACAGAAAGAAAATTTGGCAACCGGCAGATTCTTTTGAAATGAAATAGTCTGTATTTGCCCATAAAACATGTAAAAACAATACCCAGTGGGTGTAGGACTTGTCAATAATAAATATTAAAATTTACAATACAGTTGAACTAATTTAAAATAAATGTAAAAATATCATAGACTTAACACAATACAAAACATAAATTTTAAAATATGACACTCAAAGAAATTCAATACTGTCAAATTTACAGTGGATCTTGTAAAAACTCTTCCAAGGTGTAGTAGGCCCTTGACACCAACAGTTCCTTAAGGTACTTTTTTAGTTGTTTTGAGCTTTGGATTTCCAAAGAGATTTTATTGTAAATTTTCATTATTAATGCTTGAACATTTTTTTGGACATAAGAATAGTTGCTTTTTATGTTTTTGAGATTTTCTTTGAACCTGGTCTCATAGCTATGATTCCTATCACAGCTAGCAAATAAATTTAAGTTTTCTTTGACCAAGGTAACACATATATATATATATATATATATATATATATATATATATATATATATATATATATATAAAAACTCTTCCAAGGTGTAGTAGGCCCTTGACACCAACAGTTCCTTAAGGTACTTTTTTAGTTGTTTTGAGCTTTGGATTTCCAAAGAGATTTTATTGTAAATTTTCATTATTAATGCTTGAACATTTTTTTCGACATAAGAATAGTTGCTTTTTATGTTTTTGAGATTTTCTTTGAACCTGGTCTCATAGCTATGATTCCTATCACAGCTAGCAAATAAATTTAAGTTTTCTTTGACCAAGGTAACACATTCATATATATATATATATATATATATATATATATATATATATATATATATATATATATATGTCGAAATCAATGTAAAAATTTTAGTCTCCACAAATTTAGGTTTACAGCTTTCAGTGGATTTTAAGTTGAAAATATTTCTTATGCATCTTTTTTGCAGTAGCAAAATCCTGGCTGCCTCTGGGCCCCGAGCACAGAAGATGATTCCATACCATAAGCGTGAATGGATATGTGCATGATAGGCCATAATGGCTGTCTCAGGATTTATTGCAGATGATAGAACCTTTAGAGCATAGCAATATCCAGCTATTTTTTTAGCTAGACTGTCAGTATGAGTTCTCCAGTCCAAATGGTGGTCCACTTCGATACTCAATAATTTGGCGGAAGCCAACCTTTTCATGGATCTATCATTATTATCAAATGTAGTTGGAACAAAAGAAGATTGATATGAATATTTAATTAATTGAGTTTTATCAACATTTAGGAATAGACCATTAGCAGAAACCAGGTCTCAAGAACACTTAGGGTGCCCAATATTGTTTCTGACTCATTCTCATTGTCTTTCATTGAGAGGATAACCGACGTGTCATCGGCAAATTGTATGGTATTTGGAACTATAGTGGGAAGTTCATTTGTATATATTAAGTAAAGCAGGTGCTCCAGGATTGAACCTTGAGGAACACCCTTTTTCACTAACCCTTCCTGAGACAATAAAAGGGCACCACTTTCATTTTGCATGGCAACAATTGTTTACGATCTTTAAGGTGGGATTCAATTAGTTTGTTGGCAGTACCTCTAATTCCCTACTTTTCTAATTTTTGGAGAAGAGCCCTATAATCCATGCTGTCAAATGCCTTTGACAAATCTAGGTATATTGCGAATGTATTTTTTGAAAGCCATTTTGATAGTCAGATAGAAGATTTTCTGTTTCTAAAAAGTGAATGAGTCTTTTATTTATTACCTTTTCAAATATTTTACTGAGATTATTAAGAAGGGTTATTGGACTATAATTTTCAGTATGTGTTTTGTCATTTTTTTTGTAGCTGGGTTTTATAAGAGTAGTTTTTAGTTCACTAGGAAAAACTCCAGAATTCAGCATTAAGTTGCAGATGTAGGTAAGTGGGGGTGCAATCACGGAAGCTACAGATTTTAAGACACTAACTGGTATTTGATCTTGTCCAAATGATTTCTTATTTTTGAGGTTAGGAATGGTGGCTTCCATTGCGAGATTATCCACAGGCTGCATAAAAAGTGTTTTATGATGATTTTTGATGTTAGTTGTTATTGTTTCAAAATTAATGTTTGTAGTAGGACAAAAATTCATTTATATAGTTAAGAATTTCCTGATCTGTTTGACTAGGGTTTATGAATATTAATGTCAAATTTTGTTTTTTTATGTTTTTTCCCTGTATACTTGTTTACTAAGTTCCAGATGGCCTTTGCAGGGCATTTAGCATTTTTTATATAAAATTTATCTGACATTTTTTAGCTTGGCTGATTACTGATTTAAATGTTTTTGAATAGGTTTTGTAAGTTTCTTTAGTGACCTCACCTTTTTGGTATAGATTTCATTTTGTTTTAGAAGAAGTTTTGATGCCATGTGTGATCCATGTCTTGGTTTAAAATTATGTGATACTTTCAGCTTCTTCAAAGGAAAGATCAGGTTAAAGTATCTATTAAGGATGTTGTGAAAAATAGCATATGCCTGATTTACATCCTTGGAACATAAACCTTACCCCAGTTGATAGATAGAAACTCACTCTTGAATTGACTCAGCTTTGCCTGAGAGACAACTCACCCCCTGTGAGGTAGCAGAACATCCCCAAAAGCACCGGACACAGGGACTTCCAGCCAGGAAAGAAAAATGTGATCATGGCACAATTAGTTCCCCCTGATAAGATTTTACTACCGCCGCTTCATGTAAAATTGGGACTTACGAAAAACTTTGTGAAGGCCATGGACAAAGAAGGCCATGCTTTCAGTTATCTAAAAGAAAAATTCCCTAGAATCAGTGACACTAAAATTAAAGAAGGAATATTTGGAAACTTTTAGGAGATGCACAAGTCTATAATTAAAAGCAAGGAAAAAGACACTTGGAATGCCTTTAAAATGGTTACAACAAATTTTAAAGGAATGGAACTGTAGATGTTAGCTGATTACTACTAGCCTATTACGAGAGATGCCCCAGAGGTTGCTTTCAAAAGGCAGGCTAAGAAGCACAAAATGAGTGTCTGAACATTAGATTCAATTCAATTCTAATATATTGTTATCTGTATTTTGTATGCTCATTGTATATGCCTATAAATTAAAATTTTGTAACAATTAATTCAGATTTTTCTGTGAGCCAACCGAAGTATTTTTTAGTTACTTGGGTGTAGTTGAATCAAAAAAAAATAAGTTTTCTTCAAGAAAAAAAAAGTTAAAATTTGTTCCCGTGTTACAGCAAGTAGTACATTCTTCTAATTTAACAATCAACATTTTTTTGGTAATTATTTGCATCACCATGATTTTTAAGTTTCAGAGCCTACCCTTTCTCCCTATTTATCTTTTCAGTGCTAGCACTAGTTTTCCTAACTTCTAGCTCCAAAAGTTTAGAAGCCCACACCCTTGTGGACAGCCCAGTTGTAGTTCTATAGCTGATTTGTGTTATATAACTGATTTCTTTCAATGAACATAACAAATTAACAAATAATTACTTACTTTAGTCCATTCAAATTTCATTTTTTTTCTCAATTTCCTGAGTTTATGTTTCCTCATTTTCTTCTTTCTTATGATAATCATTCGTACTGCTTCCTTTGGAGTGTCTAGATTCTCAATTGATGGAGCTATAATATCAGTTTTAATTGTTAGTGGCTCAATGAGAGGAGAAATGCAGGGTAATCCGTTTGGAAGATCTATAATGTTGTTAATTGTAGGAGATTTTATGTTATTATTTTGTTGGTAAATCCATGAATTCAGTGTAGGATTTAAATAGGTTTTTGGAGATTGTTGTTGAACGTGCAAACATCTTTGAATAATGGGTGCTGCCTCTGAAAAAAAAATTTTCAAATAGGTGCTTTCGTTTTATTAAGAATACCCACTAGAAACACCTACTTTTTATTAAATTTGAATTAAGAAACCTCCTCAAAATCATTTTTATTTTTTTGGTCAAAAATTTGGTTATGTTGGATGTAGCATGTAGTACTTCTTTCTTTCTTTCTTTCCTAATATGGAGCCGGCTGCCACGTTTTTGCTTTCAACGCCATTCTCCAGCCTAATAGGTAGGATGTCCGGATAGCGAGCTCTAAGCTCCCGAACACCCGAGCTCTAAGCTTCCGAACACCCTGAATCTTTTAAATAACTTTTTAATTTTTGAAATGCATCTTGGCTTCCACTAGATGTCCCTTGAGAGTACTACTGGTCTCACGAGATGACCTTTTTTTTCAAGCTTTTCCCTTACTCCTCCCACTCCCGCCACATAGGGGTCATTACGCTAATATTCTATGTAGAACTGCGGCAGACGAACGGGATAGAATGCAGGAACAACTAGGCCTCACATGTTCACATCGTCTGCTCCCTTTCTAGCGGGGTCGTTAGTTTCCACTCTGAGCGTTTGAGTCTCCGCTTCCCCCCGAAATAAAGCCGCAAAACCGAACACGTGGAGCCACTTATGTTAAAAACACAGAGGTCTGCCTTCGAGGAGGTGATTCGGAAGACTCCATGTAGTAATTATATTCTATTCAATTATTATCTTTTTGGCTAGGATGCTAGTCCATTCGCCGGGGCCTAGTTAGGGCTGGGGCGACCCTCGCAGATGATCTACAATTTATTCCGGCTTGGAGATGGAGGCGTAAAGCGCGGAACACAATGAAACTTACACCATTCGTTTCCGTCTATTTACAACAAACTTAATTTTCCCGTGTTTTGTGTTCCGCGCCTTATCGTTAGTACGTCAGGATGGGAGGCTCTAATCTCTCTAGACAATTCTTACAAATATATGTTTAAATTATTCCTACTATTTCATTCCTTGAAATTCATCTTGGCTTCCACTAAGTGCCCCATGTGAGTTACAATTCACAATTGCTCTCTCTCTCTCTCTCTCTCTATCTTCGAATTTAACACTCCTTTTTCTTTCTCTCTTTCTTATTTCATGCTCTTCTGGTTTTAGAGCGCATAGTGAACTGCATCGGAGATGTTCTCCTACCTCTTCTTTTTTAGTCGACCGAATTGACTTTCAAAAGACCGGATTTAACACCTGTTTATAAGATTCAGCACTTGCCAGTACATATCAAAGAGCTAACATTTCATTAAGTTCAAAGTCCTATCTTAAAGAATATATAAGAATAATCTACTAAAATATGCAAAGAAACATAAGATAATTCTTTATTTACACTATCGCCCATGTTAATACTTTTAAGTACACCAGTAGATTTTTGGCTGCTGATAACGAATTTGAAGTCACATTTTCTTGACGATGTTCTGTTTCTAAGATATTCACAATCTTATATACACAGTTTTTTACCTTCTTTTCTGTTTCCTTCAGTATTTGTATAAGAAAATGAATGAATACATAATTAAAATATCAAAATTATACATATTTTCCAAGTTATGTTATGCTACTCAAAAACCATATCAATTAAAATGTGTCCTTCAACCGCTATTTTTAATAAGAAATTTCTATAGATTTGTGTTTTATGTTGGCAGCCGTTGTCATTCGACGAGATATTCAAACTTTTCTACAGGTGCAGTGTTTTGCATTTGTTACCATCAGTCTCGGTGGCAACGGTTCCACACGCATTTTAAACCAACAATAAAGACAAGTTCCCACACTTGCGAAATGTGAATCATTTTTTTATGAGGTAATTTTCCGCATTTGTTTCTGAATTCCCATTCAGGCAAATGGGTTTTTAATAATATTATAACTAATAGAAGCACAGAATAGGCTAAGTTGAGTATGGTCAGGTCTGCTGAAAATAAAGCGTCTCGTAAACAGAAAACCTATACTGTTAGATGAACCTGTCCCGTTAGTGTTTGGTTAGCTCAGGTTCGTCGATAAAATCATCATTAAAGCCTTAAACTATCATTAAAGCCTTAAACTATCATATCATTGAAATCACACCCCAATTTATAAATCACACCCCGAATCATCGAAAATGAAATTTGAAAAACTTACGCACTCTAAAGTGGTGTGATTGGTTATTTAGTTAGCCGTAAAAGAGTTTTTTTAATATGAGAAGACTTAATTTATGTTATTGTGTTTTAATTACCGGATTGCGTTTTTTCTTAACCTTTTAGGTAAAGAGTTATTTTTTGTTTCTGTCATGAAATTCGAGTGGGACCACGCAAGGACACAAAAGCGCCCGATGTAATTAAAACAGTAACCAACTTAATTGGCCTATTCGAACACGGACTAACCACGACACTACAGACAAATCTAAACTTGTCGGGTAGTGCGTTTGCATGCTGCCCATCTGACTTTAATCCCGACACGAACGAGCTAAAATCCTAATGGGAACACGTAAGTTAAGTCTGCAGACAGTAATAATGACACAAATTTAAGAGGGAAAGGTAAAAAAATTAATTTCACCTTTCATGCTACCATTCACACTGGTAACCAGGTCGGGGGGAAACGGTTGTTTCCGTGGTATTATGGCGGTAAATTGTTACCCTTACATATACACCTGTAAGGCTCGTCTGCCTTAAATGTCCCAGATAGACGTAAATTCCTTTCCTTATCCTTGAAGGGTAATTCTAACTCTCTCCCGGCGCCCTTCCTTCTCCTCTATATATTACGTTGGAACAAGAAAGTGTACCAATTGGATGTTCGGATAGGGTCACGTGCTCGTCCAGTTCTGAGCATACAAGAAGAATAAAATCTCTAAACTAAAAAAAAATAGAAAAAGGCATAAATCATTTGGCAGGAATGCCCCTGGTCCGACTAAGCCATAGATGCAGTGAGAGCAATATGGGTAAATGCACATTAGTTTACGAGCCCACAACCTATGTTAGTAAAAAGCAGCAGAACTCTAAAACTTAACCTATAAGTGTTTGTTTACTACTTAAACTCTCTTTTCTTGTCTAAGGTTTACTATTTATTTTTTTTCCATTTTGCTCACTTGATTAGAATATGCGTTAAAATTTTATACCTATCAACGAATTTTGTTAAATTCACAAGGGATAATTTCCTTTATTCTTTAGAAATAATCGAAAATAATATGATTTTTACCATCATACCTATGTTAAGACAAAATGGGTACCGATGAACGAAATTTCAGATCCATTTATTATGAAAAAGTTGGATTTAAAAGCGTCGAAGAGAAAAAGTCTCTCGAAATGTTGCTAAAAGAAAAATCTCTGGATCAAGGCAAACTTAAACAATTTGCTCTCCGTTTTGCAGTACCTCATACTTATAGGTGTTTATTATGGAAATTGTTATTAGGTAGGTAAATAATTTTATTAGGTAGAATTACCTAACTAACCTTTTTTTATGCAATTAACAAATATTGATTGACATGCATATTTTTATTTCCTTTTGTGCTAAGTACCTATGTAATAAATTCATTAAATTGGTCAATATTTTTAGGTGTTATTCCAATGCAAGTTGATTGCCATGCATTTGTTATGAGTCAGCGTAAACAGGAATATAATGATCTTCACCACACTTTGGTAGTTACCAAAATTGTTGATGACAAAACACCAAAATCTCAAGTTTTTCTTGCAATGTGGCTGATTCAAACTGGAAACTTAACTATTGATTTCAACTTGTTTCAGGATAAGGATCAGTCTGCTTCAAGTTTTATGACCATAGCTAAATCATTAATGCATTTATTTGATGATGATATTGACATTTATTGGATAGCAAGAAAATTCTATGGCACTCTTCTTAAAATGAAAAGTCACATTCCTTTGTATATCGAGATGACAGGAAATTTACTGGAGAAAGAAGACCCTGAATTGTATTATCTCTTTAAACAAAACCACACTTGCTTTAACCAAATACTGCATAAATGGTTTGATTGTGGTTTTGCTGGTGTTTTAAATGAACCCTGCATTGCTAAGTAAGTAATTATCATTTAACACATTAACAAAGCTTTTAATCTAATTTTTAAGGCTACTAACAGTAGAAATCTATGATATCTCTTTGACTCAATTTGTTACACTTAAAACATTTTTATGTTTAAAATTAATGATTGTACCTATATCATGTCTGCTATCACCATAGCAACCCTTTGGTTTAATATAAATCTGGAACACAAAATTATTGAAATCAATTTGTTTTGTAAAATTTGCCTCAACCCAAAACCCTGTTCATCGCATAACACTAGTAATCTGTTTGAATTTTTCTATCTATTAGTTTTTACCAGTTTATGTTTATCTGCAATAGCCTCTTCAGCTGTAACCTGTCCATCAGACTGTTTTTATGTACTGCATTTCATTCTCAGAAACTGCAAATTTGGCGGATTATAGTCACCTATCTACTATATAATAGGTACTATCAAGGAAATCATGGACAACCCCATTAACAAAATATACATGTTCACTATAGACTTGTAAACCAATATGAGGGGGACTATGGACAACCTAATACACTTATTGCTGAATACAACCTCAACCCAGATTTCTTCATGATCAGCTTCAGCTTCATGAAGGTAGTAAAGATGAAGAAAAGCTGTTATGAACACTAAGTTACCTACTTCTCCACCCCTTGTGCAGGTGCTTGAATTGAAGTCACGATCCCTGTGGTAGGTTATGTAACTATTGGGTATAAACTCTCCAGTGTAGATTTTATTGTGTAGCCATTCTCACTCAAAGCTGTAACATATTCATTTACACTAACTGATAACTAGTTCGTAACACCCTTACATTATGGTAGAAAGAAGACCTCAAGAGTTTCGTCTACTTTGGGCTGTTCAGAAGGTGCGATGGAAGGGTTTTGGTACTTCACATGTTGATTTAAAGATTCTTACTGCAACCCTCATTGGGATCTCAGAACTGTGACTTTGACAAAACTGTAGACGTCTGGATGTCTAGAACTGAGCTTCTCAACCTTTACATTATTTACTCTAAAAGTTTCTTTAATATAATTACATAGGTTTTCTTTCATTCTGGAAGGATGAAGTCTTGTAATATGCAAAAATAATGTGTCTTTTGGCATATTACTCTTTGGCACTGCTTTAAGTTCAGAGTACATGAGGACTGCTGAGATGGCAAGCTAATTGAAGATGTGATCATTTACTATGTGGCAGAACATGTCATCGGATGTGTGACTCTGTACATTATCACGGTACAATATCATGCTAACCAACACTAAGGTCCCAAAAGGCAGTGAAATTGTCATTAATGATGACATCAAGTTCTTTTTTGTTTTGTTATTAGATTTTTTACATTCAGCTACATTATCCATTAAGAGTTTAACAGTGAACTGTAATTGAAATTTAAATGCTTCAGTCATGTCACAAATCATTTTTTCTTAGAGTGATTGAAGTGACTTTTAACTTTATGTTTAAATTGATCAATATATGTATCCGATTGGGCAGTGAAATTTTTGTATCTATCATGAATAGCAGTAGTATGCACACTGCAAACAAAAACTAAAGTTCTTTTTTTTGTGACATCTGTGTAACCCTAATTTCACTTGAAACAAGTTCAGAACAAGCATACCTATATATTAGTTTCAACTTGACATCCTCAGCTGAGAGAGTTTTATCACAACTCATTATGCTGGACTGTACTAAACAGCAAATATATATGTAAAGGGGAGTTTACATTAGGAGATTGCATAGACACTTGAATGAAAAATTGCCCGCACGCATGCGAATAAATGATGTTGCGCTCAGGTGATGCAATTTTATTTGCATGGTGCTGAATTAGAACCGGCTCTAGTTTTATTGCAAATAGCACGCAATTTTAGGATAGGATGAAATGGGAAGTACCAACATATAATGGTTGTTATTATTATTGAGAGGACAATTTCCATGTCCACTGCATTTTCACTTTCAGAAACAAAATTCATTTTTCATGACTTTTTTTAACAACACAAAGCATCAAGCTGATTAAGCTCTCAGGCAAAATTAAATTAATCAGCTGTTTAATGTCAAATTAATTTTAGTTGGCACACCTGCTCTTCAAAATGTTGCGTTCAATTGTTTGCACGATATGTAAATGATTGTTCAGTGAAATTGTTTGCCTGTTATATTTTTGATTGCATAGCATTAAATGTAAACCTCCTTGAAGAAGGCAGAAATCTGCAGAAAGTAGTTGAAATTAAATTAAATTAAAATTTATTTTTAATTTATTTAATATTTTAAAATCCACTTTGATGTCACTAATAACCACTTTGTTTATTATTGCACAAAGGATATTTCAAGTTGTTTTCATAATTAATTTATGCTAAAAAGAGGCTTCTTTTAGTGCAAGACTGTGGATAAATTAGTTAGTATTAGTTTACTCTAATTTGCAATAATTATATCACCAATATTTATGACTAATAGCAATAATGGCTTGAAGCAATTTTTCATTGTAACACACGATATAAAAAAGACCCTACACTCAATTTGGAGTTAATTTTTCTATAGGGTACTAGTGCAAATAAATGAAAATCTGTTATTTCTTTATATTTAACAATTAATTTGAGTGGTAAAATATGTGGCAACAATATGTGTTAATAATTAGTTTTTCTTGCAAACTCTGTATATGTGAGGACTGCAGTCATTGCAAATCTGAAGCAATTTCATAATTTCTGATTTTTTTTAATTTGTACTAAAAAGCAAGTTGATCAAAGGTAATGATTATTTACCACAGAAACAAAGCAAGGTTATTGTTCTGAATTGATATGGTGATGGTGTTGAATATTTGGAATATTCTCAAAAGTTATTTTTAAATTAAAATTGTTTTTAATTGAACTATTTCGAATAACATGGCAATCTGGTAAGCTTTCCCCACAGGGGATGGTATGTTCTGATGATGAACATGTTTGCAAATGGAAACATTTGAAATTTTTATTTTTAGGATTTGGAAAATCAGAATTTATCATTTGTTTTTTAGTTCCTTCCATGGTCTCTGGGTTACCTGTGAAGTAAAAGAAAGGAGTATTAATATTTTTCGTTTGATTATTTAAGTTATTGTGGTTAGTTTTTCTACAAATACATTTTCGTCCAATTGCACCATATGATGGTGAGAATATCCAACTGAACCATCCGTTTTTCCTGAAGTTTGAAAATTTTTATAGTTTTGCCCTGTAGCTTTAGCTTTATTACTTGTACTAGACAAAAGGTCATTTGGTTCAGTTAAATTTGGTGCCTATAGGTTACCACTGTCAAAATTATTACTCTTATATAATGTTTTATATTCAGTGTCGCATTCAGCAAACACTAAAAAATGCTGACTAAAAGATTTACAGTTTCACGGAGTTCCACAGGGTTCAGTACTTGGCCTTATTTTGTTTCTCCTCTACATAAATGATCTTGCATCTCTTGATATAGGAGGTCGCTTCACAATTTTTGCTGATGACACGAACATTTTATGGTGTCATAAAGAACAGGAATCACTATTGCGTGTAGTATCAGAAGATTTAATGAGAATAAAACAATGGTGTGATGCCAATCTTTTGTCCCTAAATGTACTAAAACCAAGTTAATAAGTTTTAAGTTTGTTTGCAAGGATCACATAAAGATTCAGGATGTACCATTGGATTTTAATGATTGCAATAAATTTCTTGGTTTATTGATTGATAATAGGTTGAAATTCCATGACCATATTTCAGCCTTAAGAAAGAAACTGGCTAGTGGGTGTTATGCTGTCAGGGTTATTGCAAATGAACTTGGTTCAGCAGATGCAAAATTGGCATATTTCTCCCTTGTAGAAAGTCACATGCGTTATCGCATTGCTTTTTGGGGTTGTTGTAGTCAGTGTCTATTTAGTTCTGTATTTGTTTTACAAAAGAGAGCAGTTAGGTTTGTTTGTCGTAGTGCCCCTAGAGAGACTTGTAGACCTTTATTTAAAAACTTAAAAATTTGAGTTGTCTTTTTATACTTGAGACAACTTGTTTAATTTATAAAAAGTTCGGAATACATCTTATTGACACTGCCTCTTCTAATAGACCTTATAATACTAGACAAAACTGCAACATTCCAATGCCAATTTCGCGAACTGAATTGACTAGGAACTCCATAGTATATTTAAGTATTAAGATCTTCAACCATCTACCAAATAATCTTAAAACAGCACGATCTCTAACATGCTTCAAAAAGTCAGTTGGATCACTTCTTAAAGACAAGACATTTTATAATCTGAATGAATATTTTGAGAGCAACTGGGAGTAAAACTTAAGTTATCGAATTTTTTTTTTTTTTTGGAGTCTGTTCTATTTTAATATTTTGACATAGTGTTATTTGTTCTTTGTTGTTTGTTTTATCTTCTTTTGTTATTTTACTTATTTTATATTCTTTTTTCTTTATATATATATTTTTTAATGTGTTCTTTTTTTTTTGGAAAGTGTTTACTCATGATACTTCCATTAGCATTAGTCACAAATTGCTTTATTTTTTATCTATTTTTTTTATATGTATATTGTTTTATAGTATACTAAGCTTTGTCCACAAATACTATGTATTTACGATAATAAAGCATGTTTGAATTTGAAAGACTTTTGTAAGTTTTGATTCTGTTCCAAAGAACTGTCATTCAAAATTTGATGTTGAGGATAGCGACGTCGTCTGAACAGTAGTTAAGGCAAAGTAATAGGGTCATTTTTATCCTGTAAAGATTCCAACTCAGCTCTACATGAAGTGTCAAAAAGATTTTTTATGTTCTCTCTTTGGGAGTCGCTGTTAGCTATGTCTATTAGATTGTTTCTTTCTTTCTTTATTTTCCTGAATATTAAATAGATATTTCAGCGTCAAATGGGTTCTCATACTCAGGCCGCGCCACTCGTAGCCTCTTGTGTGTAAAAGGATAGGAAAAATCACTCCTGCCGCCTACTATGTTTTTTAGACCAATTTTATGTGAGGCATGTTTGAACAAATTTAGCTATGAATGTTTTTAGAAGTTATTTTGTTTTTTGCTTTTTAAGAATGTGACTAATACTTTTGTATATCGAGCTCTTTGGTATCTTTAAAGTTTTCATAGTGCTTTTAGCAGTTGGTTGAGTTAGAAGTCAAATAAACTAGGTAATATTAAGTCAGTCCCATATGCTACTTGAATAATTTAAACTAGACTTTATGCTGAATAAGATTAAATACGGAATTCTTTTTAAATACAAGTTTTTTTTTAAATTACAGAATTTGGGATAAAGTCTGCGGAGGCTCACACAAAATTTTGGCTTATTTGGCAACTGTTTCCCTTACATCCATGAAGCATAGGATGGGGAAAATGACTGATATTCAAAGCATCACTGAATGCCTCAGAAATGTAAGTTGCGTGTTTAAGCGGTAATAGCTAAAGTTACTGTATTTGGAGAGTTGCTGCAGTGAACATGTGCATGAATTAGACATTTAATTTTTAATAATGTCAGACTTACGATGTGACGGAAAAAATAATATCGGACAGGCAGCCAGTGGCGCATTATTTTGTTTTAATTAAAATACGAAATGAGGTAAGATTAATTTAAACTTTAATATAGGGTAATTCGAAATACCTTTCAGGTGCCTTATATCATAATAGTGGGGTTATATTATCCTTTGTCAACAAAAATTTTTTTGAGATTTGACACTTTTGTATTCCATTTCATTTAATAAATCCTCTGCAATTCTTTAAAAAGTATATCTAAGGATGCAGTTTCTTACTGTCTTAATATGGAAAAAAATTAGCACATGTAAGTTTTTCCTAATCGATCAGACAATGCTAACAAGTTTGAATCTTGCTATTTATTTGGCGGGTTGATTGGAAAAATAAAATTTGTTCAAAATCAATAAAGATTATTCCCAACTAGTTTGTTTAACGAAGAATAGAATAATTTGCATCAGAAAAATAAATTAATGTATGAGAATTCTTTTGCAACATTAAAATACATTTTTTAAATAATCAATATTTTTTAAAAATACTTAAATATTTTATTTGCGAAATTTTGAAAATAGAAATATTTTTAGATCTTTTTCATCTTGTCATCCTAGATACAGTGTTTAGTATAAAAACATTCATCGTAATCTGTTATTATTGAAGTATTGAACCAATTTTATAAAAAAGCGTCAAAAATTGAAAAGTTGCATTTTGAGACATGATAGATAACTATTAACCAAAGTTCAAAATATTATTTATATGAAGTCCTGCTCGAAGGAAATCCGTTAGAACCGAAAGTATGCGTAGCGCCAAAGAAAATTATTCAAGAAACCTCTTTGGTAGCCTTGAAATTGTTAATGGATGATGGCATATGTGTTACAACAACCTCAGAACAATTTGCATTTATGTAACATTGTATTAATAATTCCCTATTATGACTCTTAAAATTATATTTCAGTTTTTGGTTAAAGTTATTTATAAAAAAATTGTATTTTTAATGGATAGTGCCTAAACTGGTTTCAATTGTCTTTAGTGTTATTTTTGCAACTTGAATTTGTTATTTATTTGATTTCAAAATTAAAGTGACAATCCACATTTGTAATTGAAGTTTAACCTAAATAATTCGCTTTTTTATGATTTCCCAATAAAGGTAAATCATAAATAAAAATGTGTAACAATATTTAATAACTAAATGTTGTGACTGTGGATACCTTGAAAGTTAAAAGTTATATTTTTGTAGTAGGTACTGTAACATTTCCGTGAAATATTTACATTTAGTTTTTCCATTTTTTCAAGTTCATTCAACAAGTCACTTAATAAATTGAATGACAGATGTTTTTATTGCTAATAAGCACTAACAACAGTTCAAAGTAAAAAATTATAACAGTAAAATTCAAAGTTAACTTTTCGAGGAAAATACAATTTTAAAGGTTACCATGTTTTTTTATTTGTTTACTGCTTTATTTTATGGAAAAAAAATCAAGAAATTCAATTGTTAAAAATAAATGCTAAAAACTCTGTAATAAATCTGATGTCTACCAAGTTGAAATGTTTGTCAAGGTTTCTAACCCAAAGCAGTTATATTAAACTGTTAAAGTCAATTAAACAAACCCCTTGTAAAAAATATAGTAGGGCAAAATAAAAGATTTTGGTAGAGCTTTTTATTTATTTTTAACTTATCAGTCACTATGCAACAATTAACAAATTAACATGTTTTACATAATTACAGGGTTATACAAAAGTAAATATGAAGATGTGTATATTGTACAATATAATTTAAAAAATTTCAACATCTTCCCTCATCATCAAAGTAATTGCTTGTAACCTATGGTATCTTACAAACGTCACAATCTTGGTTTAAGCTCCTCCATAACCAATTCACATAAGAAAAAAATGTCTTAATCTGATATGCTTGGGACATCTGTGAAACTCAGGAATTCTTTTTAGTCTAATTATTTCCTGGTAAAATCTTTTTAACCATACTAACTCTTTTGCAGCTTCACTTGCAGCAACTATTTCTGCTTCATAAATTCTTTGAGGAAATAGTTACTGAAGATTGTCTTTGGCTAAGCCAAGAAATTGCTGCTCTAGCATAGAGACAAACAATCCCTGAATTTGAACGCCCAGTATTTTCATCTCCACCATGATCAGCATCGCTAAATCCTTTTAACATGTTCGAATTATGGTTGGATTTATAAAGAATAACATAACTGAGTGTTCCCTTTAAATATCTGAAAATTCTCTTTGAACAGTATTTCCATGGGAAGTAGTAGTAGTTTCTAGAGGTCACTCCCAAAGCATATAGGTACTATATGCCCCAACAGCTTGTCTGACTGACTCGAACAGATCCATTTTTTTCAGTTTTTTATTTCCAACCCCAAAACATAATTTGCAGGCTTAACTGTTATACAAAATTCATTTTTAGGAACTTGAATAAATGCATCTTTCATGATATCATTATTACTTGCAATTATTGTATTGTCAAAATAAATTGCAAGTATAATAATGTCATTTCCTTTATTTTATATAAATAAGCATGCATTAACATTGCTTTTCTTAAAGTTCATTTTAGTTAAATAGTTGCCAAATCTGGTATTCCAGAGGTGCCTGCTTAAGCCCATAAAGACTTCTATAAAGACGACAAACTGGATTCGAACCATCTTCATAACCTGTTGGTTGTATCAGGCATTTGATAGTTTTGATCATTCTATTCTGTGCAACAAGCTTGAGTGATATGGTATCAGGAGCGTGGCATTGGATTTGGTTGTGTGTACCTTCGGGGACGTGAACAATGTGTCATTGAAACCAACAACTCGGGAGAACAGCTAGTATTAGATAGCACTATCATAAAGAGAGGTGTTCCTCAGGGATTCATCTTGGGACCACTGCTTTTGATCATATACACAAATGACCTTACTGATTGTGGTATGGTTCTTTTTGCTGATGACACTTCTCTGATTTTCAGTAGGAATGATCAACAAGCATGTGCAAACCAAATGACCAAGTCCTTGAATGCATTGGGGGGTTGGTTTGTGAATAACAACCTTCTCCTCAATATTTCTAAATCACAGATGGTGCATTTCTCAAGATCGGTGACTGATTTTTCTTTAACATACAAAAATACAAACATAAAATCAACTGAAGAGGTCTCTTTTTTTAGGGGTAAGATTAGATCAGTGGGTAAATTGGAAGGCTCATGTTAAAAAGCTTGCAGCAGGGGTAAGTAGGTATGGCTATGCTCTAAGTTATTTATAATAATGTTGGGTAGCAAGCATCTCTCACAGCATATCATGCATATGTCCAGTCTCATATTGTCTATGGTGTAATATTTTGGGGAAATTCTGTTGAATCAGATCGAATATTTTTATTACAAAAAAAATTAATATGTATTGTATTTGGCATGGGATGTCGAGACAGCTGCAGGGAGGTATTCCGAGCTGGTATACTTACCTTATACAGCCTCTATATTCTCGAATGTGTAAAGTTTTTAATTAATAACTTTTCCCTTTTCTCTGATAAGATGCGACAACATTCTTATGATACAAGATTTAAAACAACCCTCAAGACTGAAAAACCAAATTTTACATTTCTACAAAGAAAAGTTGTATTTAACATAATTAAGGTCTGGAATATGTCCCCTCTACCTTTGAGGCAACAGCCGTCTGGTAAGGATTTGCATAGGCTTAAAGCATTTTTGAAGGACAGCGCATACTACAGTCTTGAGAGAATTTTTTGAGGATGTTAACACTATAAATGAAGCACTGCACTAAATATGAACTTGTTCCTTTATAAATTAGTTAGTTAGTAATTTTATTGTACTTTTTAACTGAATTTAAATGTTGATTTGTTTTATGTTTTATTATAATCTTATTGTCTTCAAGTTTTTTAGCTGTAGGTATTTTTTGTTTTAAGACTTATGGTGACATGATCCATACCCCAATTGGTGTCATAGCATAAGTATTACCTTGTAGTATATTAAAGGATTAAAAAAAGAATTAACTAACTAATATAGGAAAGCTGTGCATACATCAAATTGAATTAACTTCCGTTTGTCACTGGCAGCAATACTTAAAAGTGCCCCTTATAGTACCAGATTTTGTAACCAGGCTAAACAGTTGATCATAATCAATGCTCTTTCTCTGTGAATAGCCTTTTATCACTAATCTGGTCTTATACTATTTCATTTTATTTTGTAAACCCATTTACAAGGGATAATTGTTTTGCCTTTTGGTAAATTCTCAAGAACCCAAGTGTTATTCTCTTTGAGCGATTCTAACTCACTCCTCATCGCTAATAAGAAACGTTTTCTTTCTTTACCATTAACAGCTTCTTTGTAATTTGATGGTTCCTCAGTTTCTAGTATACTTCTTGCCACTGACATAACAAAATTTTCAAATCTGGCAGGCTTCTTACTGTTTCCTCTTGGTCTTAAGATCTCTCCAGTAGAATCGTGTGGTTTTTCAAATTTTTGGGATTTTCTAACTCTTCTATAATTTTGTTCTCTTACAATTGGTTTAAAAAGTTCTTCTAGTTTTTCTTCTGGATTTTTTGTTCTTTCCATTGATGTGTCCATTTCATTTTTTATATTGTCATTTTCTGTTTCTGTTTGATTTTGAATTTTGTTTGATAAAGTCTGTTGCATTGGATCAATTTTGGGCAAGAAAAATGGTTTCTCATGAAAAATGACATCAGTGTTCGAGTTACCTTTTTGATCTCGTTGTGTCAAATGCGGTATCCATCATTATTGTCATAACCAACTAAAATTCCCTTTTTACATTCCTTCTCCATTTTGTTCCTACATTGTTTAGACATGATCCTAAAATGCTTTATATCTGGCTTCTTACTAAACCAAACCTCATATATTGTCTTTCCTTCAACTCCAAGATGCCCCTGGTTGATTTAAAATATAACTTGCAGCAGTATTTATTATCTCTGTCCATAGAATTTGAGGAAGACCTTCACCTGAATGCAATAAAGTCCTTGCCATTTTCACAATCGTTCGGGTGTCTCTTTGAGAATATCCATTTTGTTATGGTGTGTAGGGTATTGTTCTTCTATGTCATATTCCATGTTTTTTTAAGATTTGGTCAACTTTGTTACAAACAAATTCACCTCCATTGTCGTTTAAAAATTCTTTTACAGCCTACCTGTAAGTTTTGATTTTGGCTAAAACAATTTTTAGTTTTTCTGCTACTTCAGATTTTTCTTCCATGAAATAGACATAACGAAATCTACTAGTCACCTTTAAATAGAACAAAATATTTCTGGCAAGGGACTTCGAACGGTCCACATACATCAGCATGAACAAGTACAACTGTTGACTTTGCTTCTTCTCCTCTTCCAAACTTGAGAACATGAGATTTGCTATATATACGCAGCCTTCACAAAGTTCAGTGTCCAAACTAGCATTTATTCCAAGTTCTCGTGATAAAACCATTTTAATGTATCTTTTATTTTGATGTCCTAACCGCTCATGGTTTAACTGAAGTAAATTTTCATTGGATAGTGTGGTAACTTGAACTTCTTTTTCTGGGTAAACATTTTTCACTGCCAACTTGAGCAATCCACCTCTTTACTTCTTGTTACTATAATGGTTTTTCCATCAACATTAAGAATGCAGGATATTGGACTTGAAATAAATTTGCTGTTTGAATTCCTGTCTTGAGCTGACAAAATAGAAAACAAATTTTTTGTAATCTTAGTTACCAGCTAAACATCAGCATGCCTAAGTTTTGTCTTTTGTTTATTAACATTAGCTTCAATGATGACAGAATCATTTCCTAAAGCTTCAATTTTGTCGCCACTTGCTGTGATTATTGTATGCGTCTCCTTAAATAGTTAAAAGCTCTGAAGCAAACAACTTTCATTCTAAATATGTTGCTCCATTATCCACAAACCAGGTACCATCATCGGTTTGTGTACTACATACATCACTTGTAACAGCTGCTAAAGTAATATCTACAGATTTACCAAGATAGTGATTCTCTGGCTTAGGAGGTTTTTCATCAGCTTTTTTAACACTGTGTGACTTCATGCCCTATCTTTTTTGCAATAGTGGCATTTGATCTTTGATTTATGCACCGAATCCCTTTAAAGCAGCATTTTCTACTATTTGATTTATAAGATTATCTAAAGTACGACCTGACCTAGACATTGACCTCCAACTTTGTCAAAAATAGTTTAAGTAAGTAAGTAAGTTGTGAATATTTTTACAAATCTGAATGTTAATGGTAATCCAGTAACTTTGACCTCTTTTTGGAATGCATGGAAAACTTTTTGAGAAATGATCCAAATGTCGAAAGATTTTCAGACATTGTAGCAAGTTTAAATTTAAATTAAACTACTGAAACCCACTAGAGCATAGAGCTGCCTCGACAACGTCTTTATTGATTCTGACTTGGTTGTTGGCTTTGTCGGGGTGTATGATCTGGATTTTTTGATCATAGAGGGCAGATCGTTGATGTCTTGATCGACACAGAAACTCATAGGGCTGTAGTGGAGAATTTAACTTGTAGCCTAATAACCGAAAGAGGTAAGTTTAACTTTTACAATAAAGTTTCTGAGTGTGACTGGAGTTTTATTAATGAAAGTTTTCTGGATTTGTGGAATTGCTGGAGAATGCTTATTTAGATTCTTTTCCAGAAAAGATATACAAAACTAAAGCTGATCATGGTCTTAAGTGGGCTGGTTTACTGAGAACTTGAGGGCAATGAGAGATACTCTAACATTTCTTGAAAAACTTAAAAGTCAATATAATAATGAAGATACTTGCAATTTGTATAAACACTTTAAAACAGAATATAAAAAATGTGTTAATCCTACGAAAACTATGTGGAACATTATAAACAACCATTAAGGGGTAACCGAAAACACACCAGAACCTAAAAACCACCAATGGTCTTTAATGATTATTTTTCTAAGGTGGCTCATAATATAACTAATAACCCAATTATCAACAATAGCATAACAATATATAGGTAAACAATTTTATCTTTTCTCAGGTTACATTCAACCAGACTGGTGATATTATTAATAACTTAAAAAATAAAAAAAGTAAAGATAGTTTCGGGCTAAATGATTGATTAAAACAATTAAAAATATAATAATAGTTCCTGCTTCTAAACCTGTACATAACTGAAAATACATTTCCTTCAATACTTAAAAGAGCTGTAGTAAATCCAATTTTTAAAAAGGGAAACGAAGGAATGCCCGGAAACTATAGGTCTATATCGTTATTACAAATTTTATCCAAAGTTGTAGAAAGAAGCATAGCCTTACAAGTTATCTAATACTTTGAAACAAACAGTATATTCTCAACAAGCTAGTTTGGCTTCAGAAGTGATAAAAAATATGGTGCTGGGTATTTTGCATTTAATATATGATATAATTGAATCTTTTGAAAGGCTACATTATAGTATGGTTCTTCTGTGTGACTTGAGCAAAGTGTTTGATTGTGTAGACCATGGAATCCTCTTAAACGAACTTGCAAAATACAACTTCTGTTAGGATAGCATTCAACTCCTGAGATCCTACCTTGTGGACAGAAGACAGGTTGTCAGGGTGGGTGGTGTGTTATCCGACGAAAGTGTGATGAACATTGAAACCGGGATCTGTACTGGGTCCAATTTTATTTCTAATTTATGTGAATGACCTACCGAACTCAGCAGAGTTAGAGAAATATACACTTTTTGCTGATGACATGACCATCTCCTTTGCAGCCAATACTTTTCAAGGAGCTCTTCAGGGTTCCGTGGAAGCTTGAGAAAGGGCCGAGGAGTGGTTCTGCTTCAAACGGCTTCTTCTTAATAAGTACAAGACAAACTAGATGGTTTTTTATCTGCGTGCGATGGAGGGTGTGGAGAGTGTAAGGTTTCTGGGGGTTAATCTATATGCCAAGTTACAATGGGGCCCTCATATCTGTCAGCTGTGCAAAAGATTGTGTAGAAGCGTGTTTGTGTTACGCAACTTGGCAAACAATGTATCCCCTCTAGTTTTGAGGACAGCATACTATGCTATATTTCACTAACACCTTTCTTTCACTGCTTGCCTGGGGTCACTCTGCACATGCGTCTCCGATTTTTGCATTGCAGAAAAGGGCTCTGAGGGTCCTGGCTGCACTTGGTTATCGGCAGGATTACAAGCGGACTTATGCATTTCTCGATATACTCACATTTCGAATTCAAATTCTTTATTCATGTCAGTTACAATCAAAATGTATTAAACACGTCAGTAAATAAATAAAAATCTTTAGAAAAAAAGCATAATAAAATTACTTACATTAAAAAAATCATTAACTATTCTATTAAATTTTCACATATTAAAAGGCCATATATAAGAATATAAACACATAAATATAAACATCTCTAGGGTCCGTCATTAAATTGTTTCCAAAATAGAACACTGCACATATACAATTAAAACGTCAGTAAAACATAGAATATCATCAATTAGCGACACTTGTCCATACTTAAAACATTCACACGTAATCTTTTCACAGAACTGCTTAACTATAATAAAAAGTTATTTAAAAAGGTCGAAGAATTCATTTACTGAGTAAAAACTTTGCTCTAATAACATACTCTTAATATTGTACTTAAACTTTTTCGGAGATAAATTCTTAACATCTAAAGGAAGGACATTATAAAATTTTATGGTCCAATACGTGGGACCACTCTGACACCTCTTTAAGCGCCAGTATCACTTCACACCAATATCAAATCAAATCATATATTACCAGACAAATCAGATAATGCACAAACAGTACAACACAAACATGTCCAACTCTTCCAAAGGAGGAGGTTTACCTCCAAGTAAAAAAAATAATAGTTATAATAATTAAAAAATTACTTAAACTACTTACTATGTGTAAGATATTAAAATATGCTATACTAAATTAAAATGAAAGAGAGAAAATTAGTCCCTTGCTTGTGCAGTAATAATTTCATATAAATAGACAATACATAAAACACAGATAGACTATACTAAGTTAAAACTACTATATTATGCGGTCTTCCAACCGATCCAGGAAGTATTCCTCTAGAGAGTAATATGCCTTTTGTAGCAGTAGCTCTTTTATTTTGGCTCAAAATAATTTATAAGAGTTTATCTCTATCAGTGATTGTAGAAGGTGGGAATCTAATACCTTGGTACTCATATGATCTTTGACCCACTGTTAGCCTGCTATATGTTTGACTAAGGAGAACACTGCCTCGTGTTAGATGGGAGTGAACTTCATTTTGACGGGTGAAAGCCTATATTTCTTTTGACGTACTGCAGAAAAACGTATATGTACAAACTTGGAAAGGTTAAAATTTTGAGGTTAATGAAAACATTTTTACAACTCTCCAATGGTTTTAGTTTTGCCATGTTTCTCACAACCTTCTTCTGCATTATGAACACTTAAGAGCATCTGCTCCCCCTCCCCAATGGAGAAGTCTGAAGAAAGAACTCATGACCGAGCAGAAAAGGCTATTGTACATAAGCATTAAAATATTTGAATCTACAGTACTTCTCAATTATCTGAACAGAAAACATACAGAGCTGAGTTTCTTCGATACATCGCTAACATGAACTGATAATAATAATAATAATAATAATAATAAACATCCTTTATTGCCAGCTAAATCACAAAGGACAAGGCAACGTCACACAAGAAAGTATATATGTTGCATAACAACATTAATATATAATACATATTTTAAATAGACATTCAATCATCAAATAAACATAATAAAATATGATTTTGACAAAACATTTTAAAATTAAATTAATGAATAAATAAATAACATTTTAAAAATTGAAGGAATAAAAACATTTCGACTTAGCATATTGTATCACAGATCTTCTGAAAATATTGATCGATATGATAACGGCCATGTAATATGGGCCATTTCTATAAAATGAGGAGCTATGTGCAAATTTGGTTGCAATGTCCAGTTGTGGGCATAGAGGTCACGGTTTTGAGTAAAGAGCTCAGGTTGTTTTCTGACAAGCATTACCAAAGATAGATAATATAAGGATGGTACGGTCAAAATGAACTCCTTAAAAAAACTGGCAAATTAAACTGGAGGAGCCCCAAAAGCAGATTCCATAGGACATAACTGACTGAATATGGGCAAAATAATTCACGAATAGGCTTAAGAGATATGATGAGTCTTAATCTACGGATCATAGCACATGATCAATCTTGAGGCCAGAGGTCTTCAATCAGCTCACCATCAATTGATTTTTTTTAATGTAATATGACAGTTTTGAGCATTTTGTTTTATTCAGCCATGGACTTTGTGAACATCCACTCGACAAACCATGCAAACAACTATCAGCCACTAAAACAGATGTTTTCCACATAAGTTTTAGATTTATTTTTAGACCCATTTTAGTATTTTATTTGTTCATTTTGTGTGAGTTTTCAAGTATGAGTTTATTAGATTTGCACAGTCAGAATCCCATAACAATGCAATTTTCTCAATAACTGCTTGTGATCCAGAGTATCAAAGGCTTTAGAGAGGTCAAAATAGATCTGCTCCTGTGGTTTTATAAATTGATAAATGATGTTCACTAGACTTTGTTGTAATCCAAACTGCCTGATATGTGAGTTACAAAATAATAAAAGATTGATCTCTCAAAAACCTTTGAAATTAATATAGCTTGAACTCCTTTGTTTATTCTTTATGTCAGCAGCTTTTTTTAGTGCATTAGGAAACCCAGAAACAAAACATTCATTTATTATATGCGCAACTGGGCAAGATATTAAATCTGCTACATGTTTAAGTGTATAAACTGGAATTTCACACCTGAGGAGTATTTATGAAGATGATTAAAATAATAAAATAAAAATTATATATTAAGTTTGAATTTAAAAGCTGAGAAGAAAAAGATCTGATATGGGTCTTCAATCAGCTCACCATCAATTGTTTTTAATGTAATATTTGAGACAGAATTTGTTTTACGGTATTAAGGATTTTCCACATAGTTTTAGATTTATTTTTAGAATTTAGTATTTTATTGTCATTTCATTATGTAGAAATGTATTTCGATAAATCGTTTTATAAATTGATATATTACCCTTGTAATTTGATAAGTAAAAAAACCTTGAATAGTTCTTTTTGTATATGATAAGCCTGCTGGAGCACATAGGAAATGAGATATTAAAATAATAAAATAATATATTGGAAAAGCATTCAGAATTTGATCCACACCCTCTTGCTGATAAACATCCTGCCAAGATTCATAATGTAGATATAAACATATATCAAAAGAGACCTTCTTTTTGTATATGATAAGCATTAGGCAAATTGAATTTGACCATTATATATCTATAGGCAAATTGCTAAATATATTGTCAATTTGAGACTCGGTTGTGACTGTTACCCTTGTCATCCCAACTCCATGAGGTTCCAGCCCATAGCTCGCCATTAATTCAACTATTGTTATCGACATAGGATTATGCATAGAAAAATCAACATTGAAGTCTCCTCCAATTACTAAATAACTATTTGGACTGTACAGTTCCTCTAACAAATCACATAAAATGGAAATAAAAATATCAAAGTCACCTGATGGTGATCTATAAAGACAAATAAATAAATACAACTTATCAAATTTCATTTCAGCTACACAAAATTTACAATGTGTTTGAATTGATTTAGTTATTGTGTTTCTACAGTCTATAATTAAATTATGCTTTGCAAAAATTGCCGTACCTCCTCCTCTAGAGTCTGTTCTGGATGAGTAACTTGCTAGTGTGTAGTTTTCAAAATATACTGATGATATCTGATCCTTTGGCATCCAATGTTCTGACACCATAAACAAATTTGGGCTCTCGACTGATAGCAAAACAGAGACTGATAACATTTTGTTATTTAGGCTTCCTGCATTTTGATGAAGCAATTTTAATGCTTTGGTGTCTATTTGAGAATTTGTTTCAAATTTTCTTATGGCATTAGGTACCACTGCTAAAGCTTCCTTGTTTCTTACTGATGCTGTGCCACTGAATGTTGGTTTTGCCCTAAAAAATTTCGTCCCAGAGAAAAATTGAAACGTTGAAAAGCAACTCCTTTGGGCCAAAAGTTCTCGCCATAGACAATATCCTTCAGGTCTATTGGTAGTCCAACCATGAAACAGTTTTGTGTTGCATTGGCTTTTTTCACCTGGCAGAGCTTAATATCTACATCATCGGACTGGCAATTTGTATTTTTTACAATGTAGGTTCTGATTATTTCAGGTGTAACATGCATGTTTATTTTTGATAAGAATAACCAAAGCTTCTTATTTTCATTGGTAAGTTGGGTAGATATAAATTCACTTTCGTTAGTTTTGGTTCCGACTTTTCTCTCTGTACGGTTTTTCTTTAGATGTTCTTTCCACCTATTATTGCGAATCTGAGTTTGTCTCCCATTTGTGGGGCTTGGAGTTTGATTTTTTTGGATATTTTGAAGATTAGATTTTTGTTTACCATTCCATCCTCGCCTCTTTTGGACTTCAAAATCGTCCGTATTTTTTTCCTCTTCGGTACTTTCGTATTCTCTATTTGGGTTTTCTTGGTGCCCAGGTTCTGTTGGTGAAGTTTCTGGTTCTTTGATGATAATTGTCTGTGATTTGGGGTCCTGATTGTGTTCTTTATGCACGATGGTTTTGTTTACCTTTTGTTTTTGCAGGTTATGGTTATTTAATTTTTCTTTTAAGAGCTGGCAATTTTCTTCTAAAAGCCGATTTTTACTCTCAAGTCCACTGATCAATCGTTTTAAGAAATTATTTTCGGCGGCTAACATTTCCGTGTTTGGAATTGCTTCGCCGACGACAATATCCTCCATTGTTTTGCTTCCCGAGATTGTTTCATCTGGTTTTGGGCTTCTTAAGTCTTGTTTTTCACAGCATTTTTGCACTGATTTCTTCGAACAACTGTTATGGTAGTACTTAGAACAGTTTACGCATTTAACTCTCGCGGAAACCGCCGCACTTTTACAAAATTCGCAGATCGTTTTTGGCGTTTGTTTATCGTTCGCCATCTCGAATTACTCTTGACCGAGTCAGTTTGGGATCAACATGAACTTCTAAGAATTTTGAGGAATCTAGCTGCTCTATTGATCTTCCGTTCAGCTTCAGAAGCTTTGCTTTCTTCTACAGTGGAATTCTTAGGACAGAAATGCATGAAATTAGTTTTTGTATAATTCAAAAAGAGTCCATTATGGTTGCACCATTTGGCCATTTCACTTTCACTTCTATTTCACGTTTGATAACCATGAACTTCCTGATGAGTGGCATACAGACTAAGGTTTTTCTTAACAATAAATGAGATTCTGTAAAATATACACAGATGGTAAGGTAAGAATATTCAGCTTTCTGAATGCAACTCCAATTTGCATCTCAGTATATCGTGGATAATTTAATACTGCATGTTAAACGGAGTGAGAGGTCATTTAGATTCCATGCAGATGTATACGATCATGACACCAAACATAACTTAATTTGGTCACACCTGGAGTCTAAAGAGATGTTAGAGTGAACCGGGTTACTGGGCAATAAAATGTTTTAACGTGTTACCTCAAAGCATTAAAGGCCTTACAACCATTTTAAAAATATGATTTGGAACATTTTATCACAGAAAGCCTTTTATTCCTTTGATGACTACTTAATTATGTTAGTTTTTCTGATTGCTATAATAGCTTTGCTATATATATATATATATATATATATATATATATATATATATATATATATATATATATAGAGCTTTTTATTTAGTATTAACTTGATATCAGTCACTATACCACAATTAACAGGAAAACATAATTACAGGTTTTATACAAAAGAAAATATGAAGATGTGGATATTGGACAAAATAATTCCAACATAGACTATACCTTATTCTTTTCATATTAACTAAAGAGGTTTAAATTTAAACCAGGTCTAATTTGACATTTACTGGTTGATATATGCAACAAGGAAAAAAATGGGAGTAACATCAGCAAAACATAATTGGTGAATTAAAAGTTTTAATTCCAATGGTAACTAAATCTAGTGTAACTCTTAAACCTTTTTAGAGACAGTGGGGCTAAAAGAAAAGCCCAAGTCAGAACCATAGCAAATAAAAGTGTACTAAAGGTCTGTTCACAGTGGGAATGTCAATCCTGGAATTTCGAGAAACATCATAGTTCACCCATCTATAGAGGAACTCTATCTCAGGAATGGAACTCGTGCTCTTGCTCTTTGTTTTATCTCTAGGGATATCACAAGGGAACCGTAGCTATATAGCAGCTCTGCTCCAGTGAGATATGAATGCGCTACTCATAAGTGGAGTTTGGCGCGTAACTAAAGATAACTTAATACATGCCTTCTCTATCACAGCCATATAGCTTTGTGGTTTTTGATTCAAAGCTTATTTTCAGGTTTTACAACTATATCTCTGGGATGAAATTGTGTTACATTTGCAATGTGTGTAGTTTTATATTTAAGATATAGTTTATAGATCTCAGATCTGTAGTAGTGGTGTAGGAAAGACCAACTGGGATCAACAGTTTTTTTCATTTGGCCCCTCCCTTATCTCATGCTTATAAAATTTGGTACCAAAGACAAAATAAACTACAAAAGTAATAATCTTTTATAATATTAAATTTTTCTAGAAAGTACATAAGTCAGGAAGAAGATGCGAATAAAAACTGTCTAGTTGACTGTCTCATTGCTGTCCCCACTGCATCCAGGATGTCCCATTTCGGGAAGTCAATGGCCAGATTAGACATATTAAAACGCTTTGTAACAAATCTTTTCTTTATTCAGTTAGGTACTGGTTTGACTTGTAAGTCATTTTACTCAAAATATCTTTATGGCAGGTCCAAAAATTTGCACAAAATTTTGATGTATTTTAAATAATTATTGCCATTGCTCGAAACTATTTAAAATCGAATTTACTAAAACACTGTGTTTATTTTAGTAAAAAAAGTTTTATGTTATTTTAGATTCCTGAGGAGGCTGCAGATGGTATTGTGAATAAAACCATAGATATGTGGCAGCATTCTGGTAGTCCGATGACAGTCTACGATAAACCTAAAACTTCTGTTTAAACAAGCACTTATGAATTACAATTTTATTCTGAAATTTATTAAGTGTATTTGTATTAGAATATTATTAGAATTACAAAATTAAGTTGATCTTTGGTAGTTTTTTTTATAAACATATTTTAAATATAAAAATGATTATTTTTTTAAATGTACCTAGTTTCTGGCTGTAAAGAAGTATTATAATTAATTTCCTAATATATTTAGGCACATTTCTGTTTAACCTAATAGTTGCATCTTTAATGCACATGTTGTTTTGTATTTTTAGGAATTTGTAAGCCTTGGGGTTTATCTTATGATCTCTGATTTATAGTGATGCTACCCAACTAACAAAATTGGCTTTATAAGAATTTTATAAAATGCTGTGGTGACTCCTCGAATAACGCAAATATTTTATTAGTGTGTTTTCCACTCTTATCTGATACTTACTGTGCTGAAAATGGATCCACTTTTATAAATTATTTTAGTAATATTAGACTTGGATAAACCCTTTAGAAAATTATTTGGTAACTATGCAACATATATGCAACCCGTCTGCAGCATTGCCAGTGGCTTGAAATTAAAGGTACTGTACAGATAGGGGAAAATGTACCAATTAAGAGCAAAAAGCAGTGAGTTGGTAATAGTGCTTTAATCAAAACGTTAAACTCAACGACAAGAGCTTTTGTTTAAATCCATTGAATGTTACCACCTTACAAAAATTGTTAGTAATATGTTATTGGCAAAGAAGAATTTACTTTTGTGTAGTAGATTTTTTTAAGGAAAAATTTGCCATCTTTATACTATATATAACACTTATGTGATCAAATTCTAAAACTTGTTCAATTTGTATCTGATATTAAATTTTTTATTATAAACTGTTAAACCAGATAAATGTACCCTCTAATACCATCGAAATTCGAACTTACTTTAGTACAGTGGCTTTATATGGGGGACAGTGGCCACAATAGTGGTTAACGTTTTGATTGACCGCCATTAAAAGGCAAATTTTTTTTGTTTACAATAGATCTTATGGGAATTTCGTCTAGTTTATTTGTAAATTTATAACAGAAGTATTGTTACTTGATTTTTGCTTTAATCGAAAGTTAATTATTTGGACTTTGTATTTTAACAATATTTATGTGGCTTGGGATCTGCGGTTTACAAAAATGTGATGATTTAGTAAGGCCTGTTTTTTAACAAATACTGAAAGGTATGTTTTATTATTGATTTCATAAGCATAAAATAAATTTAAAAATTATAATAAATCCAAACATTTTAAAAATAGTTAAATGTCTATAGTCTATGTCCTTCCACAGGGGACCAATACAACAAATATAATATTGAGTATATATATATATATATATATATATATATATATATATATATATATATATATATATATTAAATAAAATTGTCAAAAAAAAACAATAAAATAAAATATTAACACATTAAAAGTTAACATCTCTGTTAATCCAAGTTTATCAGTCACAATACCTTTCAGTGCAAATTTAATGTAAACCTAACATGGAACGGAAGCTTTCACGGCTTTGGTCAATTAAGAAATCATGGTTCTTGGGATTAGACCGTGTCAAATTGGAATTACTATCCGACGTTTCGCCTTCGATTGCACGAGGCAGGGATCTTTACTCCACGAGATCTGAACACTGAATGAGCTTGAAGAGATTCAGGCGGGCTTTTATACCCGACTTGTTCTCGCCGAACCGTGACCCTGTGTTAAGATCGATTTCCACGTCTGATGTAGACCGTAACCCGTATCTCTATTGAAATTTTTTGTATGTTTAAATATTTCAATAGAATCTCTAACTTTTCGTTTATCCTTTGGCAAAAGGAGAATGATAAAAAGCCACCATTAGTTAGTGTTCTTCCCTACATACATGGCACTACAGACAAAATAGGACGATTACTTCGGCGGTCCAACATACGTACAATCTTCAATACACATAAGAAGATTGGACAATGCTTGCAATCCCCGAAAGATCTTGTACCTTTCCAAACAGAAGGAGTATATAAAATTCCTTGCTCCTGTGGAGAAGTGTATGTGGGAGAAACAGGACGCTCAATATCAACTAGACTTAAGGAACATGAACGATGTATTAAAAAGAAACAAATTGTTCAATCTGGTGTAGCTGAACACCAGGATAACACTGGCCATTTGATAAATGTAAAGGAAATCAAAGTTCTAGCATCGGTTCCAGGTTTTTATAAACGAAAAGTTAGAGAATCTATTGAAATATTTAAACATACAAAAAATGTCAATAGAGATACGGGTTATGGTCTACATCACACGTGGAAATCGATCTTAACAGAGGGTCACGTTTCGGCGAGCACAAGTCGGGTATAAAAGCCCGCCTGAATCTCTTCGAGCTTATTCAGTGTTCAGATCTCGTAGAGTAAAGATCCCTGAAGATGCATCGTGCATTCGAAGGCGAAACGTCGGATAGTAATTCCAATTTGACACGATCTAATCCCAGGAACCATGATTTCTTAATTAATTTAAACCTATTAATTTACTTAAATATTGCCAGTGCCCCTTCCAGACTCAATCCCTACATGCGCCACTGCCATCTCTCACCAGTGTTTAGTGTCTTTGCTTTGAATTTCAATTTTTTTTTTGTTTTTTTTAGATCTATTGATTACATTTTAAGGTAAATTTGGCTCATTAACACATGTCTAGAAGAATGAATGTTTATGTTCAACTAGACCTCACAAACAGAGGCTCTTCCACTGTACCGTACCTACTTAGAGAGTTTATTCAGGTCATTTTACACCAAATTATTTTAAAATAGAACATATCTATTAAGTAATTAGTTAATTAAAGCACATAGACCTGTATGCTTGTTTGAGTCGCACCTAAGATATGGTGTACCATTCTGAGGTGTGACCAATCAGGGCCTTTTGAATGTGCTTTTTCGTTCTTCAGAAAAGGGCAGTTCGCTTTATTTTTGATGTTAGCCAGAATCTTGTAGACCGCACTTCGTGGCTTAGCGAATTTTAACCTTCACTACTCTCTTTATCTTGGAAACATCATCCTTCATATTTAAAAACTGCGTTGGGCTCCAGGGTCTACTCCCCAGCATGAGACGCGTCAGGCTCTCGATTTGCCTCTGCCATTGCCGAGAAGTACTCTTGTAAAGAAGTCACTGATTTATTAGAGTCGAAAGATTTTTAATCATTTACCAACTAATCTCAAAACAGTTAATTTCCAGAAAACTTTTTGTCTCATATTTAAAAGATTACTTTTGATTAAATCGTATTATAGTCTGGATGAATTCAATCAGGATGCCCTTGAGAATGTTAATTTTTAATGCTGTTGTATTATAATTTTGTATGCAGTGTACATTTTTCTTTAAATGTCAGAGGGTTTATGTTTGATTTGTTCAATTTTTAATTTAAGCCTACACCTATATTCATGTAAAAACATGTTCGACAGTACATTGCTATAGTTATGTTACTTTGTCTCTGATTCTGTATTGTCCACCGATTTTAGTTTTGGAATTCTTGCTACTATTTGTTTTCTGTTTCTTGTTTCAAATACTTATATTAGTAGGGGTGTTACCCATTAGATCATATAATGTATATGCTTTGTCAACAAAAATTATATTTCTTTGGACTAATAAAGTACTTTATTGAAATTGCTTTAATACTTACACTTACGTGTGCACTTTTTGGTTCTGGCTTATCCATTTTACACAAAATTATGTAAACATATGACATTTACGTGATTTGTAAAATGAAAATTGTTATTCATTGTTGTTAAATAAATTGAAAAGTTGTAAGCAATGTCGAAGTAAGTTTTCTTCAATTTTTATCTGGGTATATTTAAAAAAATCTGGAAAATTTTGCTGCCATGAACTCCTAAAAAGTATGAATCTTTGTGGTAAAGTTGCTTGTTGCTAAATTGTTAGTTTAATTTTTAATTTAATATGATATATATGAAAATCTGTCTTGCAATACTTACCTAATTTTTTTTATTAAGTGCATACAATATTTGACTGATAAATGTGACTTATTTCATGCACAATAAACAAGCCATTTTTGTATTGCTTGTGTTTCATTTCTTTTCCAGGCATTGATTATTTTGTAAGGCATATTACAATTTGAATATATTTTTTTGTTTGATGGTTCATTTTATACTGCCAATTTAGCATCGGAAATATCTGGATACTACAATCAGAACACAGGAAAACTAATTCAAATTTAAAATATGCTTTATCGTCTTGCAATGTTCGATGTGCCATTGTACTCCTGTTCTTTACTTAGTTCGTAATTTGACAATGAAGGAAAATCATTTGTTTGGAAAAACACGTTATATTATTAGATGGTACTACTACAACCACGGGCCGGACCCACAGAGTCCGCCCTACGACTACACCTTCTATAGATCTAGCTGTTGTTATCTAAATTGGTTATTCACACTCTGCCCTCGTTCTACATCGCGAGCGCGGTGCCTCGTTAGCTTGTGTATATTACACAAATGTTAATGTATTAAACAACTGTAAACTGATATACAGGGTGACACTGCACCTCCTCCCTTTGGGGAAAAATGATTCAACGACCAATTGAATCATTTCTGCAACAATAGAATAATTTCGGTTATCATTTATAATGCTGAGTGTATGAATAATGTATTTTATTCGGTTTGTAGAATTAGACAGACTGCGAAATTTCCTAAAATAACTAAAACTTAACTAACCTAAAATATATTTTTTTTATTATTTACTTATCACCTTATAATCAATAATAGTTGTTGACAGAACCATGCCATATGTATCTTAGCTAATGGCTTTCACTATGGCCACTTGTGAAAGACATTGCTGTAAGAGTAAACAAAATAATTGATTTACGAAAAATAAAGCAAGGATGTTCGTCAACCAATTAAACTAATTAAAATTAAATATTATAATTTATGCATACTTCACACTTTGACAACGTACACATTCCATTTTATAAACTCATACATTCTTAATCTAACTCGCAGAGGTTAATTTTTATTTTACATACTTTGCTCTCCACAATTTGCGTCATATACTTCTCCTTGTTGTCGTATATATAAACTATATATTTCCATTTTAAACAATTTAACAGTCAACCTCAACGATTTTCATTATATGTTTGACAAAATGTAATGTTTAAAATTTTTTCTTTTGAAACAAAGTAAACAAAACCGTTATTTGGACTGCGGGTTTCTTACATCATTGTGCATTTTTAATTATCACCATTTAAATGTGACATATTTAGACTTATTTTAGTATGATCTTGTTACACATTTTTTTTCACTCGCTTTTTACGACTTGGTCATATACTTCTCCTGTCATAAAACTAATATTCCCTTCTTTTTTCTTTTGGTCATTTCTTACCTAACCATTTTATTTTAAACAACCTATCTCCAAGAATGTCCGTACCAATACCTTGGAAAACCATAATTACTAAAACAAAAACAAGATACTTAGTTTATTTTTTCATCTTTGCTTTTTTCTGAAAAACGTTTGCTTAATCTCTTTGTAACGATCCTTGTGGCGCAAAGTTCAAATCTTTGCATGTTGATTAAATATATATTTTGCTACGTCACCTAAGCACACTATTAAACCTTAGTTAATCTTTAAAAAGTTAATTAGTACCATTATAGCTGAACCAAAAGAACACTTTTCGTTATGTTTGTTCATCCGTTATATATCATAACAACATTGGTTAACTCTCTATAAGTAGTTGCAAACTATTCAAACAATGCCATTTGGTAATCTTTTTTTTTTTTGGAATTTCGATTCTACCTTAATGCACTTAAATTTTAAATTTGAATTGAACGTTGGATTGATGCTGCTCAAGAAAAATACATTTTTGGTTAATTATTAATAGGTCGTAGGCTTCATAAAATTAAAGCTAGTTTTGCATCTATTTCAATTAAGATCGACTAATTAATTTGCTTTTTTTTTGTAATTTTTTTTTGAACATATTTTGTTTTTTTTTCCTCTACTGTTAACCATTAAAAGAATCATTTAAAAATAATCTTAGAACATTTTTGTTACATTCATCCAAAAGTGCGAAAAAGTTTCAGCAATAATGTTGATTGACTTTTATATTGAACTTCACTTATATGAACTTGGATATAATGGATACTCCTTTGTAATACTCAAAATTCAGTGCCTTGGAAAAATTACATGTTAGAACGTATGATCTGGCTTAAAATATACTCTCACCTATAAGGATAAAATGTTTAACTGTAGTCACAGAGAAATGAATTTTTCTGGGCTTTAGTTCATTACAAACGGACTTTATCAGTGATTCCGTAATGCGATTTTAAAACTTGCAATCCTAAATATAGTTTTATCGAGTTTACTTTTGAAAGTTCACGTGAAATTTACATTGTTTTTTTTTATATTGTTTATAGACATTGTAACATCTCAAAAAGAATACAGCACTCATTTACTTTGCATAAAATTTTTATAATAATAAGGTAAATTGTAGAGACTGCTAAAACATTAAATATATATGTATGTACGTTATTAATTAGACATTACGAATGTTTATGCTTTAAATAAAATATACATAATATTATATTTTCGTAAGATAAGCACTCGGTTATAATAGACTATTTGACTTTGGGTAGAGTATAACAAAACATACTATTTCGTTACTGTAGATGATTTTGCCATTATTGCATATAATTAGCGTATAATGATTTAAAGCATGAAAATTGATTCACTCTATAATGATTAGAGAAAGGCCTTCAAAACTTATATTTTCGCAATTCGATACAATACACAAACATAAAACGCAAAAAAGAGGCCACATTTAATATTGTTCTAATATATGATCTTTTACTAGAAAATATAAAACAATAAATAATATTTTTTTTTTTTTTTTATAAAAACATGCTAAAAATTTTCTTATTATATAACAAACATTTTAAATATTTTATTTGTGCTTTTTTTTTTAAGTATCATATATGTTCATTAAATTTAGTACATTTTCTGTAATCATCTTATTAATATATTATTATGGTTCGGATATGTTAATGTAAATAAATAAATATTAGTTATGTTAAGATTTTGATGGTTTAAATCGATTGTAATACGCGATAACGACCAATGCGACGGTGTAATTGCATTTCTGTTCGTTGTAAAAAGTAGGTTAATGAACTTAACATTTTATATAATATGTTATAGAGAAAAAATTTTAAGGGTTAGCTATCCTGAAAATTCATGCATATTTATAACTGGAATTTTGTTGTTGCAGAAGGTTTGTACATTAAATGTCTTGAATTTAATACTGTAATAGTATTTGAAATTGAACGTATATTGCTTGCTCATCACTTTGATTTTAATTTTACAGTATTTACAGCTAGTCGTACTTCTACCAAAGTTACATACATTTTCCAGCATTAATTAGCTAAATTTGGTATCATTTGTTAGTTTTAATATATAGAATCAGTGGCATGCCTTTTTATACTTATAAATTGTATGCATAGTGTCCTATTAATTTACGGAAGGTGGTTAATTTCACTTGCAATTTAACCCGATAATTCACGATAACGCCGTAATTATCCTAGAATAATAAATTCTGAATATGATTCATTCCAAAAAAAATAATTAAACAATAAAATAGCAAAACCCACTCATCATCACCTACACCAAAATTAACATCTGATGTCCACTTTGCGTCTATTTATTATTTATCATATTTTATTAATACTACCTACTTTTTAATTTGAGTCCTTATTGTTTTTGTTGTAGAGAAGAGAGATATAAGAGATAATATTAATTTGTAATTGCTTTTAGACAAAGAATTAAATTCGCTATGTCAGAGTTAATATTTTTAAAATAAATTTGGTATCTACAAAATTACCACGAATTTTCATCTGTTTGCAAAATATACACTAATTTACGATTTTACATTTAAAAAACAACAAAATTTTAATAAAACATGCCCTTACTTAAATCAAAATACCTTAATTTCTGATAATAATTAATCTAGTACCTTAAACCTAAACTCCATTCCTACAATTTCAGTTTCTATAGTTTAAGTCCCTTACACTAAAATTCCCATCAATTTCTAAAATTCCCATTTTAATACTTAAATTTTCTTCTTTTTTTGAACCTAAAACAAAACCCTAAAAAAGAAACGTCGTTTTGGTCCATATGGAAATCATCATCATACAATGGTTAGTTAGTTTGGCAGTAATTTTGCGTGGTTTATTTATTAATTTGCCCATCATTATGTCGCCATAATTCAGTATCTCCATTTGCACTGTTATGCCGGTATATATTGTTTCTTATTAATTCCATATATTTGGCAGGGTCTTCTAGGGCAGGATCGCCATGTAATGTTCGATGTGCCGTTGTACTCCTGTTCTTTACTTAGTTCTTAATTTGACGATGAAGGAATTTCACTTGTTTGGAAACTACAGCCATGGGCCGGACCCACAGGGTTCGCCCTACGACTACACCTTCTATAGATCTAGCTGTTATCTAAATTGGTTATTCACACTCTGCCCTCGTTCTACATCTCGAGCGCAGTGCCTCGTCAGCTTGCATACTCAGCTTGTGTATATTACACAAATGTTAATGTATTAAACAACTATAAACTGATATACAGGGTGACACTGCAGTCAAAATAAGACATATAGTCTTATGGGCAAAGCTAAGATAAAAACCTTATATAATAAATATAAAAAAGAATGTCAATTACAAATTAAAAAATTAGGCCTAACCTAGTATAAAAGACATGTATACACATATACAGTTCTCAAAAAATTGTATCAAACAGAAGACAAAAAAAAATAAACAGCAAATACACAGCAATTGAAAAAAAAGTAATATATAAACATTTCAAAATATGTTCTACACATCAGAGACAGAAATCTAATAAATTAAAAATTCATTTAAAAAATCAATTAAAAGTCACTATAAAATTCTCCCAACTCATAATATGCCCTTTCTAAAAGTAATTTTTTCACTGAACGCTTGACATTTTTCAGGTTTAAAGATATTTTAATCTGTTCTGGTAGATGGTTATACATTTTTTCTCTGTTATAAATTAGGGAACTTTTTTATTAATGGGAAGGTGCAGGTCATGTGAGTGTCTTGTGCAATATGAATGGTTCATAAAAGGCATTCAAATTCCTGTGCTTATATATCATGCAGACCATTTCCACAATGGTTGGATCGAAATTCTACCATATTGGTTTTACTGGCATTGAGAGACCGGAGACTCCCTCGCACCACTGCCTGATCCTCGGACATTCCAACATCAGAGTCATACCACAGGATGGTCGTGTTATCCGCAAAGAGCGTAAATTTTCCCAACACCACCTGATGTTAAATCATTGACATATAGAGAAAAAGAATAGGGCCAAGATAAGATGATGTTATTGCATTTAAGATAAGACAATAAGCGCACCTTAACTAATTTCTCAATTACATTTGAGATAGTGGATAGTAACGATATAGGCCTGAAGTTACGAGGATCGCTCAGGTCGCCACCTTTATATAGTGGTATAACATTATTGCTCTTCAAACTCCTAGGAAATCTACCAACAAGCCAAGAATTATTGACAGATCAGAAAAGGCCACCAATGCCCCTTCAGGCAGTGAAAGAAAAATCTGAGCCGAGATTCCATCCTCACCACAGGAATTGTTTTTTAAGTTTTAATCACTTGCTTAACTTCTGCCATATCAGTAGGAAGAAAGAAAAATAATTCCGGAACAGAAATATTCTTCAGATCATCCATAGGATCAAATACTGTATTTATCTTTAAGATAAGCTCATCAGCCATGGAACAGTAATACTGATTCGGAACATTGGAAGACATCTGGAGTATTCAACACAAACTGATTTATGGATCCTCTAATTTCATTGAGAATATGACAATTTTCCCAGTGATGAGTGTGTATATAGATAAACGTTCTGAATAATAAAGCTGTCTTGCTAATTTGATGGGCTTCCTATATATCGCTCTATACCCCTGATATCCCAAAAATAGTACATCATCAGTAATTTTTTTAATTCAATGCAAACATCTCATGTTTGCGGCAGAAATTCTCAAGTCCTTGGTATTCCAAGGTTTTATACTCTCTGTTTGTACTTTTTGAATGGGAAACGATTTCTTAAAGGTTTGTTGAAGTATTACATGAAATTTCTCCAGATAATCATCGAAGCTAAATATAGAGTCCCAATTAACACCCAAATGTTTCCGATTAAATTTATTTAAGTTATCTCTACTAGACAACCAACCTTGTTTTACTTTATGTGTTTTTTTACTTCTTCTTTGAATCTGAACATTACTTATAGCTTCATGGTCTGATAAACTAGAGTTTACCACTGAACAATTAATATTAGAAAAATTTAAAGATGTGCAAAAGTAATCAATTGTTGAAGAAGAAAATTGGGTAACACGAGTGGGAGAATTTACAAAGATTACTAAATTATATGACTGAAGGTTACAAAAATTAATAGTATTTACAGATTATATATTCTGTGTTATCACTAAATTTGCGGAAAAGGACAGAGAGTAGAGCAATATTTGTGTTTTTACAAATTGAGATCTTATTTATAATTTCATTTACACATGGTAATCTGTTATTATTAAAAACATTCAAACCGCCGACAATTATAACTAAATCATCAAAATTCAAATATTTTGTTAAATTGGTAAAGTCCTCTACTACACGTGGCTTAGACTTTCATGAAGGCTTCAACAATAAAATGCTATTAGTAATATCTTTTATTTAGATATACATAATGCCTACACAATTTTTTAAGAATCCTTTGCAGTAATAAGGCTACTAATAGAAAATTTGTTATATCTTTTTATTTAAATATACTTTGTTATTGTTACCTAAATGGTAACAAAAATGTGTAAAAAAAATGGTAATTTTTGAACCTAAAAATTAAAGTGAGTTGGTTTCAAAGAGCTGCCTGGAAAATGTTTAGAAAAAAGATTTATCCTTTTATACTATCTAGTTAACCTCTAGCTGCAATGGTCACATTTAAACCGTAAACAGTATGGCAGGGGCAATTCTGAACTTGGTAAGTTTTTTTCTTAAAAAGCAACCACAGATAAATCTACTGGCTCATAAGACATGTTTCTTCCTCTAAATAATTACTTTGGGTGATAATACATTTACATAGGATGAAAGAATATATGTATTTGCAAATTTTTCAATCTTAAAAGTGTATTTGAAAAAAAAATAAATTGGAGAAATATTTTTTTTTATTATAGAGAAAGCAAAATATAAAAATAACCTGAATTGTTGGCAAAAATCCATTAAAATGGATTAACTTTCGAGTTCATAAATAACTGCACTTCTACCAAATTAAACTGTTTACTGCTTACGAAGAATAGCAGGCAGATGGGTTACCAGATTCTGCAGTTTAAACGTGATTTACAGTTAAATTTTCTACAGGGTAAAAATTGACCCTGCCAGATTAGTCAACATTGAAAAACAGAATTAAAATACTAATAAAGTCCTCGGGTACCTATATTACGTGGCAAAACAATTAACAAAAAAAAACAGATTATTTAAAAATATTTTAATGACTTTTACTAGCATATTTATCAATTAATTTATTTTTCTTCTTACTAGCTATTTTTAATCTAAAAACTACATATCTACTTATTAACTTTTGTTTTATATTATGACAATTCAAAATGTCAGCATCAATTTCTAACATCTTGCTAATAAAAATTGCCTTAATTTCGAAATACACGTTCCATTTCTATAAAAATATAAAATATATTTTCATGATAAATAAATGATGTGTTAATTCTATAAGGTTTTATCAAAGTAAATTTAGTGTAATTTTGGTATAGTGGCTTGTAACTCCCAAGCTCTGCTATGCAATCATTGCAAGTGTTTGACTGCTGTTTACAATATATCCAGCAATGTTGTATAAAGAGTTAATCTCACTAAAATGAAGATTGAAATTGACAACAAGATTTTCAGGAATAGTTATTGCATCTTATGGTTTGGTGGTATCAAATTGAATCGTGGTTAAAAAATTTGATAAATATTCCCTCTCATCTTCATTATAGCTAGAGCTTTTAGGACACTTCAAATACTGATAAATACAAATAAGTTTTAAATAATTTTTAACTTGTAATGCATTTGAAGTAATTTGTTTACTCCGTAACACACTAAAAAGATTTTCTAAACAGTCTTGAGAAAACCTTCTGGTCAAAACAAATTCATATTTACACTTTTGTATTAAATATTCTTGAAGATCCAATATGGATTTTGTCGTAATTAAGATACCAGTTTGAAAAGGTTTCCAATGTTTCTTTGCACCGACTTCAATAGAAGAGATAATCTCGATAAAATCATTAAGAAACTGAGTCACCTCTACATACTTTTCAATATTAAATTTACTAATGGCATTAGCTGGAGATCTGGACGTCATTAAATAAAACCACTTTTCACATACATCAATAAACCAAGCAGTACTCAAATATTCTGGTTTGTTTAAATGCCTGGCAACATATTTTAATGCACTGCTCAGATCATGACTAATTACACCTGTGGACTTTGAAACTTTCAATTTGTCATAATGTGAAGGCATTAAATCATCCTCTGTAAGTTTTGGTATTAATTTAAATTCCAAGTCATTTTGAAATTCTAATATTTCAGATATATGATCTGCATTTACAGTTTGGGTAGGTAAATTATATTTCTCTCGTATATTTTCTGGAATAAAAATTACTTTATTTAAAATTATAGAGGCTTTTAAACTCCTGAAAAGATGAGGTACATCAGCTAAATAAAACAAATTTTTATCTTCTTCCAGAGGATGAGTACCAAAATTCTTTATTACCTCATGGCGACCAGCAATTACACCTTCTGTCCTCCACAACGCTTGATTGCAGGCTCCCATGTGAGAAGTGACTGAAATTACATTTAAATTAATATTTTTGCAATTGCTAAATATTAACTGTATAATTTCTTTAAAAACTGTACCATCGACTGAATTTCCAGTAAAATAATAAGCAATTATCTGTTTCCATCTAGTATTTATCCCAGCTAGCATAAATACTAAAACATGGGTTGCAGTTCCAGAATGATTAGGAAGTGTTATATCTCCAAAATATTTGTTCAGTGAGGTGTCATAAAATTTTCCAGGAGTGATAGCCATCTCATCAAGAACAAGCACACAATCTTTTTGGTATCCACTAAAAGAATCAATTTTATATTTAAGAAAATAAAAAACTTCATTTAATATGCCACAGTCAAATCTTAAGTTCTGCAATCTACGTTGTAGTGATCGTTCAGAAGGATAAGGTAAATGTTGCCTTAGTAATTCTTCATATCCCGAAGTACCACACGTAAATTTTAATTTAAGTGAATTTATGATAGTTCTATCTGTCCACTTCATATACTTAGTGGTTTTCTTCATAGATTTTTTTTTAATTGCTAAGATTTGATCTGCATTAAAAATGCTACAAAAAGCTTTCGTAGTATCACAGTTGCCTTTTAAACTTTTAATTTTTCTTTGACTTAATCTTAACTTATTTTTATTATGATTTGCATTAGCTGACTTTTTACAAGCCAGACTCCTATACAGGTCAATTTTATACTTTGATGCGGGATCTGAGTCTGTTGAACTTTCATCAGTAGCTCTGGAAATGTCATGACTTTCAGAGCTTTCCATCAGTGAAGAGAATGACTGTAATCTTGGTAGTAAGGGAAAAGTTGGTTCAGAATGAGAACAAGAAGTCTGTGTTACCTCTAATGACTGGAACCGTCTTTTCAAAGCAGGCTTTTCAATTGGCTTTGGCTCAGAAAAGTAAAAAATTGTGGGTACTGCATTTATCCTAAGTTTTCTTGTACCATCTTCCCTTGTCTTTTCCCACATATCTGGTGCAAAATGAACCTACAAAAAAAAGAATTTAAAGTCAAAACATCTTTAATCAAAAAAATTGATGCCTACATAAGTAAAGTCATGCCTACACAATTGAATGATGTAGCGTCACATATAGAAAGTTAAAACCTTAACCTATTACGTAAACGATAATTAGGAACTTTGCACATTCAAAGAATATGTATTTACTATATGTTAAAAAAAAAACATGTTTACACACTGCATTTAAAAATATTACAAATTACAATAACTTACACAATTAAGACAAATATATTATACACATTGGAAGTTAAAAATTAATTTACAGAATATGGTTCCACACTTCAAATCAGTCCCAGAACACATTTAAAAATTTTAAAATTTGTCTCTAGTTTCAAGTCTCTACTAAGTTCGTTAAAAAAATGTAAACAAGCGTATACAGCACCTGTCTCAGTTGCACTTAGTCTATGATTGGGATAAATAAGACCCACATTTCTTGTACTAAAATTGTGGTGTATTTCAGTGTAAAAATTTATTACTTTTCTTAAAGAAGAATATCAAGCAAAATACATTCTACAAAAAGCTGTTTTGATAAAAAAACTAAATTGCCACATTTTATACCTCACATAATCGTGATGTGTCCGTAGGGATCCATTTACCCCTTTTCATTCTTATAAGCCATTCCTCTCTACGACTAGGATCCTTAGGAAACACCTTCATAAGGAAGCCTTTTTTAGCAGAATTTGAACATCCTACTGCAGCACAGCCTGGCATATTGTACTTGTGATCTAAAAAAAATATGAAAAAATAATAGGTAATATTGTGAAACCTAAACATACGCTTGAAATCCTCGAAAACATAATGGCTTGGAGTGGACCAGAATGCACTGCAAGGACATTCCAGTTCATGAAAAAATTAAATTAATTCTTTCCTAACTTATCAACTTTTATGTTCTTGACTCTATTGCTACTATAATAGAATGGTTAAGTCCAAATATAAGCTTTTTTGATTTGAGCATTTGTATTTAATAAAGTATGTTATTAAAAAACTGTTAAAGAAGCCATGTATGATTGTTTAAGAGAGATCCAATAATTAAAAATGCCTTATTTGCAAAGAATAAACATTAATTTATCTACATAATTTTCCCAAAATTTCAAGCTACACAACATAACCCGAGAAGATATCGCTCTTCCTGAAGAAACTAAGAATTACAAAGAATAATTATATAGTATTTGCAGTTTACATCACTATATTTTATAAATCAATTTTAAGTCTATTGTACTGAGGGTTACTAGATAACCTCTGGTCACCGGACATGTCTTTGCAATTTAACCAAATTGGCCCTTTTTTGTATGTACCGATTATAATTTTAAAAATCTTATATTTCTACATCAGAGATAATAGTTTATTAGAGATATTCACTATACAAAAGTCAATTCTTTTTTTATTTTTGTTGCCGTTGAAGTGATAGTTCCTACAAAAAGTAGCCTTCTTTTGTTTTATTTTATAGGTTAGATAAACAAGTCGCTCAAGCATTCGTTTCCTCTTTTGCAGGGGGAATTCTGGTATCCCAAATTTCATAATCTACTTCTAAATAAATGTTTTCAAAAAAAAAGTTTCCAGGCTTCCACAAACAGCGCTTATAACAACAGTATTTTTTGAAAAACTTGCTTACCTAAATGTACTATAATTAACCGAGACTCAAACTTCATACATAAATATACACACTAGTATTTTAAATCTAAAGATATTTGGACACAAACACAAACTATTTAAAAAAGCAAAAGAAATATATAAAATAACGGTTTATTTATACGCATTCAGCACATACAAAGATTTCGCTAGGGATGGCAACGATGCATGGATGTTTCTGAAACATCGATACATCGGACTAAATACATCGATGTTATGAAGGTCGATATATCGAGAGTTAACAATACAATAACAATAGTATGGTAGATACATAAATACGTATGTAGAATAATAGTTTTTATAAACGGTAATCATACAATACAATTAGATAACCATAGAACAAATAATTAAAAATATTTTGACGTACTTTTAGCAATTGATGCAGCCCTCCTTAAGTGTTGCCCCTACTTGCTTTATATTATAATGCTTCTTTACTGCGCTTTGGCTAAAGCCTCGGCTATCATTACTCCACCCAGAAACAGATTGTAAAATTTTGTTCGTTTTATTTTTTTATATTATAAAAAATATAAAACTTGATTTGTTTAAATATAAAATTTGATCAGTTTTTTTTCTAACGCCCACTTCCCTGTAACTCTTAGGCAAATAATTTTAAATAAGAATAAAAATAGAAAGAAATACTTTACATTCATTGACACTATACCAAAGGAAATGCTCATATACATATTTTTATTAAGGGCGGGGTTTTTTCCAAAATAAGAATTCCTGATTTTATTTGAATTTATCTTGGAAACATCGACATTTTCTTTCCGACGTATCGGTCATATCGATGGTACATAAACCGATGCTCTCCGATCTCGATACATCGTTGTTTTCTATAAAATTGTCATCCCTATGTTTAGCCCATTAATGGCGGATGGGCAGAGCTCATGCTCTATTGCCCTTGTTTATATAAAGATAGTAGCAATGATTATATATAGACAGTTGCAATGTTTATATATAGATAGTTGCAATGATATCGATAAATCGATAGTTGTAGAGGTGGTAAAGACGACGATTTTTCAGTAACAGTTCTGTTACGTTCCTGTTCCGTCCTTGGAGCACTTCCAAATACATGTTCTACATTCCACCTGTTTCTTTCATACTATACAGTTAACGAGCAATGTTATTTAGGAACAGTGACCGGAAAGCAACAGAAATCGTTTCACCATTCCGCGGAGCAGCTCTACAACTTATTTATTTTTTAACTAGGGCATTTAGGTTAAGTATTAAATAGATATCGTTGAGTTAAATAAATTTTAGTACAAACAATTATATTTTATTAAAATTAAAACAGATCAAAATTAACAAAAGCTAAACAAATTGTTCAAAATAAAGTATTTACTACGAATATTTTTTTATTAAACATATCAAAATAAAGAAAACCAAATTCTCCTAAAAATAGTAAAATAAAGTATGTGGTAATTCTTCAACACGTTTTCTAACTAAAAGGATAATTTATCCATCCAAATCACCTAACAAGAAAACGGATATAAATCAAAAACATATTATAAGCTCTGAAAATGTAATAGTATTCTGGATCATTCTTGAGATTATCTATTATTATATTATTATTCAAATTTAAAAACAAGAGTTGGTGAACCTTTGTTGAAATTAAACGTGTACGGCGTTCCTCCAAAATGTTTCCTGCTTTGGAAAAAATCCTTTCGCATAACGAAGCTCCACCGTTATTCCTCGTGCTGTCGGTCGTCTTTGTTAAACCTGTTACTGATCAAACCAAGATAAAATATCAAACCAAATTCAAACGCAAGACTGGAACTAGTAATGTAATGATTCGAATTAAAATACTCGTTGAATCCGAGTATTGAGATACTCGGAATCATCGGAAATTAATTCGGAATACAGATGCGGAATAATTATGGTGTTAAGCAACCGCCCAGCTACTGCTGATTATGATGCCAGGCCAGAAGAGTAAGCACGGCAGTACGCATTTCGAATGAAAAATTCGTTCGGGGGTTCTGTAGCAGCGGGCCGATGCCTGTGGCTGAATCCGAATAAATATGGATAGGAACATTGGGAACCCGTTGATTTCGAATTCGGAAGATTTTTAAATTCGGATTATTAATAATAAAATTGAAAACTGAAGCGGGGGTCGAGGATCTGCGGGTAAGTTTTAGGTTGTTACTTAGGAAAGATAGGTTTTTCAACATTATCTTAAAATTAAAACCCTCTTCCGCATATCTTTTTTTTTATGGTTAAAGTTGTATTATTTATTATTCTGCAACTTAAGTTGATATTGAGATATCTGATTTTGGTATGTTAATTACAAGTTACATTGATTATTAACTCTCACACATTGACCCTTCTCACAGCATAGATTACTAATTCTTTCATTACTCTAATTCCTACTTCGAATTTAGACGTTTGACATCGCATTGTTCATTCGTGAAAACGTCAGTTTAGCACACGCCGATGTCATTCGATTACATTTCCGCAGCTGCCGATTCGGAAGCATAAAAATAAAAATTGGGGACTGCCTAAACACGCGCATAACGTGTGATTTCGAAATCGGATGATTAATCCGAGTATTCTGTTAATTCGATTCCGTATAATCCGATTCTTTAAATAATCCGAATATTTATATCACTAACTGGAACAGTGACGAAGGATAGGTATATAAGGATTTAACCGATTGAAAAAAGACGCAAATAATAAAGGATGTTACCGCATTGGTTGTTAATCTGTGTTACCACTGAGCTTATGTCAGTCAAATAGGAGCAAGCGCCGCAGACGCGACAGCTGACCGGGGATATCTATTAGCAAGTAGCTTAGTAACCCTTACCTATATTAATTTTTTTCACAAATTTATCTATATTATTTTATTTTAAAAAATATCTAAATACTAAAGTCCTAAACGTATTGAAAATATAACATTACTGCACTAATGGTATCTGAATTCCGGATTTTTTGCCTAAATACGATGTTGAGTATTCATATCAAAATAACGCAGGGGTATACGATGCTGCGCGCCTTTTCGAGAGTTTCGACAATATAAGACAGCTGACAGCTCCCAGGAACAGCTGTAACAGGCCAAAGTTTACAGAATATGAAATAACAGGCTGTTTCCATTAGGTAATAGGGCAACTGAATCTAATATCTAGTATTACTAATAATAAATGAATTGTTTGTTGTGACAGAGAAAGCATTCGGAGTGAGACGCATTCATATTCATACGTTGTTTCGTCGAATCCCGACAGAAAACATAGGCACATCTCGCTGCCTCCGAATGCGCTCCTCCTCACTTCCTTCCTCACACTACACAACAAGTATTTTATTATACTGGTAAATGGAGCAATCTGTTCCACGTACGAAACTGGTCCTAGTATTTTGTATCATCTCTAGGTAGATAGATGTTCAACGCCGAGTTTAGTTGGACATCACTACTAGATGTCGAGTTCACCAAGGCACAGATTACCAACCAATCAGATACCACACTCCTGGAATTTTCAATCATAAACGTGTTTACTCGAATCCCATTAGCTGGGCGGAGACCTCAGAGATGTACTCGAAATATTTTTAATTAATACATTTATATTGAAAAATTAGTGTATACATAGTAGTTATGCACATACAGAGTCGATTGAATTTTTATATATTTATGAAGAATTAAGGGTAAGGTTAAAATTTAATATTATTGTTAGATCAATTATATCACTGAACTTGAAAACATTGTCTTTTAGTATAATGTAGAAAAGTACCACGTGAAACCATCGATTATTCCGATGTTAGCAAATTATTATATCATTATCCGAATTATGTACGTTTACAAAATTTCAAATCGATACAACAATAAAATCAGAAGTAGGTTAAAATCGACTTCCTATATTTATTTGTATACATAGTTACATACAAGTTAACCTAATAAAAGTTTGTTAAAAACAAAATTTAAATCAATGTATGAAAATTTTACAATAAGTATTTAAATGACATGCAAATAATAGTTACAAAATCGATAAATATCCTGTATCTTGAATTTGCTTCGTTATGAATCTTTCATTTTATCAGGAATAGTGAAGTGTGGCTCAATTTAGTTCAGTGCATAATCATTTAGCAACACATATACACTTCTCAAACACTTTTTTCGGCGCCATTCTGTTCCATCATATTGGAATCCTATCAATATTTTATCAGTTTCTACTTATGCCACACTTGATTTGTGAGCATATAATTTAAAATCAATTCAATTACATTTAATTTTTCTGCAAAATTTAAAGCCAGTTGAATAAGATTTTTTTACCTTGATTTTTAAAAAAATTTCAAATATAGTGTTTCTACACAATGTTTCAAAATAACTACAATACGATACGGTTTTTCTGTTGAGTTCATTTCTTGACTTAAGGCTTTGAAATTATATATAATATTTACTTTTTTACCGATTTCGATGATTCTTTGTGGATTTTGGGTCTTCATCCCTCAACTATTACAGCAACCAATTCGTGAAAGACAAAAAAATCTTTTTTTTATTTTTCTTGCATTTTTATATAAAAAATTGGGAACACCAAAGAAACGACCATATTGAAGAAAAACACCAATTGATAAACAATTAATTATTGACCTGTACTAAGCTGTAAACACAGGTCGTTCTCTTATTTTTCTTTTCTTTTGTAGGTTTAATGAATGATATGCTGTATCGGTTTTTGAAGCTGGAGGATAAGGTTGCAGAGAATTCAAATCAGGATAAAGACATTCCATCTAGTTTTGTTGTAAAAAAAATCATTGCTAATTAAAGTATCTATTTGATGTGAGTTCTATTTTTATTAAAAATTTCCTAAAAATAAACTTGCAATCCTCTATTTGCAAAAAGGGTGTCATATAAGGGGCGGTACTTATATATTATATCAGAGAACAGGGCTGATTTTACGATTTAGCAAGAATATAAATTTTTAGTATTATTAAATACTTCCCTGATAAAGGGAATAGATAAACAGATCTCAGTGTTTACTGTTTAGGACAATAAATGAATGTTTATTTCTTCAATTAAATTTTACTTTTGTTTTTTTTTCTAAAGAAGCAAAATGGGACATGTAACTTTTTTCAGTATTTTTGTGGTGTCGAGGAAGACCGTTAAAATGTATTCTGTTTTATACTAACGACAGTATGAGAATAAATTATATATGTATGTATATTTTTAAATAAAATACGGTGTTACTCTCAGGTCGTTAATGATTTTGACTGCCAATAGAAAACATATTACAAAGTTTTTTGTTTTAAACATAATGTTTTTACATAACGTTTCAAAGTAACTACAAAGTTTGTTTAAATATATTCGATATAGTTTTTTGTTCGATTCATTTCTTGATTTAAGGCCTTAAAATTGCATATTAAAAATTTATTTGGAGGAAATTATTTCCTTTAAAAAATAATAGTTCTTATTTACTTTTTTATACAGTCACTGAATTCGATGGATTTTGGAGTCCTCATCCGTCATCTACTACAGCAACATAATAGACTTTCTTTTTTTGTTTCCTTGCATTTTTTTATCTAAAATATCAGTATCAGTGTCCATTATGAAAAATGAATTTCTGATTTGCTAGGAACATGTATACGTTTAGACTTTATTTTAATGTCTGATTCCTTCTCTGTATATGATCATATTTGTATTTTTCAGTAATTTTTAATTGAGAGGTTTCTTTAAATTAAAACGGGATTTTTTATGTTTGTATTTACAACAAACACAACGTTGCAACCTCTAGAAATATATTCCTTAATTCAATTTTGAAAAAAAAAATTACACATTTACACCGATCTGTGACTTAAGCCAAATTGTTAAACTACCTCTGCTTCCATTATATCAGAAATTCTTGAAGTTTAGCAAATCATCTAAAAGTTATACGATTTAAAGCAAAAATACTGTCCAGTATTTATAAGATTTTATTTTATTGCTGCAAATGTATAGTTTAAGTTTAAAATGTATTGGAAGGGCAAATAAGTATTTATTTCATGTATAAAGCCATTTTCAGGGTTAAGTTAAGTAAAGTTATGCTTATGTTGTAAAAATAGGAAATTGTTTAAACATTTATATTCTTTACAACAAATGTAGGGATTATTAAGTCTAAAATGTATTATATGGGCTAAATTTTATTTCATACATAATGTGAGGGGCTAGCGAATTGTGCTTACTTGGCGGAAAATAGGAAGTTATTTTAAAAATGGATATTTCTTGAGATGCTTTGGGTGGTGGCAAATAAGTTTTTATTTCATGTATAATGCCATGAGTGTAGATTTGTTTTCAGGTCTTCGATATCCATCTATTCATAAATACAGCAAAATTTATATTTTTTGTAGCAAATGTATGGATTATTAAGTCTAAAATGTATTATATGGGCTAAATTTTATTTCATACATAATGTGAGGGGCTAAAGAATTGTGCTTACTTTGTGGAAATAGGAAGTTGTTTTAAATATGAATATTTCTTGAGATGCTTTGGATGGTGCTGTTTCAGGTATCTTTAAGTTCTTATAATTGCGAAAAATGGGGTTACTCGCATACATTTTTGGCTTTTTCAGGAATTTTCAAAGTACGATTCATAAATGAAGCATGAAGTATTAAGGCTATAAAATTTTTGTTTTATATATAAATCCTAAAGGTGCCTTGAATGGCGCTAACGTATATACTTGTAATAAATAGTAATAATGTTTAGTAAATGTACTATTTTGGTATAGTATATTTTATGTAGCAAATAGTGCTATTGGCATCGATTTTATTTCCATCACATAACAAATAAATACATTTTTTACCTTGCGAATTATTTTGTAAATTGAACTGTTGTAATTGGGCTTTTTAGGCTAATAAGTAATTGTTTTTCGGATTATTAAGTCTAAAATGTATTATATCGGCTAAATTATATTTCATACATAAGGTGAGGGCTAAAGAATTGTGCTTACTTTGTGAAAATAGGAAGTTGTTTTAAAAATGAATATTTCTTAAGATGCTTTGGATGGTGCTGTTTCAAGTATCTTCAAGTTCTTATAATTGCGAAAAATGGGCTACTCGCATTCATTTTTGGCTTTTTCAGGAATCTTCGAAGTACGATTCATAAATAAAGCATGAAGTATTAAGGCTATAAAATGTTTGTTTTACATATAAATCCTAAAGATGCCTTGTGTGGCTCTAACGTATATGTTTGTAATCAATAGTAATAATGTTTAGTAAATGTATGATTTTGGTATAGTGTTCTGTAGAATTTTTGATTTTTGATCAAGGTACCTCAAAATGTTGGTGTTTTTTTTATGTATGTATTTACAACAAACATAATGTTGCAACCTGTAGAAATATATCCCTTAATTCAATTTTTTTCACAGGTATGAAAAAATGTACAACTACACATTCACACCGACCTGTGACTTAAGCCAAATTATGAAACCACCTCTGCTTCCATTATATCAGAAGTTCTTGAAGTTTAGCAAATTATCTAAAAGTTATATGATTGTAAACAAAAATACTGTCCAGTATTTGTAAGACTTTTACATTTTTGTAATCGCTGCTGGAATTTCATAAGTACTTTCTTTTTATCAATTGTGCGATATCTGAAGACCATTTAAGATAAAACTCTCCACAGGCTAGTGATGCCACATCTTATTTGAGTTTCATCATTAGTGAGCCTTTGCCACAAAGTTTCTAATGTAGGTACACGTTGTTCTTCGTAGATGGTGCAGACTTTTCGCGTTATCAAGCATCAAGCCCTTGTTCACATTCGTCGAAACATTTGGAAAAACTGGCCAAATTGTCTACAATTTTCAAAACATTGCAATGCAAAAACTCCGTAAGATAGCATAGGAGATAAAAGAATACTTACAGTGTTGCCAAACAACCTTACATTTCTTGACTTCTGATATAAATATTTTAAACTTAACCGCCTTCGGCTCTTAACCTGGTGATAACCCGGTATCGATTTACTTACTGCCTTACGTTGCCAGTGATTGAGCTGTACCTACCGTTTTTTATGTTATGGCTTTAATGATGATGCTTTCGGCGCCTAACGTGGTGATAACCCAGTACTCACTGGTAGCTTTTGAACTATACGGTTTTTTTTATGTTGTGGTTTTAATGATGATGCCTGCGGAACCTAATCTAGTTTCTATGTAACATGTCAGTTAATTTTCCGTTTAAGAATTTGTTAGTTTAGTAACAGTCAATGAGTTAAAACGTTTTTTCGTGAAATTTACTGTACATAGATAACTATTATTAAGATTAAAGGATTATTTACTTTGAGAAATAACTTAACAGATATTTAAAAGGTTAATTTTCTAGTACCTGTTCTGGCATCTGTAACAAATGTATCAGCTAAATTACGTCAATGTTACTTTTGTTGTAACATGTCAAATATAATAATATTTTATCTATTTTTAAATATGCCCAAAAAGGCATAAACTTATGAGGGGGATTGACAATTATTCGAAATTCACAAGTTCTCTTAGTAGATTCATAAGTAAACCATGGTCAAAAGTGAGATGTTCCGTGAGTAGTGTGGAATCTGTTTATTGCTGGAAAAGTATAGATTATGTTTAAAATGTTTTGCAAATAAGTTTTTATTTCATGTATAAAGCCATGGGTGCAGATTTTTTTTTTCAGGTCTTCGATATCCATCGATTCATAAATGCAGCAAATGTAGTATTTTATGGGTCAAGTTTTTTATATAAAGTTATGCTTACGTTGTAAAAATAAGAAATTGTTTAAAAATTTATATTTTTTGTAGCAAATGTAGGGATTATTAAATATAAAATGTATTATATGGGCTAAATTTTATTTCATGCATAATGCGCGAGATTAGCAAATTGTGCTTACTTGGCGAAAAATAGGAAGTTGTTTTAAAAATGGATATTTCTTAAGATGCTTTGGGTGGTAGCAAATAAGTTTTTATTTCATGTATAATGCCATGAGTGCAGATTTGTTTTCAGGTCTTCGATATCCATCTATTCATAAATACAGCAAAATTTATATTTTTTTAGCAAATGTATGGATTATTAAGTCTAAAATGTATTAATGTATGTCCCGTAAGTTTTGGCACAAAATTGAGGGGGCTTGAAAATAGGTTGTAAAGAAAATATATCGAGATGGCTTTGGAAACAAAAAAATGTTTATTTGCTTGACATTAGTTTGACAAGTCATTTTTTAAAGTCAGTTGCATTAAAATGTCTTATAAATTAGAAATACGAAAAAGTATTTATAATTTGGTTGGGCAAATTCCTAAGGCTGAAATAGTTCGCATTTTTCAAAACCAAAATATTTCACGCAGAAGTATTTACCGTACTATAGCCGAATGTGAAGAAGGAATTCCCTGTTTAAATCTTCCAAAAAGTGGAAGACCAAGAAGTTTCACGCGAGAAAGGACGGAAAGATTGGTAAGAAGAGCAAAAGACAGAGTCGGAGTTTCTACAAGAAAATTAGCGCGTCAATTCCGATCTTCAAAGAGTACAGTATGGCGGGAATTGACAAGAAATGGTCAAAAATATCGAAAAAGACGAAAGTGTCCTAAATATACCGAAAATCAATTAGCACGGATACCAAGATGCTGTCGAAATCTTAGGCGGATAAATTTTTCAAATGAGAAAGTCATTATTTTGGACGATGAAAAATACTTTACCCTTGCCAACTCGGAAATCAAAGGAAACGATGGTTTTTATACGGACAATATAGAAGAGTGCCCAAACAATGTTAAATATAAGGAAAAAGCAAAATTTGCTGATAAAGTTTTGGTGTGGTGTGCGATTTCGATTAGAAGGATACCCAGACCTTATGTAGGTCGAGTTAGGGGGGAAGTTTTGGATGCGGAAAGGTATATTGACAACTGTCTTAATAAATTAGTTCATTTTGTACACCAACATCACGTGGGAGATGATATAATGTTTTGGCCCGACTTAGCAAGCTGTCATTATGCAAGAGCAACTCAAAATTACCTTCGTCAAAATAACATACCTTTCGTACCAAGACAAGATAACCCCCCTAATTTACCTCAGGCCCGCCCGATTGAAGATTTTTGGGCATTGTTATCCCGCAAAGTGTATGATGGAGGGAGAAATATGAATATTTCTTGAGATGCTTTGGATGGTGCTGTTTCAGGTATCTTTAAGTTCTTATAATTGCGAAAAATGGGGTTACTCGCATACATTTTTGGCTTTTTCAGAAATTTTCGAAGTACGATTCATAAATGAAGCATGAAGTATTAAGGCTATAAAATTTTTGTTTTATATATAAATCCTAAAGGTGCCTTGAATGGCGCTAACGTATATACTTGTAATAAATAGTAATAATGTTTAGTAAATGTACTATTTTGGTATAGTATATTTTATGTAGCAAATAGTGCTATTGTCATCGATTTTGTTTCCATCACATAACAAATAAATACATTTTTTACCTTGCGAATTATTTTGTAAATTGAACTGTTGTAATTGGGCTTCTTAGGCTAAAATATAAGGGAATGTTCTGTCCTGTTAATAATATAAAATCTATTTGCAAAAATCGATTTTTCTTAATCGCATAATAAATAACTAGCTAAGCCTATGCACTTCGTTGTATATACAGTGCGAAATATAATAAACTGAAAGATGAAATTATTTAAACCAATGTTTTTTTTTTTAAATTATAGTTTTTTGTCCACGACTACGTACGCGTAGATGATGTGCTAATATAAATAAATGGAAAAGTAAACGAAGCAAATGAGTTTTCATCGGTATTAAAAATTTAAATTATCTAAGTTTGCGCATTCACCCATCTGTCCAGAAATGTTATTGAAATAGATATTGGTTTTATTTGTTCTAGAAAACATAGGCAATAAAACGACACAAAAATAATGTTGAAAAGTCTGAATAATCCAGATGATCATTTCAAAAAAATAGTACAAGTTTCTCACGAACTCGCTGAAAAGTCTGGCTGGGTGTTTTAAATAAATAGATTACATTATGTTATCGTAACTCGTATTATATACTTTTTCTTTCAAAAATTGACAAACATCCTTATTTAACGGCAAATTAAGGCCATTTTCGTATATCTTTATCATAGTTAAAATACATCACAAATGTAAGGACAATAGCAAGTGACCTTTTTAGGCCATAGCGATGGGGGTAAAATCGGCATTTTAATAATGAAATTACTTGTGACCGTTCCCCCGTTTTCAAACAACAGTTCAAATTTGAAAGCTATGATTTCTGTTTTTAGTATAAACACCTCGGATGGTGCTACAACCAATGTTGAAATGAATACGACGAGGGACACGTTTAAGACTACGGCGCTTCGACCATATATTTTTTAAAAAGAAAATTAAATATCATTATATTGTTATACAGGGGTGTCTTACAAAAACATTTACAAGTGATATCTCCTTTAAAATAAAGTGTATTTAAATGAAAAAAATATTGCTTAATAAAATGTTTATTTCCTATACTAATTACACTTTTTTAGTATGCGATAGACAAATTCATTGCTTCCCCTTCCACAAATAGGTGGAGTGGTGGAAGTTTCAAAAGAGCTCCATGGCCGCTGTCGAAGTGGAGCGAATCGCTCCTGTAATTGACAGGCAAGCCTGTCTCGGCAGTCCACTCAGTTTGGCTTGGGCAACACTTTGTTGTCCCTTGCTCCACCAGGCTACAGAGCCACAGGCTATCATTGGTCGTATGTCCGTTAGGTAGAGCCAATATAGCTGTTTTGGTCTCATACCCCATAAATTCCCTCAGATTTTACGGCAGGTCCACAGGGATAGTTTAGCTTTCTGAACTATTTTATTCAGATGAGCATTCCAGTTCAGCGTTTTATCCAAGATAATATATTTCACTTCAGCTGAAAATGGTATCACCTGTCCACTTAAGGAAGGTGGTCGAAGTCTCTCCAGATTCCTTTTCTTTGTGAAAGGGACTAATACCATTTTTTTAGAGTTGATAGACGTCTCTTCCCTCTCACAGCATGTTAGTGTGGTGTTCAGTACTTCCTGAAGGGTTGCTGAGATTTCCTCTTCAGCCTTTCCTTTTACTATGATGACTAGATCAACAACATATGGCTGCAAATCAACCTTCCACAGCCGAACCACAGCCAGCAGATTGTCCACCAGTAGTGACCACAGCAAGAGCAATAACACTCCTCCCTGTGGATACCCTCTAGCAGCTCTAAAGCTCACTGTCTCGTCCTGTAGAGATGTTGTTATTTTCCTGTTTTCAAGCATTGTCTGTATCCAGCCACATATAAGGTGTTCTACCCCTCTTTCAGTAAATGCATCATAGAGTGATCCAGAAAGGGCATTGTTAAATGCTCCCTCGATATCTAAGAATGCAGCAACTGCAATCTCCTTGTTTTCTAGAGAGTTTTTTACGCTTTCAACAAGATTGTTGAGAGCCAGTTCTGTTGATAAGAGCTACGTCCCTGATGTGCTCATCGAGAATTCTCTCCAGGCTTTTCAACAGAAAGGAGGTTAGACTTATTGGTCTAAGGAAACTTGGTAGAGGATCATTTCGACCCACTTTAGGTATATATATTACCTTAGTTGCAGACCATCTGGCCGGTATATAATTCCAAACCAGACTTGCTCTGAATAGTCTTGTTATGAAAGAAAGGAGTGCGTCTAACCCGTTTTGTATCAGAGACTCCATTTTCCCCAGGCGATTTGAAGAGCCGAAAGGAATATGTACGTACGGCCCTTTGGACCGCCTTTACTGTAATTATTTTGTTGGCAGTCAGCCAATCATGTCTGTGAGGTCCTTTGTGTCGACCTACGAAATGGAAAGTTGACCGACTATCCATTATCAGGCTACCTGGGAAGTGATTTAGTGCTAAAAGCTCCAAAGCTTCTTTGCTAGAGCCTGTAAAGGTTCCATCTGGCCGTTTTAGCGATCCCAATTCCTGAACAGGCTCCCTGGACAGAATCTTGCGGACTCTGGCACTGGTGGGTATATTTGATATACCCTCACAGAACCTTTTCCACGACTCTGTTTTGGCTTTCCTGATTGCTTTATTGTAGTTTGTTAAAGCAGTTCTATATTGGTCCCATTCACTTGATATTTTAGCTCGATTGAACAGTCTACGAACTTCTTTTCTTAATTTATTCAGGTTATTATTCCACCAAGGTGTATTTCTATTATCTTTTTTAACCTTCAGTGGACAGTTTTCGTGATATGAAGAGATTATGGCGGTTGTGATTTGGTCCGTCAAAAACTCTAGTTGTTCACGATTATTGATTGAGGTAGACGCGTGGCAGAGATTGGATTGTAGAGACATTTTATAGCCGTTCCAATTTGTGCTTCTTGCGTCACGATATTGAACCTCAGGCCTGGGGCCTACTATAATATCAAACCGGATATGTCGATGATCTGAGCACGATGGTTCAGGTGACACCTTCCAGTCAGAAATTTTATTGCTAATAAAGCTTGTTCTTACCTCTATTTATGAGCTAATAGTAAATCTATATAATTTTCTTTAAAAGTCATTAAAATACCAGAATCAGTATCGAATATTGATAATCCTAAGACCTCTTCTTCAACCCAGTCATTTATATGTAGATATTCTACAATATAAAAGTTGGCACGCCACAAAAAATTATCTATGGTATTCAGAAATTTCAAAGATTCGATAAAGTCATCATAGGTAAATTTTATAACTGCGCCATTTTCTTGCTTCAAAATTAGTAGTTTTTTGCGGTATTATATTTTATTCTCACAATCTCGATAATATACTCAAAAACAGGACGGTACGGACTGGAATTACATTTGTTTGCGAATCTTGTCTCTGATGTAAATACATTATTCCACTTTGAATTCATGCTAAGATTTGCATAGTCACAGCAATTGTGTCAACACCTGTCTCACATTTTTATAAGAAATTTTTCAAGCATAAAACATTTTAAGTATACACGAGATTATCGCTTACGAACAACTTGAACAACTGATGCTCGTTAAAACTGTGGCAATAAAATACTAAATAGTCACGACCTTGAGTATAACACCGCCCACCGAACCCTGATTGTCACACCCCCCACAGAAACATTTGAAAGTCAACTGCTAAGGTCATCTGAAAGTCGTAGTTCGAAGACGCGACAAGGTCAAACAACAATGACATCTCAATGTCAATAAATTTGACCTTCAAAACATCTCAAGGGTAAACAAGCCCAAGGTCAAGTGGTCTACATTCAAAACATTCTTAAGGTCATTTCAATGTCAAATAATTTGACTTTCAAAATCTCAAATGAGCCAAGGTCAAGTGGGTGGCGCACTCAAGGTCAAATGATGTCACAGGGCCATTGGGACAGGTACGTACCTCTTACGTAGAGGGGGGAGTGGTGTTCACAGGGTGAAGGGGTCGAGATGGAAGGAGAGAGAGTGCTGAGAACGTTAAGGTCAAATGAACCCAAGGTTAAGTGGGCGGGGCACCCTCAAGGTCACAGGGGCGTAAGAGGGGGGTGCTCCAGAACATACATTATTTCACTACTTATATATCGTGCATGAAAACCAAATTATCAGTTTTTACCTACTTCGCTGGTCCGCAGATATTTCCTAACCTCAAAGTATACACCACTTTAACATAACAAGAGGATCGTTAACGGAAACTGATAATATGGGTTTCATGCAGGATATAAAATCTATATATATGTCCTGAGGTCGCAACAATAAAGTTGTGAAACGTCGACGATTTAAAAAAAAAAACTTTTTTTTACTGGATCCTAACCCCAAATATACCCCGCGCTAACATAAAAACCATTTAGAAAACTTAATATCTGGGAAATATCTGTGGACTAACAAAGTAGGTAAAGTCTCATAATATGGGTTTCATGCAGGATATAAAATCTATGTATCCTGAGGATGCAACAATACAGTTGTGAAAGTCGACAAATTAAAAAGACTTTTTACTGGATCCTAACCCCAAATAAACCTCACTGTACTTTAACAAGAGGATCCATGCAGGCTGTAGAATATATATATATATATATATATATATATATATATATATATATATATATATATATATATATATATATATACACGTGTCCTGAGGATGCAACAATAAAGGTACTGCGAAACACCGACCATTTAAAAAAAGTTTTTTTTTACTGGAGCCTAACTCCAAATAATACACCACTCTTAACATTTTTTTTTAACATTGTTCCGCCATATTGGATTTTTATAAAAACATTATCAGGTCATCCCCATATAACCCTTAGCTTTTGGTCAAAATTTGAAGTCAATCGGGTAAGTAGTTTTTAAGCTAATTCGCGAACTGACAGACAGACAGACGGACCGACGGAATTGATAAAACTACGGACCCTGAAACGTGAAGATCTGAAAAAAATCTCGGAGGATCATTTTTTCACGATTACAATACTTCCCTTTTACCAGGGGAGTAAACATGAACGAGATATTATTACACAAAACGATTTTTAGATCAGTGTTCGAAAAAATGAACAATAATAAGTTTATTTTAACTATTTAAAACAATTATTTTATATATAAGTGTTTTTTTCTTAATTAACCGGTAAAATTTAATTTTCATTTTGTAAACCAAAGTTAACTTATAATGGATGGTGCTAAAGCTATTTTCATTCTGAACACAATAACCTGTAAAAATATATAAAATCTTATTTAAAATAAAATATTAGAGGTCATTTCCAGTAAAACTACAAGTAAAAAATTTTTTTTTTCAGAAATCTGTCTCATATCAAATAATATAAGTGTGCGAATTGATTGATTGATTTAAAACTAAAAAAATAGGCCTTTGTTACATGTCTTCTGTGTTCACCCTCTATATACTTTTTTAATTAAATTTTTTTCTGAACATGAGTTATTCACTTTAATTTTTCTGGATAGGTACTGCAAACTAAACCAAATTTTATTTGTATAGTTAACGTATGTCCCGTAAGTTTTGGCACAAAATTTAAAACAAAATATTCTTTTAATATGTAGCTTTGGTTAAACTTTTATTATTTACTATAATTAACGGCTTAGTAACTAACAAAATTAATAATTTAAATTAAATTGAAGGGGTCGTGCTGCTCAATTAGACGCAATTTTCTGCGAACATCTCGCATTAGGTTCTGGACAACTTCAACATCAATTTCGCCTATCTTTCTAAAAATTCTACGCCGTAATTGTTCCTCATTTTCGGCTTGCCACCCTCCATCATACATTTTGCGGGATAACAATGCCCAAAAATCTTCAATAGGTAAATTAGGGGGGTTATCTTGTCTTGGTACGAAAGGTATGTTATTTTGAAGGTAATTTTGAGTTGCTCTTGCATAATGACAGCTTGCTAAGTCGGGCCAAAACATTATATCATCTCCCACGTGATGTTGGTGTACAAAATGAACTAATTTATTAAGACAGTTGTCAATATACCTTTCCGCATCCAAAGCTTCCCCCCTAACTCGACCCACATAAGGTCTGGATATCCCTCTAATCGAAATCGCACACCACACCAAAACTTTATCAGCAAATTTTGCTTTTTCCTTATATTTAACATTGTTTGGGCACTCTTCTATATTGTCCGTATAAAAACCATCGTTTCCTTTGATTTCCGAGTTGGCAAGGGTAAAGTATTTTTCATCGTCCAAAATAATGACTTTCTCATTTGAAAAATGTATCCGCCTAAGATTTCGACAGCATCTTGGTATCCGTGCTAATTGATTTTCGGTATATTTAGGACACTTTCGTCTTTTTTATTTTTGACCATTTCTTGTCAATTCCCGCCATACTGTACTCTTTGAAGATCGGAATTGACGCGCTAATTTTCTTGTAGAAACTCCGACTCTGTCTTTTGCTCTTCTTACCAATCTTTCCGTCCTTTCTCGCGTGAAACTTCTTGGTCTTCCACTTTTTGGAAGATTTAAACAGGGAATAATAGAACAAAGTTATAATTTCATTTTTATCTGTCTACATTTTTCAGAAACTATAAAATGCAACTAGCACTTATAACACAAGTTTATATTCCTTAACTTATTAATATTTGTTTTTAATCTATTCGAATTAAAGATTTTATGTGCATGTGTGATTGAATGTAATCGAAATTCGGTTCTCATAATTTAAAACTGACATGAAAAAGAAAAATATGTAAACATAGTTACTGGTTATCAATTATTCAAACCAATGTAAACCTACTTCAATCTCGTCCTTCCTGCTTGTCCCCACCTAATTTGTAGGTTCTTTCATTAACTAAGGTTCCCATAATAGACTCCAGGTGTCAGAAGCTCTCGATGGCCAAGGTTGACCAACTATAAACAAAGCTATTGTCAGTATTGTCACTACTGTCCAAGGCCTGTAAAGTCTAATTAGAGTTTACAGGTCTTGACCACTGTCCTTGTATAAAGTCACTGAAATTTTAGTTCAATGACTTTATTCCCCGTATAAAGCCACTGTAAAATTTAGGCGCTTCTTGCGCCATCTATTATCAGAATAAAAAGCTTTCGGCTTTTTTTTGTTATGTGAGCCGTAATTCTTTGCCCTAAGCAAGAGGAAGGACATAAATAAAAATGTAATGTAATTTAAAAAAAAATTAATAGGTACCTTTATTAAAACTATACATAAAATATACTCTAACAGTTTCAGTTAACAAGGGCACGTTACTTTATGCATTTAAATATTTGGAGCAAAACAAATATGACTAATATGAGATACTTAAGAATATAAATTAAAACGTACGAAAAACATGAAAACAAATAGTTTTTTGAATACCTAAAAAAGTAAAACTAAAAATAGAATGCTCTCTAACAATAAAACGGGCTCTAATGAAAGTATAATACTAAAAAATATATTAAAATTTTACGACTTAGTTTTAATCAGCCAAAGTTGAGAGAAGATTAGAACAGCAGCTGCCGAAGAATGTGGCAGTACCATAATTCCATTAAGAAGTATATTCAAGTTTGGAAAAAGGGGCAAATTAACTGCATTTTTCATATTTATGCTAGAACATGGAATCTGGAGAAATATTTTTTATTTCTTCCATTTCCTCTAACATTCGCCATTCTATATCTAACTGTTCAACATCAGGTACCAAAGTACCGTAGTAATTAAGAACGTTTGAATCAAATTGGAATCTATTGCATATTTGTTGACATAAAGTTTTGTAAAATTCTAACGGCCGGTTGCAGAAAGATTTCTGTAAGCAGCTTGTCAAATCCGAAAGTTCGATTAAATATTCTAAATAGCAATTAAGTTTTGAGCAACCGCAGGGCTTTTATTTTGAAATATTTTATGTCCTGTTGGGCTTTACCTTCAAAAATCAAATGGTTTGTTTTAGCTCCAACATAAATATCATCTAATGACAATGAAAATATAAGAGGTTTTACATTTTTCAGTATTAGTAAGAAAATAATGTGAGGCTTAAGATCTTTCTTTTTTGTTTAGTTTAAAATCGATAAATATGACAGGTTTTAACTGTAGATGGAAATCAAACAGATGACAGGGAAGTTGATTTGTTTTAAGCATTCTATTTACATATGGATAAATGTATTCCGCACCTTGCACCAGATACGGGTACGCGCCCACTGTTAATGTAATATATTCATTCTATTCATTCATAAATATCATCTAATGACAAAAAATTGTCAAGATTTGATACACTGATGTTACTTACATTTGTATTAGCTAAAACAGACTTTTTAATAAACGATTTTAAGATCGATTTATAAAGTTCCTTTATTTTTGGAACCACATGCAAATACATTTCGTATATCGGATTATTCATTGTATCTAAAACCGCTTTTGCTTTATGTGGACTAATTTCTTCAGCAACTTCGGCAGTGAAAAACAATTTAAGTGCATTCCACTGCTCCATAATTCTACTTACAACAGATTGCATAGATATCCAACGTGTTAAACATAACCTTAGCATCCTGTGACTTACAGTTAGAGTAAATTCTTGAAGTTCTTCAAGTGCCCCTATTATTTTGGAACTGTTACTAACATAATTAGAAATGTCTCTAACAAGCTCCTCAATAGATCTAGGAAATCCTTTAGATGCTTTTGAATTGCACAGGTTAAAGCTGTTACTAGTGATGTGAGACGAGAATATTCTTAAAAGAATATTCTCGGGAAGAAAATTCTCGCCAGTAATTTTCTTAAAATGCTTCTAGCAGCACGGTGTAAACGCGGCTTCACTCGGCTGGGTGTTACCGATGGAAAACGACTTTTAGCGATCAAAAATGTTTTCTGCCTGTCGTAATAAGCAAACAAAGGGAAGAATTGGAATTTTTGTGTATTAAACTCGCTTAGTCGGCAAAATGAATAGAAGTGATAAAAAAATAACCAAACCAAAAAGTAATGTGTGGAATCACTTTAATTGTAAATAACTTGAGGGAAAAGAAGTTTATGTTTGTAAATATTGTGCTACCGAATATGTTAAAAAGCAACAAGGATGACTAAACACTTGTTAAAATGTTTGAAATGCCCCAGTAGTGTTAATGTTAAAAACGGCATGGAAATAGTGGAAAAACGAAACGTATCGATTGCTTCTCCAAGTACTTCAGATTCATCCTTAAAAGGTATGTAATATTTAGTGGAGGGTAGTGGATTTATACTAAAAAGCATTAAAAAAAGGGTAGTTTCAGGGGCTACAATAAGTTTGTTGTGGTTTAGTTTTATTGACTGGACAGATATTTAATTTAAAAATAAATAAAGAGTTGCAAAATACTGCAAAATATGTGATAAGGTGAAAATAAATAGTTAGTTTACTGGAAAATATGTGATAGGGGATAATTTAGAAATTGAGGCTTTATTGCACAGAAGGGGGAAAGGACTTTTTTTTGCTTGAGGAAAATTCAATATAAGTCAAGATAAACTATTTATTTTCAGATCAGGGTGAAGTGGAGGAGGCTGCAACAACTGTCGGCGTACCAAGTAGCGCAGCAAGTTCTAGTTCCACCTTACGTAGCTTTATGGATTTTTTCAAATAAAGAAGAGCAGGCCAAGTTGGATCAGTTGTTTGCACGAGCAATTTATGCTTCTGGAACACCATTTGCAATTTTGCAAAATAAACATTGGCAGTTATTTTTTCAAAAATTAAGGCCAACTTTTAAAATGCCTTCACGATATTCTTTGTCCAATAAACTTCTAGAAACAGAAAATGAAAGAACCTCAGCCAGCATCAAAAGGCAAAATATGTGAAGCCAATGCTTTAGGCTTGCAGTGCGATGGTTGGAGCAACAGGAGAAACGAAGCCATTATTAATTTTATTATTACCACTCCTACACATGTCTTTTTTAACACTTTTACTACTGATACAAATAGGCATACTGCAGAGTAAACGTTTGAAAAAATTCAAGAAGTACTAACAGAAATAGGACTAGAAAAGTTTATTGCTCTAGTAACGGACAACGCCAGTGCAATGGCCAAAGCGAGATATTTGATCAATGAAAAGTACCAACATATATCTGTTTACGGTTGTGTCGCCCATACACTAAACTTATTAATAGGAGGCATTTCAAAAATGCGAACGATGGCTTCAATAGAAGATGATGTTTAAACCATCGTTAAGGAAATAAATAAGTCTCACCTTTTACTGGCCACTTTCAAAAAAATCCAGAGTGAAAAAAAGGAGACAACTGTGGGAATATCGTTAAAGTTACCCGTCAAAACTCGCTGGGGCTCAATTATCCACTGCTTGAAAAGTCTTCTTGATACCAAATATGCCCTAAAATCTTTAGCAGTTTGTGAGACGGTAGAAAATATATTGAGCAAGCGGGTAGCAAAATTAGTGTTATATGAAGAGATTTTTTGGGTACGAGTGTTAAAATTGTACAATTTGATTAACGCTAGTGTTGAATATATAACCAAACTAGAGTCAGATAAGCCTAAACTAAGTCAAGTAGTAGAATGTTTTTATAGCCTAGAAAAACATTTTGAAACAGCGTTACTTTCAAGTCCGCTTACCAAGCAGGAAGAAAAACATTTTCAGGAATGTTTAGCTAAAAGAAAGTATACCGCTTTACATCGTATACATTTAGCAGCTAATATCTTAGACCCGCGTTTCAATAGCAACGATAAACAAATTCAGGGTACTGAGTTTATTGATTATATGGCTGCCGGAAAATATCAAGGTGAATCTGCACATTTAATGTCAGAATTGGCGTATTATAGATCTAGTGAAGGATTTTTTGGAAAACTATATGTTTTAAGGGCACTCAATAGTTTAGAACAGCGAATTTAGTGGAAAGGAATATGCTTTGGAACAAAATTAAATAAATTAGCGGTTCAAATTCTAGGAATGCCTGCAACCAGCGCCGCTACCGAAAGAAGTTTCAGCACATATGGTTTTATCCACTCGTCAAAAAGAAACTGATTGACAGCTGAGCGAGCCGGTAAAGTGACTTTTATAGCTCATAATTTAAAACTATTGGACCAGGCCGACCAGGTATCAACGATGTCCAAGTACGAAGATGAAGAAGAAAACCCATCTGCTTTCCAATATCAGTTGACTGATGGTGTTGAAGAAATAGAGGCAATGGAAATGGTATTGGAGTCTGAGGGGTCAGGTTCGTCCGAGGATGAAAATAGTGATATGAACGTTTTTTCTGACTTAAATTGAAATTATTTTTTCTTAAAACTTAATTTTGTTTGTTACGTCTGTTTACGAATTTAAATTAATTTATTTTCTTAATATTGAAAAATAAAATCTCAGCTTTTCTATTTGACATTTATTTAATAAATGATCTACTATATTTCATTAAATATATCTATTTTTCTAAAGTTTGTTCAAACCCAGCCATGATGAGGAATTAGTAAATTGGTTTTTGGCAACCAACGTTTGTAGCCAAGAGCCCTCACTAGTGAACAATATATTTTTTGATTTAACTTATACAATACACGTTAAAAATCGCCCAATTTAAATCAATGTGTTTTTGTAGTTGCAGGTGTGGGCTGTCAAAAAATGAATTTAATATGTCTCTTGAGAATAAATGACCTCTAAGTGCTTTCGTGTTGGTTTAAGTAGGTTGTTCTTTGAAAATTCTCATACTCGAGATTATTCTCAAGAATATTCTCGAGAATATTCTTAAAAATATTCTCGAAAATATTCTCCATTTTTGTATTCTCGAGAATTTTCCATCACTAGCTGTGACATTCACATCCCATAGTAAACAAATGTTTGTTTAATTCCTTTAGTCTTATGCCTACGCCACTAGTTGTCTCATCATGACTCAGCATTGTCACCTCCAAATCCTATAAAATTATCCCCAGGGATATTATTTGATTTAATTAAATTGATTACAGCCGCAGAAATGTGTTCAGCATTTGGAAATTTTACTTGCAAAAGGGTAAAAATCTGATTCTTAGCTATGCAATCTCCTTTGCAATAACGCGCAACGATAGCCGATGATTTAGCATTTAGCTATCGACACATCGGTAGTTTCATCTATTAATTATCAATGAAAATAGGGTTTTCTTTAGGTCTTCTACTATAAGTTCTAATATTAATTTTTGAAAGCATTAATTAGTAGGGCGCTACCCTTTGTTCTTGTATTGAGCTAAAGTAAAGTGATGCAAAGTGATATTCGCAAATTATGCTCCATAATAAATGATACAGATTTAAGCTCAGCAATCCTACCTTGTTTCTCCAAGCCTAACTTATCCTTTTTCAAAAAGGTTTTGATATTGGGTGGTTTTTCAGCAGAATTCAGTCTTGTTTTGTACGTTTTTGATAATTCATGGCGTTTTAAATATGTAATACACGCATTTATTTTGGTGCCACAAACTTTGCAAAACGGGCTTCCATCAAACACTTTTAATCAGATGAATTGTTGTTCCCACTGGGTAATATACTTTTGTTTATATGATTTTTTTCTTAGTACTTTTACAGTAAAACATGTGGCAGTACTTTCACCTAGCTCTAATTCAGTCTCACTTTTGTTAGTCTCGCTTTCACTACTATTGGTATCCACAGGACCGCAACGACGTCGATTTTCTAAAAACCTAGAAACATGTTTTATTTATTTTAGTTCCTATATCCGTGATCACAGGAGATTCAATTACCTTTCCATTTTTTAAGTTTTCGTATTGTTCATACAAAAAAACACAAGACATACTGGCAAGATCTTTGAGGGTATGTTATGATCACAGATTATCGACTTATTTTAATTTTCGTTTACTGTAGTTATTGTTGTTGTTTCTAGATTGTTGGCTCGGATACTAGTCCATTTGCCAGATTAGTCTCCACCGGGTCGGTCGGTGGTTCAATTTGGACACGTTATCGGAGGGATGTCCGGAACGTGAGTCACGCCAAAAACTGAATATACTATCAATTTAATATCCATATACTATAATGTTTAATATCCTTAAACATTGGTAGACGCAGGGAAGGGGCTATGTACCTACGTCTACGTCGGGATTTTAAAGCTATGCGACGATGCCGATAAAGTGTTATGTAGCGATCTGGATTTAGCGCGTTTAGGAACAAGAATATGATATTCATTTCAGAGCGGTCGCTGATGAATTGTTGAGTTTTGGGCTGAGGTTTTGGAGAACACTGTCGATATTATAGGTGTCATAATTCGAAAAGACATTCTTCAAGTTTTAGATTTTTCGGATTTCCTTTAAATAAAGATATTAGATTACAATGGATCATTAACAGTGTTAGGTATTTTAATTATAATTTTTAATTTATTCTATGCGCGTTAACTATACGATGTAACGAAAGAAATTTGATGCAGAAATTTTAAGATCTATTAGAACGTAATAATTTTGATTATACAAAGTAGGTCAAATAGTTGGAATGTGACAAGTTATATTTTTTAAACAATAGGACACACCCTTAATCGGATCTAGGAACTTGGAATTGTGCACAGAATTTTCTTATATAACAAACGCATCTATTAAGGAAGGGTTTGTCGGGAAATGTTACAGAACAGGTTTTTTAAAATTCAGCACTTTTAGGGGTGAAATATGTTTATAACTACATTGTTTACTATAACCCCTTATCTAAAAGAGATTTTAAGACGATTCTTCCGTCAATGGTTTTCAAAAATCAATTATCTAAATATAAATTTTAGACAAAAATTCCACTCTTACGAGAATAAAAAGGGTTATTTTTACTTCCCTATGTAAGTATTATTAATACATCTTTAATGCACTATATGGTTAATTGCTAATATTGCTGTATACATATATGAAGTATTGAAATCACAAAAATTTGCGTAACATATAGTATAACGCAAAATATAGGTAACTGGGTATAATCGACCGTAGAATACGAAAAATGTATTTTTAGAACAAAAATTTTGTGACATCTGTACGGATGTGTGCGAAAATGTGTCCCGTAAACATGCAGTACGTTGACGATATTATAACTTCTATCCCTAAAAATGAGGATGACACACAGCTAAATACTTTTAACGCTTATCAGAACAAACTGCAATTCACTATTGAAAGGGAACAAAATAATAGTATAGCATTTCTTGACGTCCTGGTAACTAAAAATGAGAGAGGGTGTATAGAAACAGACTGGTATCATAAACCGACATTTTCAGAACGTTTTCTAAATTATTCATCTGAGCATCCTTTCAGGCAGAAAATTAATATCATTAAGAATCTTAAACACCGAGCACTAACATTATCCTCGGAAAAATACCACTCTAAAAACTTACAATATATCAAAGGTATGCTGCTTAAAAATAATTATCCCCTTTCAATAATCAAAAAGATTCTTTGGGGTAAAAATATCGGAAAGGTGAAAACAATAACAAACAATAATACCACCCATATTTATTGTAAACTTCCGTATTTTTTTTACGAAATGAGTATTTTCGAGTTTTCTTGTATAGCGCAGATATCTATTAAGGAAAAGTTTTTTACAAACAAAATCTGCCTATTCACCAATAGGGGTCAAATATTTTCTTACTTTTTTTAGAATATTCCCTTCACCTAAATAACATTCTAAGACGATTCGCTTCTTAATGGCTTAATAAATTAAACACCCAAAAAAATATTTCTGATTTTTTGGAGACTGCAATCCCAAAGGGATGAAATTTTTAGTATTTTAGCAATAACTCTTCTACTAAATGAGATATAAGAAAACTAACTACAATAGCGGCTCTTGTATTTAAGAACGGGTGAAGCGCACCTCAGCTAGGTGCAGAGATTCGCAGGCGACAATTTTTCGGGGTGCCACGCCCAAAAAGGCTATTAAAAAAAAATATAATGTTAATTATCCACAGCTTTGGGGCGTTTTTTAATACGTAGGGGAAATGATATAAATTTATAAGATTTTAAATATATTTTTTTGTTCTTAAAAAACAGTTATGTACAAAAATCTATGATATCTGTACGGATGTGTGCGAAAATGTGTCCCGTAAACATGTAGGATAGTCCTAAAAGCATGAGACAGCCCCTGGAAATAGGAAAAAAATCAAAAATCCTAAGCTATTTTCGATTCCATTCGACCGATGCCAAACTGCTTCCGCCTCCGATGATCCGAACGCACCAATTTACAATAATTCTATAACAAGCGAATAAGCGCTTGCAGCTTGCAGTAGCAGTTTTATGCCGCTCCCGTCTCTATTTGGCTTACGGATATTCACCATTGCGTTGCCACACATAACAACCGCCGTAAACAAATCTAAGCTAGAAAGCCGGCGTGCGGGGGGAGTCTGAAGCGGAATTTGTTACTGCTGGTTATGATTCCTCAACGGGTCACTCTTATGAAAAAATGTTCAGCGCGCTACGTTTTTAAGTCGTTATTATTTTTTGAGTATATAACACACTAGGTCTGATAGAAAATAATGGTATAATTAAGTAAATAATGTGAATTTATATAAAACATAGTACATTTTTTTATTAGAAATGTAGATTATAAAATGATTAACATTTTAAAATTAATCTTATTTTTAAGTAAATTGATTGGAAAATGTAGGTGAAGCAGCGGTTCACCCGCGTCCCCTGGCGTGCCGCCACTGAAACTAAAAGGTTAGTGAATTTAAAAAATAATTTTCTAAAACATTGTTAACACATCTTTCTAAGTTCCATCCTTAAGGGGATAGAATATATTTTTACTTTACAATACCTCTTCAGCTAATTGACTTTTTAAAACGATTCTTTCGTTAGTGGCTTTTAAAAATACTTATCTAAAAGTACAGGATAAAAACCGGTGTAATGTGTTTTTATTTTTATACCATATCTCTATAACTAACTGAGATTTTAAGAGTGTCTTTTATTAATGGCTTCCCAAAATAGTTTTCTAAAAAATATTGTGAAATCATCTCTATATCACAGTTAGTTATGACATATAATTTGAAATCAGTCCATTAAGAGTTTTTCAGGCTGAATTTTTATATATTTTATTAAACCGCCAATTTGTTCCGCCTTTTTGGATTCGTACCAAAATTTTACTAGTTGATTTCTATGTAGAAATCAACTGGTAATACTTGATTTTTGTACATTTGAGATAAATTGTATAAGTAGTTTTTTAGTAATAATTTATTTAATATTTCATTAGCCGCCATTTTGTTCTGCCATTTTGGATTTTTACCAAAATATTACCAGGTCATCCCCATATAACCCTTAATTTTTGACCAAAATTTGAAGTCAATCGGGTAAGTAGTTTTTTAGCTATACCCCGAGCACACAGACCGACAGGCCAACGGAATTGAGAAAACATTTTTTCAGCATTTAGGGACCTTGAAACGTAAAGATCTGAAAAAATCTTGTAAGGGAATTTTTTTACGATTATGCATTGTAATGTAAATTAATATTTCCTTTTTACGTGGGAAGTAAAAACAACCGTCTTAAAAAAACATTGAAAAGTCAAAAATTATATTTTCTTCCATCTAGAAATTTGACTCCAACTAATATATAATAATATTTAATACCACACATAAAATTTGCTCTTTCTACTAGTTAACACCGACTTCATGAAGTCAAATTTTCAAGATTGAATCAACTATTGTTTTTTACTTTTCACTTTTTTTTAATCGGTTTTATTTTCTCTGTTATTTTTTATTTTATCCTTTTTACTTTTTATTTATAATAAATTTGATTCTAAATGTCAGCCTCAAAGTTTCCGAGGCCGAAAAATAGGTCACTAACTTTGTATATACATTGAATCCTACGTACCTACTGGGTCCATATATTTAACTTAAAATTTTGCCAGCCTCACGATAACTGGTAACAAATAATATATAAAAAGTGAGATTTTACGTAGTTCTAGAAAATCAACAATAAATATTACCCTTACCAAAGATTAATTTGATTAGAAGAATTAAACCTCATACCCTTAAAAACTACGAAAAAAAACTAGCGAAATAACCTGACCAAAAAGAAGATTGGCTCCCACTAGATCACCCCAACGTTCAGCTATGCAAAAATTATATTTTTTGTTTAATTATAGTTCATTCTCCAAATTTCAAGGCAATATGTAAAAATATTAAAAAGTTATTGCGAAAACTCTAGCAAAAAATAAAAGTAACGTCATTACCCCGTTTTTATTATTCTAATATACTTGCTATGGAATGGCGTCGGCGCTACCCTAAATACTTCTTAAAAAATTAATTTATGATGATCACATCTTCCCAGAGTATTCGGTGTACATAGCACCACGGTAACTAATATTTGAATGCATAAAAATCAGCAATACCAATTGCCAAATATTAAAATGATTAGTAAAAATGAACTTAGTGTCCCTGAAAACTACAATAACAATATAAACATCGATATTAGATTATTATTATTTGTGCCAAGATTAAAGTTATTTGCTCTTTTAAATATTTTAACAGATACCAGAAATATCCTTACTAGGAAACAGATTTTCCCCTCTGGGGCGGAGATAAACAACATGGTTTGCCAGTACAATTTGAATGCACATGTTACGCTTGATCAAAAAGATAACAAAAACGAACTTTTTACATACATTTTTAATAAATGCTTTTAATAAAACGATCTAAAAAGATGTAGAAAAATATATATCTATTGTGGTTTGATAGTTTGGTTTGATCACACCATTTTATCAATATATTAATTAACAATGCAATAAACTTACCGCGAAATGTATATGCGTTATACCACGTCTGTTGAAATAAATATGAATGAATTTCTTGTGACAAGCTTTTTAAGATAATTTAAGAAGGTAATAACTATATAAATATTAAAAAAATAATGTAATCCAGTCAGGCCCCAATCAAACGCACCGTGAAATATTTTATCATAATATTGCATTTCATATAATGTTTGTATGAGTTATAAATGTGTGCTTATAGGATATGATTTTCAAAATCAAGGTCTTTTTTTTAGTCATGCTGTATATCTGATCTAACATTCAATAATAAAAAAGTTTAACATTTGGTAACTAAATTTAGACACATCCTCTAGATGTATTATTTTATATTATGTATTCATAATATAAGATTATGGGGGGAATTATATACGTATTTAAAATTTCAGCTCAATCGAAAATTGGAATGTTTATCAAAATTGATTTACAAAGTTTGATTTTGTAAGTCAGTTTCAGTTATTTAGATAGGAAAGTGTGAAGTTAAATAAAAACTCGTGAATCCCTACACTTTACGAAGAGAGCAATATACAATTCTTTATTTTAAGAGGTTTTGCATAAATTGGCAACAAGGCAGCGCGTGTGATGTCCCCGGTACCTGTGACTCTCCGTTGCTATGGCGATAACCGACTAATCAGAAGTCACCGGAGTTAAGCGCCCACACGTGCTTACTTTTAGCGCCCTGGCCATATGAGTAGTATTTTGCAGTAAGTTGCGGGTCTTTCCTATATAAAGACAATGCTTTGAGGTTCTAAAGTTTTCTTAATGAAGATTTGTAGCAAATCGATGTTAGTTATAAGACAAAAACAAAGGAAGAACAACAAATAAATATATAGTTTAGGTTCAAAGTCTTCTACAACGTTTTTACAGGTCTATAACAAAATGATAATACATTGTATAGTTTTATTTTCATTTATAAACTTTAACAATAAATTCATATTTTTAGTGGAAACATTAGATAACACTGTTTCAATATTAATAGGGGGATGGAAAACTATATTTTGTAAATCTTTATATATATTAAAATTTGATAGAATATTAATCGAGCATTCAAAAAATTTATGATTGAAGTCCTTAACCTGACCACAATTAGAATTATCCTTAATGCCAAGGCGAAATAAGTGTTGCTTAAAAAGACAATGTTCAGTTATCATTCTAATTAAAGTTGTAACGTGTCTACGACTATAAAATGGTATATTCGTAAAACATTTTTTTAGAAAAATTTTTTGTATCCTTGAATAAAATTTACCTTCCGTTTCAAAACTGATTCCATTCACAATTAAATTTGTAATTTATATTTTATTTCACCGAGGATGTCTCCGCTTTCTAATTTAGTAGTTTAAGGTGTGTTAAGATTTCTTCCTATGTTAGCTAGCTTATCTGTTTGGATCTTTTCATGTATTCCACAATGTATTTCAAAACCTTTATTGAAAGCAAAAAAAATATTTTTCTTTATTTAGTATCTAGACGCTGTTTTTGTGGTTGTAAAGATTATTTTTCAAGTTTTAATGGTACTTAGAGAATCTGTTAGAAATAACACTTTATAATTTTTTTTTTATCTATTGTAATTTTAATTGCTTCGTCAATGGCAGCTGAAAACATTGATAATTCTTTAGGGAGTTTTGAAGAAAAGTTATAATCCATTGAAGGACTATGTATTCCAAAACCTACACTATTTGAACCTTTAGATGCATCTGTGTAGATGAAAATATATGAGTTTTTAAATTGTTCAGAATTAGCAAGAAAATAATAAAATGCGAAGCTTAAGATGTTTCTTTTTTGTTTAGTTTAAAATCGATAAATATGAGAGATTTTAACTGTTGGGAAATCAAACAGATGACAGGAAAGTCGATTTGTTTTAAGCATTTTATTTATATATGGATAAAAGTATTCCGCACCTTGCACCAGATACAGTTACGCGCCCACTGTTAATGTAATATATTCATTCTGAGTAATTATAAAGATCCGCCAAAGGATGATTAGTTATAGAAAATATTGTGAAAGAAATTTGGTTGTCAACCAAAGTCTCCTGTGATGTAAATCTATGTTTAAAAGTGCATTGAATGATGTAGATTTCATACATTTTAAACAAATTCGGAGACCTTCATGGAAAATACTATTAATTTTCGACATATTGGTTTTGGAGGATGGATATATAAAAATAGATTCGAAATGTAAATGTGATAAATAAGGCATTAAATGTACTTAAACGTATTTGGGGATCGGCTCCCCATCAAGTTCTACAAAAGGTTTGAGTAAACTTAGACCTCTTTTTGCTTTCAATATGTTATTTTGTATATGGCTGTCCCATTTTAGATTTTTTTGAAGGTTGACTCTGAGGTATTTACCAGGATTTTAAGTGGGATCATGTAGTTGTAGATCACAGTATTAGGGGCTGAAAGATTCAAATTGTGATTGGAAAGCCAACACCGAACTCTCTCTAAAGCCTTGTTTATATTACTAGTTAACTCCATTAGATTGAGATGCTCACTTATAATTGTAAGATCATCTACGTTCGGATGACATATCATATCATATGGTTTTTTTTATATATGCTTGATGCTTGCACAGAATTTGAAATCGATCTAATAAGGAGCTTTTTCAGACTGATTTTTAAAATATTTTATTAGGCCGCTATTTTGTTTTGCTATCTTATATTCATACCAAAATGTTACCAGTTCATTGTTATGTAACACTTGATTTTTTTTTGCAAAATTTCAATCTTTAACCGTTGCAGAATACTCCTAAGACACCAACTTTTTTTTTATTTTAGTACCTACTGCAATTTTTAAGCCTAAATCTCGCAGTACATTGCAGGATTGGGTTATATTTTTTCTCAAAGTTCTTGGGGATATTCTTCTAAAAAAATTTAAAATTTTTTTAAAATTAAAAGTTTTTGTCTATAAGTAGTAACCGTGTTGCTTTGCTTCAATTTTTTTTATATTAAGTAAAAAGTCCAATGTAAGTGCGAATTTGGTAATGTGATTTAATCAATTACCCCTTATGATCAACTCCAATTTATGATTAAGGACAATGGAAATCTCTATTATTTAAAAGCTTTTAAAATCTATTTTTTTTTGCTCCTAAATTCTTACCTACTATTAAAAATAATAAAAGTTGATCTTTGAATACCATCTTACACATTTTGGAGATGCTATTTACAATACATGCTTATTAAGTAAAAAATAATTGCCAGCTTTAATGGCTCAGGTATTACTTTGCTCAATATTCAAAAATGTATCAAATAAGCTAAAATATCTGATAGGAAACCTATGCATTACTTCAACCAACATGTTATTAGATATACCATCATTGAGCTGGGGATTAGAGTGTTTTTGTCTATTAATTATATTTGAGATGTCACGACTAGAAAAACATTTTCTACTAGAAATACATTGTCCAGCCACAGCCGGTTAATTTTTTTCCCATATATTGAAAACTAATATACTATACTATACTTTTTTTTTAACATTTTTAAGGCATTGCCACATTGGTTTTGACTTATTGACAATAAGAAATTTTAAACTATTTCTATTTCAACAAATAAATATCTTTTTATAGACTAGCATGTGTCAATAAGTTTTCTAAATAGTTTCAATCTTCTCGTTATTCTAACTGATAATTTCAGTACAACCAGGCTTGTTCAGTGTTTGCTATCAAATGCGTGGCAATTAGCTATCACTACATAATTTTTAATATCACATATTACATATATCAGCCTGTTAAATATAGTAGAGCATATAATGTCAACAGATTTAAAAAACTGTTTACAAGGTATATCTTGCTTTATTATTACGATGATGTCTTGTATTTTATTATTTTATATAAATAGATACATGATGACAGCTGAGATGACAAAATAATCTACAGTATAACAGAGAGTCAAGTAGGAGGTGGAAAGATCTGCACTCCAACTCCCTCTTACACAAAAATAGCTCTATTCAGTTCAAAACACAAAAGTTATTTGTTCTACCCGCAATAAGCCAATAATCATCATTAGAAAGCTAACACTTGGTCTTTCTTTAACAATATTTGTGTGAATTGTTAGGAATTAACAAGCCTGTATAGCCCCCTCTATCTATAAAGTCTTCAAAATTACGTGCTGTATCTTACTTCTTTCAGATGACACACCAATTACTTACAATTACAGCTTATGACAGTCTCATTTGGCAATGCTCTTAACAGGTCATATTAATAATAAAAAGGAGTCACAGATTACAAAAGTGCAACCATATACACTTGCAGAGTAATAGCCGTGACCTGACCTTGACTACCAGTAATGACAGTGAGTTAATGTCGCACTACAGGAAATGGAAAATTACTGTGTACACTAACGTGTAATGTAACTGTAGATTGTTACTTTACTTCCATTCTGTATTTATTCATACAGTTTTCTTATACATTTCTTAGAAATAAAGAGCTTTTTGACATATAAATATGTTATTAAACTAGAATATTTAAATAATCCACACATTTATTATATTATTATTATTGCATCCAGCTAAAACCATAAATGAAAAACAAATATACATAAAAATTTATCTAAGTAAACTAAAAACAAGAAACAAATACCTAACTTTGTTTGGGAAACAAAAAAATTTTGTTTTTAAACAATGAAATATACCTACACATTATCTCTCATGCAAAGGAGACACCTTGTAACCGATACTGGCAAAATCAAAAACCATTAACTCGAAATGTTTTTTTGCCATTTCAAAACAACCAATACCTTAGATATATATATATATATATATATATATATATATATATATATATATATATATATATACATACAATTCTTTTCAATTATGCCCATTCAAAATTATATCTAGAAGTATAATAAATGCTTTGCTGTATGAAATAGAATGAAAGACATTTACATCTTTCAACTTCTTATATACAGAGTTCAGATGATAGTTATTTCCAACATCATTTTAATTAGTTAACTAATAAACATGAACCATTCCATACATAAAGGTCCAACACAGGATATAAGTGAATAATTGTCCAAAAAATCCACTGGTTAACAAAGATTTCCGAGAGATAAAATACTTATTCCATGTTGAGAACCCTGCCTTGTATAAAATCATCAACCACAAACTAGTTACTGCACAGATGTAGAAAAGGGCACCATGTAAACTAGTCAGTCCTAATAAACCTGAAAAAAAAAAATGTTTAGCTGTTTTTAGATTCTAGTAGTAAAAGAATGTCTTGAAATAGGTAATTATTTCTCATCTACTTTAAAAGAGTCAAATAAGTCCAGGATCATACACAGGGCTGAAACCATTTGAAAGATATAAATTTAATGCAGACTTTTGAGGTCCAATCCAAAGTTTTTAAACTTACCAGAAAAAATAATTCAAACTTGAAAATTAATAATATTTGTATGCCTAAGTTTCATTTTATATTTTTGTATTTCCAGTAAATATTTACATAAGGAGTTCATTCATATAAAATTTAATAAGGTTAAATTTCAACCTTTATCCAATTTTGAATTATTTATAAGAAATAAATTTTTAATATAGGGAAGAGAAGGATGTGTATCTTGATGTTTATTCTTGTCTCACAAAATGTTGTGCAGATACCAAAGTTTTATGTGATTGTGGTACAATGTTTGAAAAATCCATCAAAGCTTATATCAATTAACTTTTCCTCAAATCAATATCAAAGTCTGAAGAGATATACTGGGTGTTTTAGTTGGCTATTTTCGTACATTATATGACCTCAACAATGTGCCTATATATTCCAAAGTGTAAATTGTATCATTGCTCGTCTAATCCTTAAACATATAGGTACACGTAATATGTGGACCTCATTTTATAAAAATTAGATGTATGGCTTTAGAGTGTACATAAAAACTTTTTTAGAAATAAGTTTAAATTTCATATAAAAATGTCTCCTAATATAGATTTACCTGCAGTGCAACCTGATAGGGCTGCCATTGAAGTCCTACAATATTCCACAATTGACAAATTATTTCTCATCGCAGATTCACTGTAGGCTACAGAAGGCTCTTGTTTCGACTTTGTAGACATCTTAAGGATACGATAAGCTTACTTTAATGAATCCTTATTCCTTATTTACGGATGATTGATTTCCTTTTTTTTTATTTACCTTGGCTTTTGATATTAATGATATTGGTTATGTTCTGTTGTTAATTGTAGGGATGGGCCAGAATTATCAACCTCAACTAGTGTTCAAAAAATCGATAATATGTACATTTCCAGATTTTTTTATTACCGATTGTAATACCTACATGGCATAATTACTATTAGTCTTTTATTTTCAATTTGTCGCAAATATCAATACTATTTTGCACTTTAATTTGTTTTGGCCGCCAGTCAAATATATTTTTGACACAGCAGCTCGCAACTTGTCAGATGCTCTTCGTCAGGGGTTTATTCCAGTTTGCAGACCTTTTCGATGTGATGTCCGGATGGCGAGTTCTAGGGAGCCAACGGCCGATGCTCAGAGACAATTGGCCAGTTAAAACCAGAGGTACTGGAATGTTTTCGGGCTCGAAACCTTAAGAAAAACAATGATTTTTTTAAAATTTTGCGGTAATAAGGCATCATGGCTTCCAGTATTTTCTAAAAATTTCTACTACTGTAACGTGCATTATTTTTTTATCAAGTCATACCACTATACCTTCTACTTCATTGGCGGCTCGTGACCTAAGAATTTAGAGGTGCTGCAGAAATGAGAGACGTTTTTTTTTTCGACGCCTTCGCCGTTTGTATCTTTTACTTAGCGGTCACATTTTTATTTATACTAAACTAATTGTTTAAAATGCTACATAACAAATCAAAATGTTAACCATTAATAAAAAACTCACCAATTTTTAATAACACTACATACAGAGACGCACAGGTCTCAGAAAATTATCTTCAAAACTATAAACACCTAAGTCTATTTAATAAAACTTGGATAAAATCGTGTATATCAATTCTAGTTTTTGTAAATTAAATCGTTCTTTCGATTTTCCTTTAATGCTAATTTATTCATCACACTTTCATTAAAGTTTACTTTACACTACTCACTAATAAACATTGGTTTTTTTTCTTTATTAAATTATAAATAACATCCTTATTGCACACTTTAAAAAGTAAAAAAAACTATACAATACAAACAAAATACAAAGTAATACAACGTTTTAGCGCATTTAAAACTTTGGAAACTACAATCACGCCATTAAATGCAACTGTACACTTTTGCAGCTTCGTTGTGTTAGTTTTGCCTTCATTAAAAAGTATTGGTGAGGGGAACGCGACGTGCGGATAAACACAAAACGCTGCCTTTAAATTTATTTGCAGCTCGGCATTCGATATACTTAAAGTTTAACGTTTATTGACGCTTCAAGGTTACAATCTATATCACATGTGCTTGCTGCGAGATGCTATTGGATGGGCCTCGACGTAAAGATCTACTCACGCTAACAAGCGGCCATTGCACCTGCTCTTATGTTGTGGTAATCGGTAGGCAAGCAGAATAGAAAGCGTAAATAAGTATAAGAATCCATGCGTTTACAGCTTCTGGACCCTTTCTAGCGTGATAACTCTTATTTCGTCCTTTTATACATTAACTTGTTTACATCAACACAGAAAAGTGCTAACCAGGACTAACAAAAAACGCAGTACGATATTTAAAACACTAAAAAAAACATCTCCCATCGGAAATAAAACCCACAACCTTTACAAAGCAGTCGCAGTGCCTTACTATTGAACTAGGAGAGCCTCACACTCACCACTAAAGTTAAAACATTATGCATTTTTTATACTCCGATATTTTCAATAACGTCAACAGTGAATCGCCGTAAGTGGCGTTCCGGTCCAACACCATCTCAATAAATAAAGCCATTGAACTCGATTGCAAATGGCGGCGACAGTCGATATTCAAAATATTATTGTGCAAATCAGTGACACCTGTTTAGAGATGTGTGATTTAGGACGAGAGTTAAAAAACAACAATAATGTTTGGGATATTCAGTGCGTAAGCATTTTCTATTTTTTAGTTTTTTGCTTCAGGGGCCTTACTATATAAGACTGACTTTGACAAATACTCAGGGCAACCTGGTAGCTTACTTGGTATGGCACCGGAAAACAGATTTATGACAGTAACTGTAATAATTATTGTCATTTAAAGAAAATCAAATCAAAATTGAATTTTACCATTTTTGTTTTACTTCATAGTTATTCTTAAGATTAAAAATTAAAACTGTTATCAAAACTCACTAACTAACCTAAAACTAGACGGAGCCTATTTAGTGGCACAGATATTGTTTCTCCAGTACTTTAACTGATAAAAGTGAATATTGAGGGTTAAAATGTAACTAACAAACCAAAAATATATTTTTTTAAATTTCAAATGATGAAATTCTTTGATAGAAACAGTTCGTTTTGGTATAGAATAACTACAAACCGTTAAAGCAGAAGTTGGAACGAAATTATCCCATTAAATAGCATTTAAATATTTCTTTGAAAGTAGTGGGTCTTTAGGAAAACAAAAGGTTGTTTCCCACCGGCATAATGTCCCTTGCATTTTGGAACGCGATACATATGAGGCATGTTCTATTTTGCGGATGAATGGAATATCTAAAAAACGTTACGTTACGTGCATACAACACACTAATTGATTCCTTGCCTAAAGGAAAAAATACAAGAAGCCCCACAAATGTATTTTCACAAACAGTTAAAGGCGGATTGCTAAAGTTATCCCAATGAACTAAATTAAACGAATTACCCGATTTAAATTCACACCGCTCTGTGTAAGGAATAAAAATCATGGCAAATCTGTGCACAAAAATTGTATAAATAAATAAATATAACACAAGAAATGCGACCAGTCACCAATAGTAAACAAAACTGGTGATCGACTTTCATCCCCATCTTGGAATGTTAAACGCTAGTTGACAGGCTTTGTTTATTGTCCAAATACGAATTAGTTTTTGAGAATATGTTACACGCTTTTTGTCAAAACACTATTCTGTTTCCGCACACTCCATGTCGACGTTGCCAAATGTTCTTTTCCTTGTATAACAGAATTGTATTAGTCTCCCCAACTTCTGTGACTTTTTATTACTTATTATAGCTTTAATGATGGTTTTATTGAGAAACCTGGTGCTTGCCTAACGTGACGCATTCACCTAACATCATAACTGCATCATCATATCACTCAGCTACCAGGCGAGCTTCAAACCGAGAATTTAACGCATTTGTTTATAATCTGCAGAAATAAACCGCTTGTTAATGAGCCTGGCAAAGTTAGCATGGAGTATGCGTTTTACGGATTAATTGTCAAAATGGTGAAATGTCAAACTACAAATGGCAGCCTGAAGATTTCTACAAAAACCTTGATTTTGAACATTTACACAGCACCCTTTGAGTTACCATATTTATCTACAACCGATGGCAAATAAACAAGTTCCGAATATTAGAACAAGTCAGCCATCCTTACGACCTGACAAGCGTCCGCAAGTGACGATTATTGGTCAAGTACACCAGTCGATTGAGTATGCCTAGTGGTGTAGCCAATTGTTAAGTACATATGGGCCAATCGGTAATAGAGGCGGCAGTAAGTAAAACAACGATAATTCAATAATTCAAAATAATGCCTAGTTAAAACAAGTGACAAGGTTATCACGCCGTTTTGGTGCCCTACAAAATAACGCCTAGTACGACCTAGTGACGGCTAAAAAAAACATCACACCGTATTTACTAAAATCAAAGCATTATTTACCGAAAAAAGACACGTTCAAAAATATTTGATATCCTGGTAGATTTTTGAACGCTGATCACGAATATGAAGCCTTTTTTCAACAGCGGTCCGCTCTCTAGGTGGATAGGTACCGGGTCATCATCAAGTTAAGTGCCGGAGCGAGACAGCGTGAAGATATCATCATTAAAATTATATTCCTCAAATTCCTGTGTCACAGCTTTAACAATTAACTTTATGTGGTGCCAACCCGATACCGATATCACCTAGGCCTTCGCGCTACCACACTCAGGCGCAAATATTTTTAGCGTATATCTCGGAAATGAGACACCATCGAAAAGAGGTGACTTCGTATTCGTGATCAGCGACTCAAAATCTACTATTGTACAAAAAATTGTCAAAATCGACGATGATATCCCTTATTACAAAATCACCAAAACTTCTTTACTTTACTTAAGATTTCAGTGGTCTGGTTCTGATTATTTCACGGCTTTCGCGGCCAATGTAAAAGAGCATTGCGGGGAATTTTGCATCCCCAAAAGTTACCTCTTATGTTCAAATGTCTCATACTTATTTGTGTATTTCATTCTTCTAAAGACGCTGATGTAAGAACAAAATTACTTTCGAAAATGGACAACAACGTAGATCTTATACTGTAGGATTTAATACAAGAATCTATCCCTGAAAATAAACATGTGAATAAATCAGTTATTGTCAAAGAAGTCAAATAGACACTTTAGGACATCGATGCTGTAAAACCAATTTTAAAGCGAAAAATGACTTCAGGAGAAAACTGATACTGGAACGTGTTTTAAAACACCAGTTAGAAAATTCAATTAACTCAGGATCGATTGGATTCCAAGACTTGATATGGGATGTTCAAATAAACTCAGTATCTCAGAAATACTTTTAAGGTTTGATACCTAAAACTAGTTGAAGAAACATTGGGTTATTGCAGAAAAATGTAGATAGACCATAATATATAGCCAGTAAAATCTGTTGTCCAGAAAGACCTGTTGCCTATACCAAAATGAATAAAGTGGATACAGAGCTTAGAATGTTACAAAACCTTAATATTATCTCACCAGTCGAGTACTCAGATTGGGCTGTACCAATAGTGCTCTCAACAGGACCACCAAGTATTACATTCCCATCATTATCTACTACCGACAGTTGCCACATTTGTTTTCTAAGTTGGCCAGTGCAATAGTATTTTGTATCCTTAACATATCTGATGTTTTTTACAAATAGAAATTAATGAACCTTCAAGAAAATATTTAACGCCCCTACTGAATAGAGATAACACTAAGTATCTATGATGAATGACTTGGCTGGCATAATGAGAATATCATCTACCGGCTTGCCGCGTAGTGTACATGAATAAACAAAACGGAATAACGTACAAATGCAACGTGGTATCTCGAAGCTTCAGCAATATAACAATAGCATTCGAAAAATTACGTTTCGCCTAATTTTGTACTGTGATTGTGTAGTGTAGATAAATTCATTAAATGTCGATTTATAGTTAATTTGACAAGGATCCGTTCATTTTTAGCCAAACGACCCGCTTAAGCGGAAGTTTTTCTACGTGTATTTTGAAGCTTCTTGTTATTGCGAATTAATCTTAATAGATAGATATATACGCCCGTATTCACTAAAGAGGTTTAAATTTAGACCAGGTCTAATTTGGCAGTTGTAGGTTTAAGATGACATTTTTAACAGTTGAACAAATATTTTTTCTAAATGTCACAATTACAAAATGACAATGACATAAGCGAAACATAACTGGCTGACTAAGAGTTTTAAGTAGCATGGCAACTAGACCTGGTTTAACTTTTAAACCTTTTTAGTGAATATGGGGATAGTGCCGTGGACCTCTCCTTAAAATTATTTGAGATGAATAATTCCATTATACATTATTTTCATATACCTTTATCGATTTACACAGCTCACGCCAAGAAAGTTCTCAGGAGGCACGGGTTTTTCCGACTTAATCGACAAATAAGTCATAAGTTTGGCCAATTTGCATAAAGTATTCATAAATGGTATACTCAAACCTTCCTAGTGAATCAGTTTGTCTAATGGTGAAAACCGGATAAAAACTGCTATTACATTATCACTGCCAGACGAATTTAACCACACTCTTCTAAAACAGAATTAATTATTAAGAATATCTTCTTCCTAGGTTGCCTACCCACTACTGGGTGTTGGCGATTACTTGCTTATGTTTCTATCTGATGCTATGTAGATAAGCTCACGTATAGTTCTTAGTTCGGTCCACTCTGTGATATTTCTCAACCAGGACATTTGCTTTCTACCTATTCCTTTTCTGCTTTCAATCTTTGATCACTAATGGACCAGTTGGTATTTAGAGTTTCTCACTATGTGGCCAAGGTAACCAGCTTTTCTTCTTTTCATAGTTGTCAGCAGTTCTCTTTTTTTTCCCATTCTTCTTAGAACCTCCTCGTTTGTCCATGGAATTTTCAGTAAGCGACAATATGTCTACATCTCAAACGCCTCTATTTCATTTAGCATTGTTTCTTTCAAGGTCCACGTCTTCACTCCACATAATAGAGCTTCACTGTTTGAAGGTCACGATTTGTTAGAAGCTTTTTATATTTATTGTATTATACTTATCTCTTTATCGGGGTTTCATTTTTCCTGAAACCAGCTTCCTAAATACTTATATTAGAGACTTTCTGAGGGTTATATACCCTTTTCCAAGCTTAACACCTGCAATTTTTTTTGGTTACAGGCTCTGTTTTGCTTACTATAAATCATGATTAATATCATGTCATATAAATATTGCGCTGGAAATTTGTATAACAGGTAATCTCTAAATTGAATTAAAATTTGAAATAATTGAATACATACATTTGAAATCTAAACAACGATATCTTGTCTGTCATTAGACTTTCGCTCTCATTCACTGAACAAATATTTTGATTAGACATTTTTATTAATTTATACAAAACGCAAATCACAATTTTTCATAACTCACCCTATACGTTGGACTGTAAACGAATTTAAACTAGAATCAGGGACACTGAGTAGACCTAAAGCAAAAAATTTAGTCTGGCACCAGTTTAGCGGGAAGACGGGGAGTCGAGAAGTGTACTTTGACTGCCGACCGGAGTGACGTAATTTATATTTAATTCTGTAAACTTTGGTTGAACCGATTACATTGAACATGGTGTCCGAAAAAAACGCTATTTTTTGCTCTTCACGTAGAGCTATTAATGATGAAGTGACCATTATTTTCATCTGTTAATTCAATTAAGCCTATAATTTTAGAAAAACTTACAAAAAAACAAAAAACAACTTTTATGGTTTTTTTATCATTTTAGGCTTAGTTAAAATGACAGATGAAAATAATTTTCCCTTCATCATTATTACTGTTTCCCCTCTACCAATTGGTGAGGTTAGTTTTTCAATCCGACGTTTCAGATTCGAGCAACCATCATTAACTTTTTTAATTTAAATACGGACCTGGATTTTTTATTTCACTATTCGATACTTTTTATAAACTTAAATTAAATTATGATAAAAAAGTCATATCATACCATTTGATTTTTTTGAGAAAAGCCGCATTATTTCAAGAATTACGAAAAAACGCCATGTAGTGACCACTAATAGAATCATTACGGTACAGTTAATAGCTCTACGTGAAGAGCCAAAAAAGCCCTTTCTTGCGACACCGAGTTCAATGTAGCGGTTCATATAAAACCGAAATATAAATGTTTGAAAGAAAAAAAATTGACCTGCCCCCACTACTTTATTGACAAACAAAAATCTTTTTAAATATTTTTATTCAGTTGCGAAAAAGCCAAAAGAGATTTTTGTTTGTCAATCTAAACGCATAAATAATCTGAACACGTTTAAAAATAACACTACTTTATTATTGAAAATAGAAAAAGAATGGTAAATAGCAAAAAGTTGCATAATTGCCTGAAGAATGCAATACTTCTACAATACTAATACTAAATTTTTCGATAAACCTTAATTTAAAAGATTCAAAAGAAAATCGGCATTTCCATTATATATATATATATATATATATATATATATATATATATATATATATATATATATATATATATATATATATATATATATATATATATATATATATATATATATATATATATATATATATATATATATATATATATATATATATATATATATATATATATATATATATATATATATATATATATATATATATATATATATATATATATATATTGTAATGCGTATTTTTTTTCTTGAAATTGTTATACATATATAAATGCGATGACAATACAATATTATGGTATCCAATTGTGAATGTCTTATACATTGTGTGTAAAGAATAATGGTAAAAAGTACAAAACAGTTTATTTATTTTTACAAAGTAACTGTACAATCTTAATCTAAGTGTAAATTCAGTAAAACTAAGTCTGAGCCTGAGTTGCTAATAATTTAGTTCCTATGATCGCTTTATACTGGTTTAAACTCAAAGTAGCTAGGTCCATATCACTTGCAAATCTATTGAAGAAATGACACATTCTGCAGACAAGTGAATTTTTATATAGACTAGTCCTGGGGAAGTCCAGGTAGAAAGATTTTCTATTTCTTGTACGTCCAAGAGTAACCAAGAATGGCAGCTGAGATAAAATATCAGTCTTATGTACTTGATCTTTCAACAGTTTGTACAAGTGTACCAAACAGTAGTGACAAACTATTAAACAGCGACAATAATTGATTGTGACTATACCCTTGAGGAGAGTAATAGCCACATCTTTTATAAAATAAGTATTTAAGTAATTTTCTTTGTTTCCTTTCAATGGACTTAATCCAGGTTTCATATTGAGGGGACCATATTATGCAACCGTAGTCGAGTTTAGGCAATACAAGGCTATCAAAGAGTTTAAGGCATACACTTACATCAAAGTTGTTGGTGGACCTGACAATAAAACCCATTATCTTATGTGCCTCATTAATTTTTGTCACCATATGTTCAGTAAAATGAAGTGTGTTGTCTAAATATACACCCAAATCTTTTTACTTATTACAAGTTCGTAATACATCATTATTGATCTTGTATTCAGCATTTATAATATTCTTTTTCAATGAAAATGTCATTTTTGCACACTTTTTTACATTTAATTCAAAAATATTTTCATTACACCAAACACAATTACCAAAATCAACTTGCAACCGATCACAATCATCATCATTTAAAATCTCTAAAAAAATCTTAAAATCGTCCGAGAATAATAATAATTTCGAAGTCTTAACAACCTGATACAAACCATTAATAGAAATTATGAATAAGAGCGTATCCAAATTTGTGCTTTGAGGAACTCCATACGTACCACTGCACATTTTAGATCTTGCACCCTTTATTTCAACATATTGTTTCCTGGGACACAGATATAAATCAAGTAAAGATACCAGGTTATTCCTCACATTCGTCTTAATGACTTGATGACCACACTAGGTTTTATTTTGTCAAAAACTTTCTCCAGATCTGTTTTTTCTTATTGAAAACTTCATGTAAGTACTCACCAAAAGTTGTAAGATTTGTCATTGTGCACCTGTTTGGTAAAAAGCCATGCTGACAGGTAGATATATAATTCTTCACCTCATCATAAAGTCTAGTGAATATAACTATCTCATATTCCTTAGAAATGGCATTTATAATAGATACAGGTCTGTAATTAGCCAGTTGTTCTTTTGAAGAGTTCTTGAAGGCCGGTATTACTTTACCCGTCTCCCAAGTACATACTGGGATATGTTGCAGTTCGTCGACTAATATTAAAAATATGTCTTTAGTACCCCTAAAAGAAACATTGTCATAGTACATTTCATCTGGCATGCTATTATCGTTCTTTTGCATTTTTATGTACGACCAAAAATATTTTGAATCTATATACAAACTACCAGCCACACGCTCCATGTATTGACTGTAAGCAATCCTGATCTTAGATTTAATAAGACGTGGAGGATTCTTATATTTATCCAACCAATAAGGCAACTTAGTTTTCTTGTACTTTCGTAAATATTGTTCTTTTTTCCCGTTATTTGGTTATTAGAATTGACTGTGATTTGTAAAAACAAAAAAAAGTTCGAAAATTTTGATGTATGGATTTTTTAAGGTAAAATTTTGACGGAGAAAAATTTTTTGGAAAATGCTTTGATAATATGTAAAAATATAGGTATTTTGAGCTGAGAAATGCATTAAGCACATTAATATTGACAAGGGATTAATATTTTTCAAGATAGGACAGGATAGATACAGGGTGTGTAAAAAATAATGCTAAAAAGTACAACACGGTTCCCGTTACCGGAATTAACTGAGATTTGGTATACACAAAAACTTGATGACAATATGTTCAATCGTGAATGTCTTATATAGGGTGCGTAAAAAAACAATGCTAAAAAGTACGAAACGGTCCCCCATATCGGAATTGACTGAAATTTGGTATACATACATAAACCCGATTACACTTAAATACTATGGTATCCAATCCTGAACATCTTAAACAGGATGCGTAAGAATAATACTAAAAAGTGCAAAATAAAATAAATGTGAAAAAATATTTAAGAAAAACTATTTAGTTTTAGTGTTGAGCTCAAAAGTAAAAAATAATTAAACTTACATAAACTTTTAAAAAATCGAATATTTTTTTAAAAGGTTCTCACTTAAAACAAAAAAGCTAAAACGTTTAACAAAAACAACAGTAGATTTTTAAATTCATTTATAATAATATTTAAAAAGTCAAAGATAGTAGTTATAATAGGGGAGCGCCTCCTCCTCCTCCTCTTCCTCTCTCTCATGTCCCTCATTCTTAACTTCCTCCCCTTTTATTCTCATTCGCATCATATTTTTAATTTTTTCTCTTTGTTCTCCCACATTTGATTTTGCATTCTTAAGTCTTATAAATAGGTGCATCAAGATCATTTTAGTATGTTAAGGTACGAGTGACTGTTAAAAGAAAAAAATCTGTTGAATAAATCTATTAATAATAATATTAAAATAAAATGAGTGAATCAGTTGGAGAAAGAAATCGATCCATTCCGCTTCAGACAATTAGCCTCGAAGAAATTATACCAGGAGTTCAAGAAGAAAATATACCATTAGTTCGAGAAGAAAATAATGGGATTGTTTTAAAAAATTTGAATAAAACTGAGAGTGAAGAGAAAAAAGTGTTTTGTGACCAAATACATGTTCCCACATTTTTTGTTTAAAATGTATTTTAAGATGGAATGATGAAAATGGTTGTTCTATAATGGTAAACAATTGTCCTGTATGTCGCACTAGATATTACTATTTGGTACAAATCTTCAAAGATGTAATTAGACATCATTTTGTTGTAATTTTAAAAAGAGGATAATATTTTTTTATAATTTGTGTTTGTGAAAACTCTGGTAACAAATAATTTTGTAAAAAAAGTAAATGTAAATATATATAATAATTGACACACATTTTTTCCTTTTCCTATATTGAAACGACAACAATGATCTAACAAGTTTTTTAATACATACTAATTTTCACATTACATAACAAAACAATTGTTATGGGTTTACACAAAAAGTGCCACGCCCTAAAATAGCACCACTTTTGCAAATGGAAGCTTAAATTTTCTTATGGGAATTTACATGTAAAAATGACGGTTTTGATTGTCGGACCGGCATAGCCTAATCTACTACTTTTTAATTATACTAATAATATTAATATAATTTGCATCAAGTAAGAGAAAACTCAATTGAATACAGAAACAAGCATTAACAACATGTTATATGAGTGCTTCTAGTGGCAGTTGACATAATCGACACTTTTTTACATATGATTAGCTATTTCATTTACAAATACAGTGTCAGATGTTAGAATAAAAAGAAGTATTTTGCATATAGCACTGAAAATATATAACCGCTTAAAGTAACAGTTGACATTTTTTAAAATTAATATTGTTGACGTATTCTACTTATTATCTTTACAATTTATGTTTAAAATTAATATTTTTGACATTATCTACCCATTACGTTTATAACCTATATTTAAAATTAATATTGTTGAAATAATCTACACATCACCTTTACAAACTATGTTTATTATTAATATTTAACAACATAATCTTCTATCTCTTTTTTTTCATTTTTATTGCAGTAAAAGCAAGCATGTTCAGGAATTAGTAGAAAAAGATGTATCCTACAAATAGCACAATGTAAATCAGAAGCACTAACAACATAAGCTCTTTTGTAGTGGCAGCTCACATGATCAGACACCCCTCTCCGTAAATATCTCATGTGAATTGCACTACAAGGAAGGCAAATAGCAAAAGTTCCTAGTCTTCGACTTTCAATTTTAGAGTAGCTTTGTATAACACATACATCTTTTTCTTCAAAATTATTAAATAATTCACTAGCCCTAAACTTGCTTACTTTTACGTCAGCCTCGGTTCCTAAATTTAGCAGTTGTCCATCCATGTCCACTCCTTCGTCAATTTCCTGATCATCTTCCTCCATCTCTTCTTCTTCCCCCTCAATATAATTAATGTCGATGTTAAACAAGAATGATCTTCTAACAAGCCTAGATGATTTGTCCAAAAATGAATGTTTATAAGTGATGGAATCGCCTTCCAAGTTAATAAAAATTTCTTCTCTTTCTTCAATTTGAGCGGCGTTCTCCACATTATTTTCTTCAATTTGGTCAGCGTTTCCAATCATATTTTCTGCCATCGTTAGGAGCTTTAGATTTAGATAGATATATTTGATAAAAAACAATTTTGGTTATAGGTTATAAATAATATCGACAACTGATATTACAGCGAATGATACTGTATGATCGTCGAGTGGATGTTCTTAAGTATATATCCCATCGACCACCACTTTTACTACCTGCAATACTTAAGTTTTTTTTTTTTTTTTTTTTCGCTGGCCCGTTCCCTGTCAGTTTCGTCGGGGGGGGGGGCTTCGCCCTCCTCCCCGCTCCGCCTGCCCCCCATAAGGGGGGAGACCCCCCTTAAACCCCCCCTCACTCTCACCTTATCTTCTTTCTCTCCCTTCCTTCTTTCTCTTTTTTATATGTTTCTCCTTTTTCCTTCCTTCTCCTTTTTCCTTCCTTTTCCTTTTTCCTTCCTTCTTCTTTTTCTTTCCTTCTCCTTTTTTCTTTTCTTCTTTTTTAATCTAACCTAACCTAACCTAACCTAACCTAACCTAACCTAACTTAACTTAACCTGAAGAGGGTAGCCCGAAATTGGGGAACCGGGATTTGAGTCTCGGAAATTCAGGGGTCCGGGGGGGAAGGGGGGAGGGGGGGGGGGGGGGGTAAGGTTGTTGATTGGCTTGGGAAAGTGGTTTTTAGAGATTGTCGTTCAACTTTAAGTAGGACACATGTGATTAACTTTTGCATATAAAATCGCCTCAGCGAAGAGACGAATGCAATTGATTTCTGCATTCACACTGTGCAGAGCTCGCGAGTTTTCTGGTGTTTACATTGTGTCTATTTGGTAAATTTTTATTTTTATTTCTAACATTTTTATTTGGCAAGATTTAATTCTTATATATATATATTGGTGACATTTTTATGTACATTTGTGGCATTTTTATTTGTTATTACGATTTTTTTCATAATGGACAATTTTTTGGCATCGAGTAGCAAAATAATTGACAATGACTTTGACTTATACACATGTACTCAAATGCAAAATTTTGCAAACCAACAAAACAATGAAACAGAAGTATTTACAACTAGTCAACAACAAACTATTCAGGACTTGAATGAAATTATTTACAATAGCTATATATAAGTTCAGAATAATGCCAACAAACACAACAACGAAAAATATTTATTTATAGCTACTCAACAACAAACTCTTGACGATCTTAATGACATTATTGACAACAAAACGGACTTAATTACAACAAAAACTAAACAAACTCTTAAAGAACTGAATGACATTGACGAAACTCAAAATTCTAGCTATGAGGATATTGTTTGTTTTCAAAAATCTAATCCAAATTATTTAACATTAAAATGGCCAATTAATTCTCCGAGACCAATTTGCTCTCCCTTTTTGTTTAGTGAAAATTCTGATTCGGAAGAAGAACAAATTGATCAAAATTTAAGTTTGGCTATTTGTCCTACTAATTCACCATATGATATTGTAAATTCTGATTTGCAAGAAAAACAAATTGATCAAAATTTAAGTTCGGCTATATCTTCTATTAATTCACCATATGCTATTGTAAATTCTGATCCGCAAGAAAAACAAATTGATGCAAATTTAACTTCGGATATTTCTCCTAATAATTCACCAGTTGAACAAAATTCAATTTCGAAACCATCATTTATCATTAAAAAAAAATTTAAAATTAATAAAAAAAATAAAAAACAAGTAGCAAACCTTAAGTGTCTGGGTTTCGCTACTCAAAATTTAACTAATTTGATCACAATTAAAAAGGGAGACGAAAGTACGGTGAATTATGTTAAACAGGCCTTTGACAAATTAGTTGACTCATTTGAAGAAATGGATTCATAAAGTCAATTAATTTCTATTGCTTTTTTCAAAATTTGACTATAACTAAATAAAAATGCACAATATTAATTTTATTATTATACAAAGAACTTCAAAAATGCAATTGCTTTTTTCAAAATTTGGCTATAACTAAATAGAATTGCACAATATTAATTTTATTATTATTATTATGTAGAAAACTTCAGAAATGCATAAGTGTGTAACATGTAATAAAGTCTTTACTAGAAAGGATAATTTACTGCGACATATTAAAAAACATGTTAACGGAAATTCCACAAAACTCAACAGTTGGTTGAAAAAACCAAAGCTTGTTAAAGGTAAGAACATTTTATTTTTCATGTTATATTTTGTAAAATATTTTTTTCTTAATTTATATAGATTCTACAAATATTGTAAAATATTGTAAAGAATGCAAGAAAAATATAAACCAAAGTCTATGGGGTGGACATCTTCGATCTAGTGTGCACAAGAACAATTCCAAAATAGGCTTGGAGGAAGGTGTTGAAATTATCAAGTCAGCATTCAGGGAACGAATAATATCTTATAGGATTTCCTCCCACCAAAACTTCATAAATGTGAAAGAATATTTTCAACATTTGGAATACAAAATTGCACATCTAATAGATCAAGAACTGCAGAAACATAAATGTATCAAGCTAAATATGGAACTGTTCGGTTTCTATTTTAACCCCAGCAGCGACAGCTATGATGTCAAATCTTTTAATGCCCCGTTCCAAGTCATTTGCCAGGGATATCAGAAAAAAGAACTGTTAGAGCAAATCTGCACCATTATTGAGAAAGCTGACGAATTTGCAGAAAGAGATTCAGGTAAAGAATTTATTTTCGATTTTACAACAGCAACAAAAAAAGTAATTTTTTAATTTTTACGTTGCAGGATGGGCTTTGATGAATTTACTTCATTTGGAAATTAATGTTAACAAGCACAATCCGCTGAGAGCCTCATCTTTTATCGAACTTCCTCAAGAGATCAAGAGACGTCAAGCTGTGATCAACATTAGGAATGATGACAACTTTTGCTTCGCCTGGGCAGTTGTGTCTGCTCTTCACCAACCACGCGGATTAGATTTTGAAACTTCATCCTACCCACACTACTCTTCTGTTTTGGATATGTCAGGTATAGAATTTCCAATGTTGCTAAAGAACATTAAGATTTTTGAGGAAAAAAATAACATTTCTATTAATGTATATGGATTAGAAATTATAAATCCTAAAAAGGGGTATGAAGTAATTGGTCCACTTTATTATTCATCGAATAAAAAAAATCAACATGTCAATTTATTGTTAATAAGTGATGATGATGAAAAAACTTTTCATTATTGCTATATTAAAGATTTATCAAAACTAGTTTCTGCACAAATTTCTAAACATCACGGAAAAAAATATATTTGCGATGGTTGTTTACAATATTTCCCTACAGAAGAAAATTTATTACAACACAATAGCTATGATTGTGATCATTTACGAATTAACCTACCTTCTAAAGAATTAATAAAAGATAAGTTTGGAAACTATTTATATGATAATATTTTGAAATTTGTAAATTATCATAAACAAATGAAAGTTCCTTTCGTGGTGTATGCAGATTTTGAATGCATTTTAAAGCCTTTAAATAATGACAATGTTGATAAAAATCCTAATACTTCATACACCTTAAAACAATATGAACATATTCCACATTCATTTGCCTATTACATTAAATGTTCCTTCGACCATAATTATTCTAAATTTGAAAAATATAGAGGTCAAAATTGTGATACATTATTTATAAATTCTTTAGAAAGAGATGTGTATAACATATACAATAAATATTTAAAGGCTCCTAAAAAAATGATCCCTTTGAACGAACTGGACAAAATTTATCATAACTATGAAAAAGTTTGTCATATTTGTAATAAACCTCTTTTAAATGACAGGGTTGCAGATCATTGTCATATAACCGGTCTTTATAGAGGTCCAGCTCATTCACTCTGCAACATGCAATTACAGAATACCTAACTTTATTTCAGTTATATTGCATAATTTGCGTAATTATGATTCTCATCTATTTCTTAAAAAATTATGCTTAAACAAAGAACAACTAACAGTTATCGCACAAAACAAGGAAAAATATATTTCATTTGAAAAGCTTATTCATGTGGATAACTATTTTGATAAAAAGACACAAAAGGCTAAGAAAAAAAATATATCATTAAGGTTTATTGATGCTTTTCAATTTCTATCCCATTCTTTATCAAAACTCTCTGAAAGCTTAAAAGATGAACAATGTAAGGAAATAAAAAAAATTTTCAATGATGAAGAAAGATTTAAACTTATTCGGCAAAAAGGTGTATTTCCTTACAGTTATATTGATGATTATTTAAAATTAGAAGAAACAACTTTACCTCAGAAAGACCAATTTTATAATACTTTAACGGATGAGCACATCAGTGATGCAGAATACCAAAGAGCTGTAAAGGTTTGGTAATTGTTTAAATGTGAATCTCTTGGTCAATACTCCGACGTTTACTTACTCTCTGATACTTTACTTTTGGCAGATATTTTTGAAAATTTTAGAAGCACTTGTTTATCCACATATAAGCTCGATCCAGCTCATTTTTACACTTTTCCAGGTTTATCCTGGGAGGCGTGTTTGCGTTATACTGGAATAGAGTTAGAATTGTTAACTGATCCAGATATGATACACTTTTTCAAAAAAAGCGTTCGCGGTGGTGTGAGCTCTTGCATTTGTAGAAAATCTGAAGCTAATAACCCATTTCTTTTAAATTTTGATCCTTTAAAGCCAACTAAATACATAATTTATTATGATGCAACAAATTTGTATGGTTATGCAATGTCACAGCACATTCCAACGGGAGATTTTGTTTGGTTAACAGATAAAGAAATCAATGATTTAAATATTATGAATATTTCTAAAAAATCTAATAAGGGATATGTTTTAGAAGTTGATTTAGAATATCCTACAAGTCTACATTCCTATCATAACGATTTTCCGTTTTGTCCAGAAAACTTTAAACCGCCAAATTCTAAATGCATAAAATTAATACCCAATTTAAATGATAAATCAAAATATGTTATTCATTATCAATTATTAAAACAATGTTTGGAGCATGGACTCAAGTTAACTAAAGTTCATAGAGTTTTACAGTTTTCTCAATCTGATTGGTTGAAAAAATATATAGACTTGAATTCAAGATTAAGAAATGATTCAAAGAATGAATTTGATCGTAATACTTACCAGTTGGCAAATAATAGTATTTATGGCAAGACTATGGAAAATGTTGATAGGAGAATTGACGTAAGACTTGTTACAGAGTGGGAAAAAAATAGAAGAAAAGATGGTGCTGAGAATTTAATTGCAAAACCATATTTCAAGGACTTAACAATATTTTCTGAAAACTTGGTAGCTATTCAAATGCAAAAGATTCAAGTTACTTACAATAAACCAATATATGTAGGCTTCTCAATATTAGATATATCTAAAACTGTCATGTATGATTTCTTTTATAATTTTTTAAAACCTCTTTATCAGGAAAATATTTCACTTTTATACACCGATACCGATTCGTTCATTTTAGAAGTCACAACTCCAAATATTTATTCTGACATGATAAAAAATATTCACAAATTTGACACATCTAATTATGAATTTAATAATATTCATGAAATGCCTATTACAAAGTCAGTTATAGGAAAATTCAAAGATGAATATGCTGGTGAACCCATTACTGCTTTCTTTGGTACTGGAGCAAAAGCATATTGTATTAAAACGGAAAACAGTTTAACAAAAAAAGCAAAAGGTGTTAAAAAAAGTTCAATTAAAAAGCAGTTGGATTTTATTCATTATAAAGATGTTGTTGAAAATCATTCTAAAACCTTTTGTTCAATGTATGTTTTTCGATCTAGACAACATACAATTTTTACAGAGTTAATTAATAAATTGGCTTTGAGTTCCGAAGATGATAAGCGGTATAAAATTCCCTATAGTTTTAATATATTAGCTTGGGGACACCAAGATATTGCTTTGTATCAATGGAATGCAGAACATGAAGATTTAGATATATTTATGTAGATATTATAAGGTATTTAAATTTGTTGTTTTTGAAACCAAAGTTAGTCTTCATAAGTCTTTCACAAAATGTGCTTAGAAACTTTTGACAACGAAATTGATAACAGTTATTTTAAAACATATGAAAAACGACTTTCCACTTTTAAAAAATGGAAAGGAAAATTGAGACCAGAAGTGTTAGCTGGAGCTGGCTTTTACTATGCTTCAATCAATGATATTTGTAAATGTTTTTATTGTGGTATTGAAATTTTTGATTGGTTAAGTTATGATGATCCTATTGTGGAGCATAAGAAATTTGCTAGGAATTGTGATTTAAATAACTGTTTATGGAAAAATAGGAATCGAATAATTGTAACCATTCAAAATAAGTCTTCAAGCTACACATTTTATATAGTATTATTAATATCCTTATTTATGAACTTTTACATATATTTAAATTAAGTATTTTATTGTTATTTTTTTACAACTGCTTTTGCTTTCGTGGTGAAAGTATCTGCTTAATGTTAATAAATTTGGAATATAATTATTAATTTGTTTTAATGACTATCAGTAGATCTCAATTTATTCTTCTTTATTTTATTTTCCAAAATGTTTTTTATGTTCATCATCCCCCTGGCGTAACACAGTGTGAAATATGTTTTTCTAATAAAACAGACGTCACTCTAAGTAAATATTGTAAATTTATGAAAATTGGATTAATTAACAATAGTACAATTAGTTGGATGGAACGAATAAATGGAAATGAAAATGCAAGTAAATTTTTTAAAATTTTGTATCATTATCCAAATCGATCTATTTTTGATACAAATTGGATAGAAAGGTTAGAGTTTAAAAATAATCAGTTACAAATTTTAACCCCCAACTGTACCAATTATTATGACGGATTCAAAAATTATTACTTTTCCATCATTAGTGTTACATTAAACTTTGCATTATTTTTATACGTTACCATTTTAATTATTTATCTTTATTACAAATTTCAAACTGGAAATTTTTCATTAATCCATTTTAATCGAAACTTTAAAGAAAGTGGGGATGAGAATATTTAAGTACAAGAATAACACAATATGTTTCAGTCTCGTTTAGTCATTATGAACAACGCCGTGGTTCATAAACCTTTGGAAACGCTTCTTAATTCAAAAATTTATTTTTTAAATAATTCTTTGTCAAAATTTGTTCTTGTTGGCATTAGTTTAAATGATTTTTCTCCAAAAATTGTAATTGGTGGAAAAACTGGATTTTCAATCGCACTAACCGAAGAAAATTGGAAAGACATTTGTGTTCATCAAGGAATTATTGTAAACAATTTCTACTTTCCTCAAGTTGATCAAACCAGTGTGAATATAAACAACATTCATCTGCAGGTTCAGAAAATAAATGATACCCCTGTTCTACAAATTACAAAAGGCCCACACTTCATATACTTAGGACAAGAGTCTTTGGACAATTTGTGGCGATTAAAGGAAATTATTGATTATAGATTATCTATACTTAAAAGGCAAGAATTCAATACATATTTCAAAATATTTCAAAATAATATTTCAGCTGATTGTGGCGACTTGTGTACGCATGTTTATAATATAATAAGTCCAACAGAAAATCCTAACAGTGAAAATGTTTCAACTATGATGGAATTACTTGCTTTATATCCTGAACAAATGGAAAACAAATTGAAGCAAAATGGAACAAAACGAAAATATTACGAAGAAAACAATGAAAATGGATCAAAAAGAAAATATTACGAAGAAAACAATATCTTTTCTGGAAGAGAACAATAAGGTGCATGTGTTAGTGAAGTGGAGCTTTGCTTACAGACAAGCCCGTAGGAGTAACTTTCAGATGTGGTACTTAGATAGACTCCGTTTTGAAAAAAGAATAAATGATTGTAAACTTATTCTAGATTCGATATTATCTGAGGAACATAGAAATAAAATATATTTGACACGTTTTAATAAAAATTGTATTTGATGTTTTACTTAATAAAATTTTAGTTTAGTAAATGTGAATTTTATTTGAAATTAATTAGCACATTAAGACTTTGTAATCTGTATCAGCTAAAGCATAAAGTGAGGAACCGAAATAAAACAAATTTAACTAAAATTTAATTTCAATTTAATTAAACAATATTTTTTTTATCAATCCATGTATTATATTTTTTATCAAGTCCTAACCATTTCACATAAACTTTGTTTCCTTTCCTTCTCAAAATCTTCTCAATAAGATACACATCGGTATGCTTTACTTTTAGTAATTCTTGCTCATAAAAACCACCCAGAATGTCCTGATTATCTTCGTCTTGAATTAAATATGTCCAAGGGTTTGTCATCTTAACTTCTTTAATGTGGAATATCTCATTTGACCAATTTGGTGTGTAACCTTTTGAAAATGCCTCTCGATGCTTGCTTATTCGTACGTGATCACCCACTTTAAACTTTGGAGATTTTATATCTAACGTTTTAGCATGAGTAAATGCAGATTTCAAGATTCTATTTTCATTTGTTTTATTTACTTGTTTTGGCTTCATTCCTATTGAAGAATGTTTTGTATTGTTATAATCTTTTACAATATCCTTGAATGCTAAATATTTTCCACATATTATTCTTTAAAGTCCTGTTCACTCTTTCTACTATACTCGCTTTCAAATTGGAAAACGTGCTATAATGGTTAATTCGAAATTGTTGCATCAAATTTTGAAAATTTACATTGAAAAACTCTCTCCCTCTGTCCGTTTGCAAGTTTTTTGGTGGAGTTTTTGCACTGATTAATATTTTTTTCATTGCCGCTGTTACGTCTTTTCCAGATTTAGATTTTAACGGTTCAGCCCAAACATACTTAGAAAATACATTTATGGTAATCAAGATATATTTAAATCCCTTATTAAATTTGGCATAGGGTAACATTTCAACCAAATCAGCTTGAAAAAGATCATTTAACCCTTTCACTACCACCCTTCTGCGTTTGTAGTTTTTTCTAGCAGGTTTATGTAATTCATTAACGACTTGTTGTTTAACGGTTGTCATGACAACAAACTTGTTTATTCAATTTTAAGGAAGTTCACTTTCTATGTTTTGTAATAATTCGAAATATAACTTTTATATGTTTTTTCCCATTCATTCAATTTATCAATTTGTATTGTATAACTTTTTTCATTTAAAATTTTACTAATTTTAGTAATCTCCTTTTCTAACGCATTAAAGGATTTTTTTATCTCTCCAGTTAAGAAAGTAGTTGATCTACTATCACTATTTTTGAATTCCTCCTCTGTTTTATTTAATTCTTGTTCTAATTTCTTAATTACACTGGACATTATATTTTCCAAGGAAATATATTGGTGATTTTCTTCCAAAGTGAGTTGGTCAATTGTTCTACTTAAGAATGCTATTTTGATTTCTTTTTTTTTCATCATCTAACCTTTTTATAAAAGTTCTTAATTGTTTAATTTTTTCCTTGTGTTTTTCAATTATTACTTCTCTTATATTTGTTTCCATTATTTTATTAATTTTGTTGATATCATCACTTAATTTTTTGTCTTCCTTTTTAACATGTTCATTTAAAAATTGCAAATCTTTACTTATTTGATTTAGCGTTAGCAACTGTTTATTAACGTTTTTAAATGAGGTATAACATCCTTTAATCTGGTTTTCATACTTTAAAAAATTTTCATCAAAAACCTTAAGCTTTTTAGCAAAGATTTCATTATTTGTTTCATTTTCACCTAATCTCCTTTTTAAATTATTAATGTCACTTATTCTCTCTTGATTTTGTTTTGAAATATGGCGTCCAAATTTATCAACTGTCATGTTGAGCTTTCATTAAACAATAAATATGATTATATTTGATAGCTGTTATTTATAGTATTACTTTATCTTCTCTTAATTCTTCAATAATAGAGATAATCTCGTTACTATGAGCATTATTTCCCGCATCACTTGATGAAATTAATAAACGTAGCCTATCAACAATTTCGTTTACATTATTCCAGTATACATAGTCTGTATTTGATCTGTTTGTTTTCAAAATTAATCCCTTTCCTGTAGATTTGGCTCTAGTTGTTCTAAACGGAGGTTTTGGATTGTTAAATGCTGTAACTAATCTTGGCAAGGTTTTTGTCTTTGTAATCCCCTTTCTTTGTAAATATGGTCCTATTATTGTAACATATTTGTGTGATGTATTTCCTTGAACTTGTTCATTTGAATCAAAATTCCTACGATATACATTTGTTTTAGCTAGAATGTTCATGTAATTATCTAAATCTTCCTTCTTATAACCTTTCGGTTCTTTTTTGAAAAGCAATTCGTATAAACCTGGCGTGCCTGTGTACGTTATTCCTCCCACTTTAATGTCTTTTCCAATAATTTCTACCGGTATCTGTGTTAAACCAAAAGAAAACTTATCCGTTTCGAGGTCATGAACTATTCCATAATAATGGTCAAATTTATGTTGTGTATCTTTCACACCCTCATCAATATATGATCTGGGTAATTCATGAAAATCTGCTAAGTAATCTTTATATGATGGTGTACCAACATAGGTTTGAATTGTTTTTCTAGTTTGTTCCAATATGTCTGACAAGTTTAAATTTGTTGTTGTGTCACTAGAAGGATCTGAAGTTTCTGCTATAACAGTTGATGACAATGGTTGTACTACAGGAGAGGAAGAAGTGATACTACTGTCATTTAAAAATGTTGGTAGTTCTGTAGGGAGTGACGGAGTTTTTCCTGTTTTCTGAATATTTTTCGTCGGAGTTGATGTTTTATAAAGCTTTGTAGGTGTTTTGAAATCTTCATACTTTGAAACTCTTTCTTCTTTTAAATCGAATGGTTCAGATTTACCAATACTTGAAATTAGCTGTTTAAGTGGTTGTGTTTTTGGTCTATAAGTTTGTTCTAATTCGGACTGAGCAGTAGAAGTAGCTAATTTCAAGCTTTGATATTTCTGCTTCACGGCTTGTCTCGATCTTATTAATTCTCGAGCTAAACGTTTATCCATGCTGTACAAGTTTTAAATGAAATAAAACTGCAAATTTTTTACTTTTATAAATATATAAAGGAATCGAATTTACTCCTATATCTGCCGTGATTTACTTCACAATCTATGTCAATTACAAGAAAGCCGTATGGATCCATCCAACAGTTAGCACAAATATTTTTAAACTGATCAAATGTCATATCCAATATACAGTGGTCATTATATATATGTTTTAAACTCAAACAGTCCTGTTTAAATAAAATTAATAAGTTTGCATTTTCTCGAATTAGACGTTTAAGGATTGAGGAATATCCTTGAAAAATAAAAAAACAATCGGTGTTTCTATGCCTTCCATGCGTGAAATAGTCCCTAATAATAGATTGATTATGACAAGGAATATCATCAAAAATGATAACGGAATTTGGCTTTATCTCATGAGGTGAAATAATGTTCTCATCGCTATCATATTCAAAGTATCCAATTTCTTTCATAGGTTTTAACAACTTTCTTAAATATTCATATTTTGGTTGATCTAATGACTTTGAATAAACATAGACATTTTCAAACCTAATTCCATTAGGATGCTCGAGCAGTGTAAGCATAACGTTGGTTTTACCGCTACCACTGCAACCAACTATAAGCCCTCTTTTTGAACCACCGCAAAATAAGTCACCATGCTTTCTCAACTGTTTACTTAAAATTTTTTCGTCATGATTATTTACTGGTAATGAGAATTTTTGTTTTTCAATCCTCATTCTTAATCACACTAGTAAATATTTTTAGCTGTAAAAGTATTTATACCAGAAAAATGTCAATGTGCTTTTAGTATAAAAAGAACTTCAATGACTGTGGGTCGCCATAAGTTGAAAAAAACTATTAAAACACGTAATAGAAAAGGCTCTGGTTTAGTAAATAAATTAATTAGTAAACTACCTTTCGAAGTTCATATACCAGGATATAATTATTGTGGTCCCGGCACCAACTTGGAAAAAAGATTAACTAGAGGTGACGTTGGTATAAATCCATTGGATTCCGCTTGCAAAGAACATGATATATCTTACTCTCAGACTGAAGATTTATCAAAAAGACACATATCTGACCAAATATTAGAAAAAAAAGCCTGGGATAGGGTAAAAGCTAAAGATTCTTCTATTGGTGAAAAAATTGCAGCTTTAAGTGTTGCAGGAATAATGAAGGGTAAAAGAAAGTTCGGCTTGGGATTAAAAAATACAAAAGGGGGTAAACTTAAATTGAGAAAAAAACGTATAATTCGAACACCCAAAAAAATTGGAGGATTTCTACCTCTTTTGTTTCCCATTCTTGGCGCCCTGGGTGCACTAGGTGGAGGCGCGGCAGGAATTGCTAAGGCAGTAAATGATGCTAAAGCAGCTAAACAGCAACTAGAAGAAATACATAGACATAATATTGCAATGGAAAATGCTTCTAAAGAAGGCAAAGGATTATATATTAGACCATATAAAGGAAAGGGACTATTTATTAGACCTTATAAAGGAGGATCCGTCAAAATGAAAGCAATCAGACAAAAAAAAACTCAAAATAAGTTTTCCAAAAAGAGCACTTACGAACAATGATATTATTAAATATGTAAAGCTGTTAAAAATAACTGGATTTAGAGTTGTTTTTATGCTCGATGAACTTCCAAAAAAAATTAATCTGAAAGAATGTGGTATTGTAAATTTGGATAAAAAACAAAATAAAGGATCTCATTGGACTGCTTATATTAAAAATAACAAAAATGTAATATATTTTGATAGTTATGGAAATTTAAAACCACATTTTGAACTTCTCAAATATTTTAATTCGAATGGCAAAGTGGATGTATTTTATACTTATGAAAATAAACAAAAATTTAATTCATATAACTGTGGTCAACTATCCCTAAAATTTTTGCAAAAAAATATATAAACTCATTATTTATTGTAATATCTCATTCATAAATAAACTGCAATGTCTACCACAATTGCCATATCAGGAAACAGTTCTGTTTTGTCTGCTGATTTTAATCCGCCCATATATTTAGAGGATGAAAAACAATATTACCTGGGTTTAGCTGATTTTGAAACGTTTATGACTATCCCCAATATAAAAGAAGGATATAATAAATTTTATATAGATAATAAAGTAATTGTTATTCCCGACGGAACTTATGACATTACAGATATAGAAACATACATAAGAGAAAGTATAGAAGATTTATTTCCGAATGAAAAAATTTTTTTTCTTTTAAAAGCAAATGTTAATACTCTAAAAACTTTTTTAATGTGTAGTAGAATAATTGATTTTACCAAGGAAGATTCGATAGGAAAAATGTTGGGTTTTAATAGCAGGATACTAGAAGCTATGAAAGAGGAAGAATCAGATAATGTTGCAAAAATAACCAAGGTGAATGCTATTTGTATTGACTGTAATATTTGTGTCGGTTCTTACAATAATGGTAAACCTGTTCATATTATTCACCAGTTTTATCCAACTGTAGCTCCAGGGTATAAAATAGTTGAATCTCCTTTGCCCATTTTGTATTTTCCAGTTAGCGTCAAAGCAATTAACAATATAACAGTTAAAATAGTTGATCAAGACGGAGAACTTATCAGTTTTAGAGGAGAAACTATAACAGTAAGGTTACATTTACAAACAAGTGAAATATAAAATGGTTGTTAGATATAATAGAGCCCTTGGGATGAGACTTGCCCCTACCACTATCAACAAAGTAAAAACTTATAAAAAGAAAAAGCCTAAACAACAGTTCAGTATCAAATCCAACACCAACAAGTTAAGACGAGATAATCGTAAATTTCTCACATCCTTGGGTTTCACTGTTTTAAAATAATGAACATATTGAACGTAAACGAAAAGCTTTATGTAGACAATTCCATCGTCAGTTCTGAGCTTCACACATATCAACCATATATTTTTCAAAATTCGATTACAATGATGAAATAAGGATCCCAATTCAAGAACTCGATGCTTACACTCTACCATCAGATAGTTTACTTTATATCGAAGGAAAATTAACTAATACAGAAGGTAAATATAAGAAAGAATTGCTATTTATTAACAATGGTATAGCCTTTTTGTTCAGAGAAATCCGCTATGAACTAAACGGAATTACTATAGATTCAATAAGAAATGTTGGATTAGCATCAACCTTAAAAAGCTACCTTTCTCACAATACCAACGAAAGTTTAAAACTGGAAAATGCAGGTTGGTTTCCACATCGGAAAGAAGGTGATACAATTTTAGTTGATAATGATGGAAAATTCTCCGTATCCATACCACTAAAAATGCTTTTAGGATTTTTTGAAGATTACAGAAAAATTATTATGAATATGAAACAGGAATTGGTTCTTATTAGATCAACTGATGATTTAGATGGTGTTATTTTCAAAGAAGATCCGGCACATCTTGTTACTGCTCCTGACACTCCATTGGTTACTTTCGATAAAATTTATTGGAAAGTTCCTCACATTCTAGTTGTTATGCCACAACAACTTGCTCTATCAAAAATATTAGAATCAAATAAAGATATATTGATAGGATTCAGGAGTTGGGAACTTGTTGATTATTCTTCTCTAACCGAAACAACCCGTCACACATGGCCGGTAAAAACAACTAGTAAACTAGAAGCTCCTCGTCATGTTGTGATTGGCTTTCAAGAAAACAGAAAAGGGAAAATTGTTAAAGATATGAGTAAATTTGACAATATTACCTTGTCAAATATTAGAGTATATTTAAATTCTGAAAGATATCCTTATCACGATTTGTACTTAAATTTCGAAGAAAACAAATTTTCTGCTTTATACGAAATGTTTGCCAACTTTAGACAGTCTTACTATGGTGTTCCAAATGAACCCATTTTTAATCCTGAACAATTCAAAAACATTAGTCCTATTACACATATTGATTGCTCCCATCAAAAAGAAACAATTCAAACGGGATCCGTAGTAATGAGAATTGAATTTGAGACACACAATGCAATTAAAAAAGATACTTCTGCTTATTGTCTTATTTTACATGACAAATTATTTAGCTACAACCCTCTTACTAAAATTGTGAAACAATTATAAACTTTATCCCCACTATTTTCATATTTCGATTTAATTTAAAGAAATTTTCAAAAGCTTTTAGTTTTAGTCATGACATCAAAACTACACCTACAAATTGAAAAATTTATTTTTAAAATTAATCAACTGAAAGAAGAAATTGCAAATTATTCAAGTAAAAAAAGTCTCATTAAAAAATTTGCTGCTTTGAAAATATGAGATTGGTTATAGATATTCAAGGATTCAAGGATGAAAAAAATAAATTTATACCGAAAGAGCTTGCAGCTTTTGATGGTTATGAAATGACTCATTACATTTTTAAAAAGCCTTTTCCAATGGAGTTTCTTTCACCTGATTGTCATAAGCAGGCGGTATGGTTAACGAAAAATTATCATTGTATACATTGGAATAATGGATTTACTCTATTACATCATTTCCCAAAAATAATTGAAACACTTACGAAGAAAGCAGATTTTGTTTTTGTAAAAGGAAGCGAAAAAAAGGATTTTATACAGAAATATTCTAAAAAGCATGTGATTGAAATAGATGAACAACCAGCGCTAAAGCTAATGGAACCAAAATGCTTCTATCATTCAAAATCACCTTGTATGTGTGCTTTGACAAATGTGTTATTTTTATATGACAATTGTTTTATGAATGAATAAAAATATAAAAAAAACTTAATTACCTTTTTATTTTGCATTAACCAACCATGATTGAATACAATTAATATGATACCTTAAATCTAATTTTCTAAATTCATTTAAAAGTTCATACTCATTTTTATATTTTAAATAATCATTACAAAATTTAGCGGCTAATTTACATTGTTCCATTCGATCTATATTATTACCATATGCTGACAAATCTTGTGCTTCTGGGTCTTCTTCGCCTACAATTGATAAATATTGGAAGTATGCAGCAGATATAATAAACTCTTCATACATTTCAGTAACCATTTGCTCCATTGTAAATATTATTAAATTTATTCTTCCTTTTCAATTTCTTGAAGAATAGTATCCTCGTCAATAAATTGCTTCAAGTCTTTTAAATAGTAACCAAAGCCAATATCTTTTAGATCTTGAATAAGTTGAAAAAAATTTAATGTTTCAATGTATTTGTTGCAACAGAGGGCAGCCTTTACGAATTCCTCAGATTGATTACAATAAAAGTCTATCCACTCCGGACCACTTGCCATACAATATGAGAAATAGGTTTTTGAAAGATTACTAAATTTCTCCTCTAATAATTTAACTGCAATCAGCAACTCAGCCATTTCATTTATTTAACATAATATTTTAAATATGTAGGGAGACGTCTCTTGCGAATAGGATTAACTTTCTTTGATAATACCTGTTTTTTATCTTCGTATAATTGAAACCTCTTTTGGGTTGCAATAATAGCAGGTATAAATTGGCAATCTTCTCCTATAAATTCTATTAGGTGGCTTAATTCTCCTACAAAGTATGATTTCCCAAATGTATTGAAAAACGTAGTAAGGCTTATAATTTCTTCTAAATAATCATCACAACAGTCAATTGCTTCCAAATAATCTCGTTTCAGTGGATAAAACAGCTTGGTGTATTCATCTTTCGAAATCACTTCAAAGAAATTGAGATATTTAACTTTTAACTGTCTGATAGTTGTAGTTAATTTTTCGCGATTACACATAATTCACTTATTACTTGACACATTTTTTCTTTTTGTTTTATACAAAATTGGTGGAAAAATTCAAAAATAACTTTTTACGCAACTCGAGCACAGCTTAGTAAATGTGTCTCGGCATACTAAAATGATCATGATGCACCTATTTATAAGACTTAAGAATGCAAAATCAAATGTGGGAGAACAAAGAGAAAAAATTAAAAATATGATGCGAATGAGAATAAAAGGGGAGAAAGTTAAGAATGAGGGACATGAGAGAGAGGAAGAGGAGGAGGAGGAGGCGCTCCCCTATTATAACTACTAAAGATATATGAAAAATATTCAAATTCAGAAACACACTATTCTAATACTATTTTGTCAAAATCCACAGAATAGCAAAAAAATATAGGTAATTTACATAGATTTTTAAAAATCGAATATCTTCTTAAAAATAAGGGAGTTTAACAAAAATAACAGTAGATTTTTAAATTCATTTAAAATAATATTTAAAATGTCAAAGATATATGAAAACATAACTTATTTAAATTCAGAAAGAGACTATTCTTATGCTATTTTTTAAAAATTCACAAAATAGAAAAAAAAGAGGTATTATAATTATAAAAATAACATACCTCATTTATTCACTTCTAATAAACTCTAAAGTAGAAAATAACTATAAAGATATAAATGAAATAAATGTATAATACAGTATGTATCGTCAATATTGCGATATTTGAACCATTAAAGCAGATAACAAATGAATTAAAATTGATTGAAGTAGAACGAAATGTCTAGTAAAATCTGTGGAGGTTTCACCGACAGCATATCAAGAATTAGGGATAACACCTAGAGCAAAGCATTTTTTGGGAGTTTGTTGTGGAAAATCACTAAACAGATTGGGATTATTTGGATTTATTATGAAAAGAAAAGCTAAATTATTGCCGGTACCCTATAATTAAAGAAAATATGAAAAAATTATATTTTACGGTAGCTTTAAACCTTCCGACAGTAGAACAGTAGCTGAAGTTTGAAAATAGTAGGTTCACTGAAAAAAACAGTTGGTCTGGCAACTTTGATTTTCGATGACGGTTCTTTCTATTAAACATCTGATAAAAGATTTCCCGTGCGCAAGTTCACATACAAGACCTTAAATACCACGCGTTGTGTTGATTCGTAGTTCTTCACGGATGGAAAAATATAATGTGTTTTCATTCTGGGTGTACATCTGTTTACTACTGTCGTTCTGAAAAGAACTGTTTTGCTGACGTTTTGCCAAAATCACATTTGGCATTTTCGAAGCTGTCATTCTCGCGTCCGAATAGAGACTGAAGTGTTGGTGACTGCAACGCTTCCTTTTATAACCCCAGCTGGGGCCGAAGGTTATATATGAGCGGCCGTTGGTCGTTATTTATGTTTTCCGGATGGTACTGTTGTTGTTGCGCTAATTGCGCTTGATTTTTTGTGATTTTAAATTTGTCGATTATTGTCTTCCATTCCATTCCATTGGTAGTTTTAGTGATTCGTCCTTTTATTAAAATCTGTTAGGTGAATATGTCTCGTTAGCCGTTAGGTTAGCTCAGGTTCGTCGATAAAACCATCATTAAAGCCATAAACTATCACACCTCAAATCATCGAAAATCAGATTTGAAATATGTGTCCATTCTAAAATGGTGTGGTTGGTGTAAGATGCGTGCTCCGATCTGTAAAAATGTGACTTTAAAGATTATGTACCTACAGACGCATTTCATCGCCCATGGTTTGCCACTTTTGATAGCTGTACCTGATAAATATTATCGGTCTATTTGTATAGATTGGTGGTTTGGCCGTTTTGAAGTTATTATACGCGCAAATTTACATACACAAATTCATAAATTTGTTTTCTAAAAATATGTTTTTTTCATATATGGGCTGTTATACAGGGAAGTAAAACATATTAAGTTCAAGTTGTGTGATGCAATAACGTGATTAGGAAATTTATTTACAGGATCTTAAAATATTTCAGACTTAAAAATATTGTTTATCAATTTAATGTGAGAAGAAGATATAATTAAGAAGCGGATGCAACCATTATCTTTTTATTTATAAAAGCTTTTTAAAATACGTTTAACACCCTTACATTTTTAGTGGCTTGCTATCGTTTCTTTTCACAGACCAACATTTTTAAGAGACCCAGTATTATTACAAGGCAGTACACATGTAAGACCGAGCCAAATGAAATGTATTATGCAAAGCAGGCCAGGTAAAAAGGTATTACGATCGTCGTTATCTGTCGGCTCACATCGGCTGTAACGACCCGAAAAGAGATTTTATTGACAAAACAACTACTCAATTAAATTAGAATACCAGAGTCATCTGCGAGATAATTGATAGTCGAAACAAAAGAGAGCTGATGTCATCGTAAGTGATCTGCCGTCCGATCATCAATAATCGAAAGGCAGCCAATCGCGGCTACTAAATGTTAGGGACCTAGACAAACGGAAGGGTTTTCGGTGATACTCAATTAAGGTATACTACATAACAATGCAAGATCGGCCGCACTGGAATTCAGTTCAGTGGTTTTTAAAATCAAATCGCGATTCAAAATCTAGTAGACTAATTATTGCAACACTCCAAGTAATGTTAAGAAATATAAAAACGCCCTCTTTAGACTTTTAAAAGAGAAACAATCCAAAATTCGCTAAAAATAGTAAATATACATAAAGAAACAAAACAGAAGAAGTAAGAGTTTATATACGACAGCGATTTTAATCTGAATTGTAATCTGAATATATGGGTATTTAGGATTACTTGGAGGATTTTTTTTCAGTTGGAATCATCAAAAACGTTCACTGAAGCTAAAAGTGATGGGGAGGCTCACACATGAAAAAGCCAACTCCAACCACCAGTTGAATGAAAATATATACATGAAAAAGCAGTTTGCGAAGAAAGTTATTCAGAATCAATAGAAGTCATTGTGACTGAATTCAGAAAGGGTGTAGTGGATAATTTGGTTTCTAAAATTAATTTTCATGGAGCCTATGGTGCGAAGAAGAAAAAAATTACAAAACGTCTTTGCCGCATTATATTCCAATTTAAGATTATTTTCAAATGAAATAAAATCTTTTGATTATTTTTATCATAAACCATGTATATTTATACTTCAATTTGTTTATTTACAACCTTCATGTTTTTCTGCTCTTTTAAGGTACTATAGCAGCCGCCATGTTCCCGTAAGCATTGTTTTCAATACCTCTGTGTTTTATATATTCGCAGAAAGAATAGGATTCTATACTTTTCTGTAGTAATTTTGTATCAGCTTTAAAATGGTCCATGGTCCTAGTTTATACTGCTGTACCTATAATGTCCAGAATACAAAAGATGTCAGATTTAAAACGGTCCATAGTCCTAGTTTATACTGCTGTACCTATAATGTCTATAATGCAAACACGACAACACGGGTTCTCCTACACAGCCGATCATTAGCGCATATGTGAAATAGCTCATATATGCACGTTGTCTTTGAGCTCGCGGACCATCCGTAGACGCACGGGCTCAACGTAGGTAACTGTACGAGCTGATCATAAGCGCTCATTGGAAAATTTTTATTTAGTGGCGTTTCACATGGTGCGTATGGTTAGTACTAACCGCCGGGTGCGTCAGGACGTATATGATAAAATCGTATGTTTAAATGAGCCGTTTCATAGGAGCGCCTATAATACTGTCTACGTCATATTGAGCCCGTACTTCGACGGATGGTCAGCGTCCTCAAAGGCAACATGTATATATAAGCTATTTCACATGTTCGCTGATGATCAATTGCGTACGAGATAAGGTATTGTCGGTTTTGGATCATGAGCATTAATTTTGTGTCTATTTACCAGTTACTAATAATATTAACCAATAGTAGCTGACCCGGGAGACCTTGTTCTGTCTTTTCCGTTAGATGACACGATGAGTTTCCACTGGAATTACAAGAATAGGGGGCACATTCACCACATCGTCCAGAAATATTACTGAAGAAAAACAGACGATCATTTAAAAAAAAATCATGTAAATTGGTGCAGTATAACTCTCTCACGAACTTGCTGAAACAGCTGGCTTAGTATTTTAAATATGTAGATTACTAGTTTAATAAAATAATATTATTAAAAGTACGTTTCTAAAAGCTAGAGGTATGATCTTTTTTTAACCCGGTTTCGCATATTCCATAGGCGTAGTGCCTGCTCTCTGTTTCAGAGAACTAAAATTATCTATAAGAAACCTCAATTATTGAATATTTTTTGGAAAATATAGTCACTATAATAATTTTATTGGCTCCTAGCTGAGACAATAAACATACGAAAAGGATAGGGGGGTGTTTCTCCCAATATTTTGCTGTTCGCAATATTAAAAAAAAAAATTGTGTTCTAGACATTTTAATAGTATTTTTCCAGAGAGTTGTAAACAATATTGCAGGTTAATAATCACGCATATTGGTGGTAAAAATGACTTTGTAGAAGGTAGTTTACTAACATTTCAGTCAAATAAAACTAGTTATTATCACGAAAATATGAACGCAGATGTTTTCGAGGCATATTTTAAACAGATGGTGTAAGCTTGAAAAACTACTAAATGCTTCTTGGAGAAAAAAATAATTTCTAATTTGCTCAACGTGGTAGTTGTGGTTTACCTATGATTCTTTTTTTCTTTCTTTCTTCGGTTTACGGCCTTGAGTAGGACTATACAGCCGAGACGTTTTACATGGGATGTCCGGATGGCGAGCTCTAAACTCTCGGTGCACCCCATTTATTTCAAATATCTTTTTAAATTATTCTTCTCTCTACATTTTTCCGTGTATTCTGAAGCTCTTGGTTTTCACTAGCTGCCCCTTGAGAGTATTATTGATATCACATGATGATCTTTTCTTTCAAGCCATCCCCTTACCACTCTTACTCCAGCTATATAGCAGTCATTACGCTAATATTGTATGTAGAACTGGGCAGACAAACAGGATAGAATGCAGGAACAACTGGGCACGTGTAAGGCCTAGCAGCGTCTACTCCCTTTCTAGCGGAGCGAGGTCGTTAGTTTCCATACTAAGCGGTTGAGTGTCCTGTCTTTCCCGAAACAAAGCGGCTAAACCCAACACGTGGAACCATTTATCTTAAAAATACAGAGGTTTGCCTTCCACACGGCGCGGCGATTCGAAAGACTTTTCAAGTAAAAATTGAGGTTTGTAGGATTAAATCTTGAGTCTGCGCAAATAGGTTAGATTTGAATATTGAGGCAAAAGTTACGGTTTTTTTTTTAATTCCGAAATTGCGTTTTTTTTTATAATGATTGAGTGTATCGTTTAAAAAAAACATCACTACATCAATAGTAGAATAAAATATCTATAAGGAAGCCAACTCTTTGTGGTGGTCATTGGCTAGTTGTTATTCAAAACAATAAGCGAAGAGGCGCATAGAACTGACAACGAAAAAAAAGTAATACTTCCATGTTTAGACAAATTTTAGTAAAACTTTTTTACTTTTAAGGCAAATTCACAGACTCATGACATAGTTAATTTTATTTGCTGATTTATGATTCAACTAGAAACTTTTATTCGTTATAAAAAATACGCGGGTGTTTAAACTATTTGCGCATATTTGGTGGGATTTAGGCTACAATGTTTTATTTATCCGCTTCGTAAAACACGAGCTTTCACAAATTAACAAAATTTACAACTCGACCTTTTTGAAATGAGATATATTTGTCAATTATATGTTTCATAATTTTTTTTCACTAAACTAATAAATTAAGAAACCATTATTATTTTTTTATTAATCTAGCAGGCTGATCAAAATGGCGCGATGTCTAAAAACAAATGCCTTTCCAGCAATATGGATCTCTGTTTATTAAAATAATACTGTGTTTCAGAGCTGTCAGTACTTCAAGTAAAATACTTGGAAAAAGTAATTCAATTACTTTTTGGTATTTGAAATACTGTACTTTAAATACATTTTATTCTTTGTGATATTTTGAAATAAATAAAGTACTTCGCATATTTAAATTTGAGTTCAAGAAATAGAGAAGATCCGCTTACATTTGCCACTGCTGCTTGCTTATTGGCTTATTGGATTATATTTTGAAAAGTGGGGTTCCCGAGTAAACGCTAATTCAATATAACAGTCGCAGAAAAATAATTATATTATATAAAACAACAGTAATAACAGAGCAATAAACCTCTCTTTTTTTTCTGTCTGTTGAAAAAATCCCCAAAGGATTTCTCACTCCTTCACTAAAAAGTTTGATTTACCATACCGACGCACGTCATATGTATACGTATTTTTTTAGGTTAATACCTAAAAAATAATGAGTTGCTCATAAAAGTGGCACCTTATTCAGTATTTTGTTTTGTGTGTGCATAATTAAATTTCTTTTACAATATATGTGTATTTAATTTTTATATCCATGTTTTTATCAAGATTATTAATAATATTTGAATGTACTTGGTTTCAACTTGCAAAAGTGTTTTTTGCATTAATAAGTAATTTTAAATTGTTTATGTTGTTTTAATATATTATCTTTTTTACCCATTCATGATTTTAATAAACATGATTTTGTGAATTTAATAATTCATTCTATAACATTAATTCCTTGCAAATGTTAAATTTTATTTTCTTTTACGCAACCTGTATATTCGATCTAAAACCTAGCACCGCTACATTGATATTGTTTTTATTTGGCTCGACACATGTCATGAAGATTGTCTAATTCTATCAAAAAACAAGATGAAAATCAGTTATTGGTTACATTTACATTATGCTTTGATAGTTGCAAAAACCGATTGATTATACGCGGAATATAGGATTTAACAAATGGAAAATAAAAGACTCCCTTAATGGATCACAACAATACCATCTTTCACTAGAGTAGGGATCCATCGAAAAATATGATCAATTTCTTTTCAAAACCAAAAACAAGACGAAGAAAAACTTTCTTTAACTTAAAAAGTGTCATGAGCAAAAAATAAGTTCATGTAAGTAATAAGAAAAAACACCAAGTCCATATTATAAAGTGATTGTTATCCAGTACCAACATAGGCCTCTTATAAATAAGAATTCAAATTATTTGGTGCCAATTTATATGCTCACTTAGCAGTATGCTGGTTGGTTTTGACTGGTTTGAAATTTATCATAAAACTATGTGTATTCACCAATTTAAAAAGTATTTGTCATATTTTCGTAAATATGTTGGTACTTGAAATACTTTTTAACTTCAGTTTCAATTTTTACTTCAAATACCATTTGAAATACATGTCTTGTTGATTTCGTAAGTATTTGGGACTTGTACTTCAAATACTTTTTGCCAGTACTTGTGACAGCTCTGTTCTGATTATTGTGAGAAATCATTTTCATACATCTACCATACGCTCCACGTGAAACAGCACTTGAAGATGTGATCCTCTCAAGTATGCCATGGCAGTTAGTACTGACCATACGCTTCATGTGAAATGACACTGAGTTTTTAATATTTCGATCTCAAATTCAGAACTACAGTAATTTCACTTTTATCTTTACAGGCCTATTTTGAATATTAGTAATTACATTAACCAAATATTCTTAGATAGAGTAATGACTTGGTTGTAAATTTATTCTATGTCTTTCGGAATGGTTAGACTTCTGGTTAAACCTGAGGTGTTTATGAAGAATGGTCTCATCTAGCTAGAACATAAAAGGTGTATACACCTTTTATCTTCTAGCCCATGGTAGTAGTAGTAGGTATTAATTCATCACATAAAAAACTAAGGATGTTTGACAGAAGCCGAAGTATAACCAAGAAAAATCGAAAGCATTATATGGGGTAAATGTGTATAATATTTTCAGTAGTAATAAAACAAGTGCAATAAAAATAACGAGATTGTCCAAATTAATAAGCGACTATCGGTTATTGCCAATAAATAATTTATATCGCATAATCTATTTTTCGATTATCGATTTTTTTGGACTAATCAATTCTACGGATAATCAATTTTTTCGATTAATAGTTTTCTTAATAATAATCGATTTTTATAATTATTCGAATAATTAAGTAGATAAAAATCGTGAATTTTAATATTTTCGTAATTGGTTAATCGATTTTTTTCAGCAATTGACATGGGATATTCGATTTTCATATATCGACTAAATAATTTGTCTAACAAAATATTTTTTTCGTGAAATTGAGATTTCTATCATTTAAAAAGTCAAAATTTAATTAATGGCTTAGTTGATGTTGTAATTTAAAAAACGCATAAAAATATATATAAAAAGAAATTCCTATAAGAACCCATTTATCAAGCGCAATGCGTAGAAAGTTTTAAACAATTAGTTTTTACGTTGCCAGATCAATTTTAATTTATTTAAAGACGTTTCTCAAACAAACTGTTATGAAAATCAAGCAGTATATCATAGATAGGCTTAAAGGGACCCAAACTAAGTAACTTCATCAGCTTGCGTTTAATATTATGTATTTTTAAACAATACAGCGCCTAAATGAACTTGACAAAAGACTGTCTATAAATACAGCACTCTGCTATATTGTCAAGTTTTAACTTATGTCATTAGAACGAAGAAGCCAGTCATAAGGAATTGTTACTTACCGGAATTAAACAGGTCAGCTTATATAATAAATATTTGTCGTAACATTGAGATCCTGCTAATCACAATATGTTCCGGAATTTCTGATTGAATAATGTTGTCACAGATAGTCGACAGTGGAAAAAATGCTCGTTGGGCAATATTAAAGATTGGCTATGACCAATAAATTCCGATTTTTATAAGAAACATATGTCTTGTGCTAATACTTGTCTTCTTATAAAATAGCAAAAGTTTAGTACTTTTAAAACAATATATTGACGACATTAAAAAACTTTGTTTAGTACATAATAATAACGATAATCTTTATTAAAACATGTTAGTTACAATTCGTAAGGGGCGAAGTCATTATGAATTTTTAATTGTTAAGTCCCTGGTACCACTCTAATATATCTTTAAAATATGCACAACATTTTACCCTGTATATTGATTGAATGTCTTTTTAAATCTACTCAATCGGTATCGCATAATCTATTATTATACAATTTATCTTAAACACCTCTTAATTGTAAGGCCCCCTCTTATCTACGGCCCTGTGAACGACATATTCTCTATCTTTTTAAAGTTACTATAAAACTACAAAATAACGGTCAAAATATGGCCCAGGCGCAATGAAGCAGAATGGATCTTACAGGTACTATTTATTAACATTATTGTGTATCGCAGATGTAACAGGTCAAAAAATTATCAGCAAGAATCGTCCGGAACATGGATTTAATGGGACCCTCTAATTAATCCACAGTCCAGCTCGAATCAATGTGGCAACTAATGGTGCTTATTTGAATAAAGAGTGCACGACGAGCGGGGCCCCGTCGATTGCCGCTTATTTTCTTGTTTATTTTAAAGTGTTATGGCGGGTTATTTCGCAAATTACCCCCCTCGGGGCCGCATTTGTAACTAAACTACGTATTAGCGGCCGATCGAACGAACAGCTAATGCCTATCATCAGCGATTCGTGATGTTTGAATATGCTGACGCGCACGAAGGCGAGAGAGAGAGGTGTTCCGGTTAAGGGGTGCGGGGTAGGGGTCCGGTAATTGATTGACTGCAATTACTTTTAATCCAGTGAAATTCTGTACCAGCTGCTCATGAATTTCATCTCGCCAATTGAATACAATTACATGGCAATCTTATACCTCTAGAATATATATATATATATATATATATATATATATATATATATATATATATATATATATATATATATATATATATATATATATATATATATATATATATATATATATATATATATATATATATATATATATATATATATATATATATATATATATATATATATATATATATATATATATATATATATATATATATATATATATATATATATATATATATATATATATATATATATATATATATATATATATATATATATATATATATATATATATATATATATATATATATATATATATATATATATATATATATATATATATATATATATATATATATATATATATATATATATATATATATATATATATATATATATATATATATATATATAATTGAAAAGGAATTTTTGATAATCAATTTTATTTTTAGATTCCACCAGTGGCGTTTGTGATAGATTTGCACTAAATACTTATGAAAAAAATTGGATACTACAGCTTTTTCTCAAAATAACAAATAATTTTGAAAACACTCATCATTCTAGAGCAAATCTGGTCTTTTGATTTTCCCATAAAAAACGAGTCTTCTGCGTGGCCATATCACTAAAATTTGGTATCTTTTTTTAGATATTAAGTTTGTTAGTATAGAATAATAATAAATCTTATTAACATTAAATTAAGGTATTAATGAATCATTTAAAGAATTTAGGAATAACCGACAAAAATCAAAATCGATGTGGGTTTTTAATCATGCTGTAATGATTAACTTCTCAATAAGTCAAGTATACAGTAAATAAAAAGAAAATAAGCATAATTAAATAAAATTGACAGAATGTCGGTCTTTAGTGTTATATGTTTTTCCTCAAATCTCTTTGTAATTACGGTATGGTGAATTATATGAATGTCGAAATGGCTTTTATGCATTTCGTGTACGATCTCGCCGATGGTAATGCAACAGATCTTAAGTGTAATGATGAGCAAAGGTCTTCTAATCGTGTTTTATCAGATAGTCGAGCTTTTTTAAATATCCATTTTTCATTTCAACGAAATTTGCATATTTCATAAAAGTACTTCTGAAGGTAGACCTCCGAACTGGAAGGACACCTGAAATTGGAGAAGAGGATCTACAACAAATCGAAGAACATCACGAAACTAGTGATAGGAGAATTGCCAGATTATTGAATAATAGTTAGTTTATTTTATATCCGTATAACATTTCACGAGTGCAGGCATTATTTCCAAGAGATTTTCCTATGGTATTTAGAGATATTTTGCTTGAAAGTGGTAGACATTGTAGAATGTTCACTGAACTCGTTCTGTCATTGTCTCATCGTCTTTAATAATTTGGTCTCACAACGTTTCGAATGGTAACTGTCTTTAACCGTTTTCAAGTGTAAATTAAATGATAACTCTAAAGTTATGGGCTTATATGCTAATCGTGTGCAGTGATGCGTGAAGTCTTCTTCCAGTGGTCACCAGAACCGTGAAGTTTTAGGAGATCAGTTTCAACTAGAAGTGGCTTCCATGTTTGGAATATCGACGCTAGGTTTACTGAAAATACCTTGATTTCTTTCTATGAAAGCTGTTACTTTCGTGCGGTCAGTGCTGTATCTCCCTTCTGAGTATGATTAAAATGCTTCTTGACTTTTATATTAAGAGGACTACCATCGAAGAGAGTGCCGACCCCTTCGGAAGGCCATCATCTTGTGAGTAAAACCTATGTTTCATTTGAAACTAGGACTTATAGAGACAGCATTCGAATAGTTCCATCACACCATCCAGAAGCAACATTGTTTATTCAAAGATTGTTTCATCTTCCCTCAACTTCTGCCTAATTATGTCTAGTGATTCACATAATGGAACATTTGTGTATAAACTTCTTATATCAAAACCAACAAATCTGTCTTCTCGCCCTAATCTGAAATCCTTAAGAATATTAACAAAAGAATTCGTCTTACCTTGTAAAGGTTGAACGGTGTCTAACAAAAATTTGGCTAGAGCACTTGTTGGTGAGTCCCTGGAGGTGAGATGAGGTGGCTTGCTGTAATGTGGCGTTAACTTGCTGCGTATTCTATCTGGGATGGAGGTACTATATTTCTTCAATGTCCTGTATACTTTGTTCTCAATTACGCTTGTGGGATCCTTCGGTAATATTTTGTATTTCCCTTTCGTCAAGACTTCGTCGATCTGCTGGTCGTATGTGTCAGTGTCCATAACTACTGTAGCATTCCCTTTGTCTGCAGGAAGAATATTTATATACCCGTCTTTCTGGAGACGCTTAAATGTAGTTTCTTCTTGTATAGTCGGTATCTTTGTCTTTTTATACAAAATGCTTCTTATTTTATGTCGGAATTCATCTACTTCAGGCTGAGGCATGTTGACGGTTTATTAAGGCCCCTGCTAAACAATTGTTCTTCTGTCTCTGATAATATTCTTTGGGACACGTTGGCTATGGTCTTTCCAGGATTTCTTGTTGGATCTGTTTGGTATACTCCTTGATTTCTTTATATCTTTGCCTCGGTTCAGTCTCTAGAATAGAAACTTCTTACACCCTTAGTGTATTCTTAACAAAGCATAAAATTACTTTTATATGTAAAAAAAGAAATTACTTTTGCTCCCTTTCACCGTTATTTAAAAAAACTAAGCATCATGGAATTGAAAATATGTATGTAGGCGCAGTTTTATCTACCAGGAGTACCCTGTATAGTGGACGTTTTTGTGACAAAGAGATGAAGTTTTTTGGCGGTTTTGCTTGCTTTGCATCCTTTCTACAGCTAATCTGCATAATGTTTATACACGGTTGGGTAAATGTTCCGGAACGGCTTATTTATAACCAAACTATAAATGTAAAAAATCTGAAAATTTGGCCTTACACTACTATCGATAGGGGCCGTCTAACTTAAATATTTTAAAGATGGCAGCACTTCCGGTTATATGGGAATTAAATGTCAACTTTCTAATTTTAAATGGAACACCCTGTATATTATTGCATATCTGAATTATACGTAAAATTCTACGAACTTTTTATGTTTAAAATTTTGATGTACAAAATTTAACACTTTGGATCTATCCTATATTAGCTTTTAAAACTCTTTTTAATGACATTAGTTCACAAATTATTAAATACGTATTACTTATTGTTTTGGAGGTATTGGAAATTAAGTCCAAAAATTTCATAAAGGACTTTGTAATGTAAAATTATTGCTTATTTTATTGCTGCATGTATGGTAACCGTTTCAGTTATCACGACTACTATAATATATGTTGTCATTTTCACATTTTGTTCGATGTTATTATTCGGAGTTAGTATTATATTCTTTTACGATTATATCAGTAAATGTTTACCATTTCTTGAAGTGACTATGGTCCAGCTAATCAAAAAAGAACGCATAACTTTGCTTATGATGATAGAGTACGGGGATAGGCGTGGATCCTTCCAAGAAGCAACCATCTTTTTAATGAATCATTCCCTGAACGTGATCTTATTTCGAAATCAACGGCTAATAGAATCTACCACAATTTTGAGAACACAGGTACTATAAAACTTACCAAAATCGGGTCGTCCAAAAATAGCCACAAATGATGAAATGTCATTGGATATTTTGCTTGCTGTACAAGAGAAACTACAAACTTCCGTTCGAAAACTTGCCCCGGAGCGACATGCTCTTGTTGAACATACTAGAATAATAGTGGTATTTGTTATTTTGAATTTTCTGTACGCCTAAATTATAAGTCCATTTCTACTTAATGCACTTACTACTAACAAATTTAGACAAAACATGGTACAAAACATATTCTAAATTAGCTGAAATAGGTCATGGGTAATGTTTTGTTTATTCTAAGGATCAAACGTCAATGTCAATTTTAAAACCAGTGTCATTTGATAGAGTTTTCAAAACTAAGATAGGATAGTTCAAACCGTTTTACTCTAACTTCATCCGTTAAGATTTAACAGCCCGTCAAAACTTTACAAATACAATAATATACAGGATGTTCCATTTAAAATTAGCAAGTTTACATTTACTTCCGGTATAACCGGAAGTGCTGTCATCTCGAAAATATTTTAGTTCGAAGGCCCCTATCGACAATAGTATAGAGCCAAATATTCAGATTTTTGACATTTATAGTTTGGCTATTATTAAGCCGTTCTGGAACATTTGCCCAACCCCGAATAGGTGTACATGTGATTATAATTTTTTGTATAAGAATTGATAAAAGAAATTGACGTGTTTCAGGGTTGAAAGGGTTCACGGGTGAACAAAATGCCGGCTTAGAAGAATGTTAAAAAAGATGTTATTTAAAAATTACTTATCCTATTTATTTTAAATCTTGAAAGATGGATACAAGCCAATATCTTGGTCATTTCTTTGCGGATTTTTTTCATTTTTAGTTTGAGAGTGTAGGATTATGGCGTGCACATTTTCCTCAGGCTAAGAAGTACTGGTCTTCATAGGCGTACGTTTTAACGGGGTTTGAATTTTGTTCTTTCTGGAGTAATCTACCTTTAGGACCTGATTTAAATCAAATCTAATTGATGTTATCGAATAGTCATCATCCAAAATACTTATGTTTCACTTTTTATAAATATTGATACAGGGTTTCAATGAAAATTCTTAACTTTGTTTAAATATTTTAAGAACCATAATGAAACATTCTACGACGCGACGCCAGTATATTAATAACTACATTATAACAACATCCTTATTACGTTTTAGACAGCTTCCATCTCAACTTAACGGATTTTTTTCATTTTTGGTGCGAGAGTGTAGGAGAATAGTTATCATCCAAAACTTAAGTTCTGATTTTTATAAAGATTCATACAGGGTGTCATTAAAAATTTTTAACTTTATTTATTTTGAGATCCATAATGAAACATTCTACGACGCGATGTCCATGATTCATTTATTACATTTTAGATAGCTTTCACCTTAACTAAGATGCGAGGGCTATTAGAAAAATAATTATTTTCAATTATATACACAAAAATATTATTTTTTAGTGCTTATAATGAATAATACTATCATATACTGCATTTTAAACCTGTATATTCACTAAGTGAGTACACTTTTTTCGTTGGGAAATGTTAATTTACGAAATAATTTTTACGATTTTGAACTAATGGAATATTTCATGTCGTATTATTAAAGAATAATTAAAAAATCGAAACAATTCTTAATAAAAAAACACTAAAAACTATTAACGAAACATTGAACTAAGTACTAAAAAAAACTACAACAAACTAAAAGTTACTATCTTCAACCAAACCTCCGTAATTTCTAATGCATTTTTCATAAATGTTTCCTATTCTTGAGCAAACTTTACGAATTGGCCTAAATGCTTGTCTTAATCGATGTTTCAATTCTTACAGTATCCCTGGATGAGTTTTGTACATCTTATTTTTGATATTTCCCCATAGATAAAATCCAGAGGCCTATTATTTTGATAATTTTCATTAAGTCATCGTCTTACAAATGCAGCATTATTGATCGGAGCGCCATCTAGCTGAATATACAAGTGTTCTCTATATTCTAACGGCAAATCATGAACAGCATCCCAAAATTCGGCACCATTTAAGGTTGTATTAAAGAAGAAAAGTCCGATAATACAGTCTTTTAATACTTACAATACCGCACCACACATTTGCTTTTTCAGAATATTGACTTTTATTATTGATTACCCAGTGAGGATTCTCGTTATCTAATATTTTGAGATGATACGATCCCATTTGTAGAAAACGTCATTTCATTAAAATTAGGTCCTAAAGATGGATAACTCTTTAAGAAAGAAAATGTACACCCTATTAAAACGTAGGCCTATAACATCGCGAGGAAAAGGTGTGCCCCATAGTCCTACACTCGTACCAAAAATGAAAAAATCTGTCAAAAAACAACCAAGATATTGGCTTAACTTTTATTTTCTTAGTTTAACATAATAAAATCGAAATTATTTTTTTTTCGAACAGCTCTCGTATCTTAGTTAACACGGAAGCTGTCTAAAACGTAATAAAGAGATTATTAATAAGATAGTTCAGTGGCGTCGCGTCGTAAAATGTTTCATTATGGATCTCAAGATAATTAAAGAAAGTTAAGAATTTTTAATGACACCCTGTATCAATCTTTATAAAAATTAGAATTTAAATATTTTGGATGATGACTATTCGACACCATCCATTAGATCTGATTTAAATTAGAATCTAAATGTAGATTACTCCTGAAAGAAGAAAGTTCAAACCCCGTTAAAACGTTAGTCTACTTCTTACCCTAAGGAAAATGTGCGCCCCATAATTCTACACTCTCGCACCAAAAATAAAAAAAAAAATAAAATTTCTTTTGTAGATAAACGTAATAAAATTGAAAATAATTATTTTTCAAACAGCCCTCGTATCTTAGTTAAGATGGAAGCTGTCTAAAATTTAAAAAACAGATTATTAATAAGGAAGGTTGTTATATTCTAGTTATTAATACAGTGGCGTCGTGTCGTAGAATGCTTCATAATGGTTCTTAAAATAATTAAACAAAGTTAAGAATTTTTTATGACACCTTATATATATTTATAAAAATTTGAAATTAAAAATATATACATATATATATATATATATATATATATATATATATATATATATATATATATATATATATATATATATATATATATATATATATACCAATATATATATATATATATATATATATATATATATATATATATATATATATATATATATATATATATATATATATATATATATATATATATATATATATATATAATAGAGACTCTATTAGTACGCGAGAAAGAAAGCTTCGAAAATGCCAAATGTGATTTTGGCGAAACGTCAGCAAAACTATTCTTTTCAGAACTACAGTAGTGAACGGATGTACACCCGGAATGAAAACACATTGTATTTTTCCATCCGTGAAGGACTAAAAAAAAAAAAAAGTCAACAAATATATTTATATATATATATATATATATATATATATATATATATATATATATATATATATATATATATATATACTCCTATTGGGCAGGATGGAAGCAATAGCCGCTAAACTATGACTTCATAACTTGACTTGAAAGGAGGGCTTTCGACCCATATTATGTTGCTATTTCTGACATTTTGACAGCTGTCAATTCTTAAGCTTAAAAATATGTTTATCCAAAATACTGTGTAGTAAGCAAAATCCTAAATAGATACCTTTTAAAATACCGTTTAACTGTTGGAATAAAAATTAGCTTTGACAAAGAACTGTCGGAAACATCAAAGATTCTATTATCTAAAACTCATAATCAGGAAGGCTTTTGAGACGTATATATTTATATATTTTCAGTCATTTAAAAATTAGACTAAAACCATTTTGTCAGCCCTTGGATATTTTTTTAAATCACTAAAACCTAACTAATTTCTTAAATATTAATAGTTTCTGAAATAAAAAAAATATGTTCACTCTTAAAGAGGTGCTTTACTAACTAAAAAATTATATACAAAATATAAAACAGATTTGGAGTTTTCCACCACTTAAAATAGAGACCTAAAATTTTAAAAGTTTTTAGGAAATTCTTTCAACTTCTTAGAATGATGACCCTACTATGAAAAATTGCCTTTGACTGCAAAGAAACAAAATAAGTTGTTCTGTTTTACCATTTTTCAAAAGAGCTTAGAGTCATGGATATAAAAATTATTTGTATGTTTGGGGATTCTTGTTTTCCAAGCGCAACCCTGTATAGTGTAGAAAATATTTAATGTAGAAAGAGATAAAAAAAATTTGACATGGTTCACAGTTTTTTTTAACTAACCGCTTTACAGTAAAACATATTTTTGTTTTTTGGGACCTTCATATCTCTAGAGCGATTACGGTATAGTAGAAAAAAATATTAAGGACAAAAATAGAAGAAATTGTACGTATCTCTCCGTTTATTAAAAATAATAAACGGCCTTCAATTTTTTTTCATTTTCAGGAGGCAGTTTCATCGCTACCCTGTATAGTTGAAGTACAGGGTGTCCCATTTTGGGAACTTTTGCGGGGTATTTCCGTTATTTTTATATATAGAAAGTTGCGGTTTGCGTGACAGTGCGCTACTTTTTCGCAAAACTAAAGATGTTGTTAACAAAATTATCATAGCCCTTTTAGTTTCTAAGGTACAGGGCTAAATTGAAAATGCTGCATTTTCAGGCTCCCCTCGTATGTTAACTATCAGATAACCTATCGAAAATGTAAAAACTGTTTCTTGTATAACTTTTCCCGTAGAACTCAATTCCGCCTTCGGAATTAGTATACATGGTCAGGTCAAAAAGTTATCGGACCCTACTTTATTTTTTTAAATGGAACTCCCTGTATATTTATTAATTAATTACATTAAATGAATAATTTAATACTAGGCTATGAATAACAATAATAAACAATTGAAAGTTACATATCGCTACCGAAGAACTGGATACCTTGCATATAGGTATCTTCTTAATAAAAATACCTATAGAGTTTTTTAATAACAGTAAGTTTGTAAGAACAGTTTTATAGCATAAAGTAACAATATAACAAATACAAAAAAATAACATTATTAAAAAAGAGAAAAAACAAATTTTTAAAGGTGATGTTTAAACTGACGACCATATTCTCCAATGCAAAATTGGCACATTTTTGTAATTCTTTGAATAGCGTTAAAAAGAATTATTGGTCTCATTCGCAGATTTCGAAAGGCTAAATGAATTGTCTCTCGAAGTTTTACTATGCCGTCATATCGTATTGTATATACTTCATTTTGTATACAGCCCCATAAAAAAATCTAAAATTGAGAGATCTGGAAATCGTGGAGGCAATCTAACAGGTCTGTTGGTAACTATCCATTTTTGAGGAAGGTTATTATCAAGAAATTTTCTTAAGAGCCTAGAGTTGTGACTTGGGGCACCATCTTGCCGTAGGTTAACAGCATTATATTGGGCTAATGGAATATTTTCAAGCAATTCTGGAATAACTACCTCAAGGATTTCTAGGTATCTCCGTGCTGTAAGACCTCCTTCAAAAATCCTAAAACTATATGTCTGCCCAAAATGAAACATGACACCCCAACGCCAAGGCGTCCTTGTGTTCTTTCAAACATTAAATGCTGATTTTCAATCTGCCAGTTCCTGGTATTGTGACGATTACAAATTCCCACAATTGAAAAACAGCATTTTAAACGAGCAAATATCTCAACAAACAGTTGCCTTCTTCCTGAATATCTAACAAGCAAATCTTTAATGATAATACAGATTTTCATAGCCATAATTGCTTACTTACATTTAGAAATATAATTCCGAGGCTTCTTCAAAATTTTCAATACTCTGTATAAAATATGCCTGCATATCATGTTGTCATAAACAATAGCTATAGCTTACTATTAAATTATGCATTTAATTTCAGAAAATTTTCATTTATTTGCGTGTTTCTGAGAATAAGTGCATACTATTATACATTTTTGAAAAGGAAAAAAAGACAAATTTTATAGTCTATAGATATATAGGGTGTTCTATTTAGAAAAATAAAGTAGGGTCCAATAATTTTTTGTCCTGACCCATTATACCAATTCCGAAGGCGGAATTGAGTTCTACGGGAAAAGTTATGAGAAACAGTTTTCACGTTTTCGATAAGTTATCTGATGGTTGAGATACGAGGGGTGTCTGAAAATGAAACATTTTCAATTTAGCCCTGTATCTTAAAAACTGAAAGGGCTATGAAAATTTTGTTAACGGCATCTTTAGTTTTACGGAAAAGTAGCACATCGCGAAAGCCTCAACTTTCTATCTATAAAAATAACGGAGATACCTTACAAAAAACCCAAAATGGGACACCCTGTACAAAATGATAAAATAAATCTCCCGTGTTTCAACGCTTTTAGGATTTTTTTTTGTTTTTATGATAAAAAAAATATGTCAAAGATTAAAATAAATTTGAAATAATAATACTTGAATTTAACTATTATCGGTTTGTGCGTTCACAAAATAAGAACTTTTTACGTTATATTCCCCTTAAAAATATCGAGGATCTACGTGTATTAATCCCATAATCGTGCGAGACTTTGACCTAGATTGTTTTTAGTGCAAATTTAGAATGAAGTGTTGTTGTGGTAACTGTTTAATGGTCACTGATGATAATTATCGGCCAGTATAGGCATAATAGCCCGCAACATTAATTACAGAAATTAATAAAAGCGGCCTCTTTATATACCCAGTACTTAATGTCAAAAATTAAGTTAAAACTGCTGTTGAATCCTCCGGTTGGAAAAAAACGGATTGCTTTAACACCCCGTATATAAATATATATCACGAAACCTTATAACATACTAAAGTCAGCGATACTTTAAATGCCGCATAGGTATAAAGCAAAAAATAAGAATATAATTTCGTGTCTATCCCAGGAGGTACCGATACCAAGGATGGCAAACAGAATTCCTGCATGCTACAATAATTCAAAAATTTGTCAAAATTCACCCTTAACCCTGATCGAGCTGATTTTCACATCAATCTCTAGAAGAAACAAAGACCTGCGTATTTACTTGATTCGCATAGGATCAACCGTTCATATGCTACAGGGCCAAACGCAAAACCATAAGGAAATATACGAAAACAAAATGGCAATTTTATTTCTAAATGGCTCGGCCTGTATAAACCTGAGAGTAATTTGGGCCATGCATGTGGTTTTTCAATACCTCGGGGGAAGTTTGGGGTCCCATAAACAATTTTCGCCCCTCGATACTCTTCTCGAACAAAGAAAAAGTGAAATATGGGGAAATGAAAAGGCGATAACAGTTTTTTAAGTGTTTTTTGTGCATTTCGAACGCTTTCTCGGCATTTGAGGTGTAGGCATCCTATACAGATTTTGAATCTGATTCATATTTCCCATCGAACTCCCTTTTTACTTTGACTTTTTTTACCCCTTTTTTATTTTTTTAAAGCGTGCTCCGATATTGCCCGTTAACGAACTTGTCCGAGATTTTTAGACGAGAAATCCTAGCGACCTGCATTTTTAATCATTGGAGTTTTTAAAAGAGTGTCCCTATGGGATGCCATTGTTGGCTTATTGTAAGCCTCAACGAAATCGTATTTTTACTAAAAGAAGTACCCATTTATCGTTTACATTCGACCCCATAGAAGCATATTTCTCCGACAAACCGTTACCGAGCTAGAGTACTTCTTAAAAATTTCCGATCCAAAAAGAGAAATGCGCGTAAGAATTAATTTGTTGCAAAAAAACCAAAATTTTTTAGATAAAGACTTTAAACTTTCCCCCGGTTGCACAAAACTTAATTGCTGTTTAGAATATTTAACCGAGCTTTCGGATTTGACAAGCTGCTTACAGAAATCTAGGAAACCGCTGTCAAATTTGACATTTCGTTAAACATTCTAAACTTTAATTAAACTTTGTGCAACCGGACAATAGACTTTTAAAGTTTCTACAATTGTTTTCTTTTTTTCGCGCTTATACTGATGTCGACGTTGATCTTGTTTTAGTTCTTAATATTTACAATGTACTCAACTAAAAAGTTACTATTTATCAAATTTTGATATCCCCGTTAGCTTGCTAGAAATCGACTTCTGGAATTTAACTTAAACAACATCTATATTTCCGGAACCAGAATAGTAATCAACTTGATGCAATATATTAAAAAAATGTATTAGAAACCAACATATTTTTGAAATGTGAGACTTTTAAAGCATTTTTTGAATTCCCGAGCAAACGGAATTGCGAGTTTTAAGCGAAACACCCTCTACAACATTTCTCTTTATTTTATGCCAAGGAAGCGATGACTATGTTTTTACATAGAAAAAGAAAAGAAAAAAAAAGGGTATGTATTCGCAGTTTTTGTTACATTAGAACACTCATCAGATCTAATTTGCAAATCTTATTACGACCGATTAGGTATAAATATTTTTAATTTCTCATATGACGGTCAAGGCGAAAGGATTAAAAAAAGAATTCCATTTTGAAGATGATGCATTGAATCGTGTGACATGTGCCAACAACCAATTACGAGCGGAAAAGTGTTCCTAAATTTTATAATAAGGCAACTAAACGGCCAATTAATTCGGGCCAACAAAAAACCCTCGGGACCTGTCACTCGTTAAGTCAAATAGATTCAAGGAATATTATCTATAATCTGTTATTAAATCATTTCTGTGCCTTTTCATGGCTGCCATTTAGACTAACAAATCTGCGATGCTGCGGTCAGATAGCGTCGAGGAACGAGAAACCGGTGTTGCCTAAATTATCTCGAGAACCCCCGCTGGTCCGTACTCGGAATAAGGGTCTATTTCTGGTCCTAATGTGCCTCTCTGAGGGCTTAACATGTTTATTATTTGTTTATATGGTTGGTACCTGTAATTAAGCCGTGAACGCTTGCCTACACCCCAAAGATTATTATCTTCATAGATTTTCTTTTTCCTTTTTTTTACTTTGCATTTAAATAATCTAATTAATACCCTCACATCTTTAGGTAATCCGTAATTCGTTTTACACATTTAAGTGATGATTTAGTAAACAATGCAAATAGTACAGTACTTTTATCTGTGGTGAAGTTAGATATTTTTTATGATTTTTTTTGTATGTTTAGGTTTATTTGTTTAGAACAGATCCCAATTCTGAATATATATGTAGAAACCATGAGTCATACATTATATATATATATATATATATATATATATATATATATATGCGATATCATATATATATATATATATATATATATATATATATATATATATATATATATATATATATATATATATATATATATATATATATATGTATATATATATATATATATATATATATATATATATATATACGTATATATATGTATATATATATATATATATATATATATATATATATATATATATATATATATATATATATATATAATATCAAAACATATATATATATATATATATATATATATATATATATATGTATATATATATATATATATATGGTATATATAATATATATAATATATATATATATTGGGGGGTATCATATATATATATATATATATATATATATATATTTATATATATATATATATTTAAAACCGAAATACCCCTCCCTTGCCGGGACAGATACCACGGTAGCAGATTGGCACCTTGGCCCTGGAAACAAACATAGCGTCATATTTTGGTCGAGTAACAGAAATTGAAATTTCTTATATTATATATATATATATATATATATATATATATATATATATATATATATATATATATATATATATATATATATATATATATATATATATATATATATATATATATATATATATATATATATATATATATATATATATATATATATATATATATATATATATATATATATATATATTTATATATATATATATTTTTTTAAAAAATAATCCCTTTCCCTGCGACTTTTTTTTATAGTTTTACATGTCGAATGTACGAATTTTGGTCAGCAATTCTAATTTTTAATTTTTATCAAGGCACTTAAAAATATTTTAAAAATAGTTTTAAATTTCGATTACGCTCCTAAATTAGTCAATTATGACTTTTTTGTATCAAGATATCTATTTACTATCAAACATATATAATATAGTCAATATATACCTAAAATTCCCAAAATCACGACAACTTTGCATCAAGCTTAACATACTTTTGAGAAGCTATTTTAATTTTTTTTAGCATTTAGGTATAAGAAATTAATATTATGATAGGGTTACTAACAGAAAACATTTTTTTTACGATAGACAATTAATCTTTTTAGAATTTTCGAAAAACAGGAAAAAGTAAAGAAAAAAAAATATGGGAATTCTTGCCCAAAATTTGGTATGCATAGGTAAAATTAAAAAATAAACCACTTTTCTTAATACAACTTTTTCATATTTCAGCAAATAAGCCTTTTTTTAGTTATTTTCTTAAAAAAAAACGTCAATTTTGACAGGTAATGCATTTTCGAATAGGCCATTTTTCATCCTTAGTAAAGGAAAAGTTATTGTCTATGTTAAATTTTGACAAAGTAACCTAAATTCCCATATGAAGCGAACTTTTTCAAGGACACTGTATATATATAGAAAAAGAATTTTTTTTTGGACGACCGCTAAAGCTCATTGAAATTTGGCCAACTATAGGGTTTCTGACTTAAGGCCTTCATCAGTACAGTCAACTAGTTGAGAGACGAGTAGAACTATCGTCAAAACTTAATACAACAAAACCACACCAGAGTCACTATCAGGAGCAAAACCGACATTGCCAAGAGAATATCCGAACCTCATGGTAACCACAAATGTCGGTTTTGCTCCTGTTGGTGACTCTGCTGTAGTTCTAATGTATTAAGTTTTGGCACTATTCCTAATTTTCGACTATATAATAGTTTTTTGCCGCGTTAATCTTAATATATATACATATATATATATATATATATATATATATATATATATATATATATATATATATATATAGAGTGACTAGTAAAGTGCACACCCTGGTCAGTGGCGTATTTTTTAGAATGCCAAAAAAAAAGTCATATGTTTTTGTTAACACAACATAAGCATAACTCTCATGAAAATCAGCGACGACTAAAAAATGTCTTGGTAATGTACTATAAAATAATTTTTAGTTTCAACTATTTTGCTTCGGCTAGTTTGCCCTCCCCCTAAATACGCCACTGACCTTGGAAAATTTATGCAAAATGATAATATAAAATTTAGTCACGTGATTTATCTTGCCTGTAAAATTTGAAACGTTTTCAAAAAAAATGTAAAATGTACTCAAAAATTTGAAAAATTATGTTTATTTTGAATTTTACACCTATATACCCACCCAATTTCAACTCTATCCGTTGATTTAATTTTTTCCTAATTTTTTTTTAACTCAATGCTTTTTTACCATGCTAACCGAATGTAAGTACACCTGAATTAAACTATCACTGCACTATTGTTAATAATTATCGGATGAAAATTGTAAATCAACCACTTTATAATGTAGGATTTATTTGGCTATTGTAATAGTAATAATTATTCTATTTATTTTTAGGAAGGGTGATACAGAGATAGAAAAAAAGGAGGTTTCTCAGTTTCGTTTTTATTAAAATATAAATAGATTTGTACGAATTTAAAAATATTTTACATCAATTTGTGGAAACTGGATAAACTTTGTATCAAGTTGGATGCCTTTTTGAATAATTTATGTTTTCATCAAGAAAACGCTATCTAAAATAATTAAGAAAATTTATTTAGGCGATGAATTTATCAAAAATAAATAGTTTAATCAGATTTTCTTACATTGGTTAAAATGAAGAAGCATCAAATTAAAAAAAAATGAGAAAAATTCATTTTTTTTTAATTTCAAAATTCAACCGATATCACCCAAATTTGGCTATAAGATCAAAAAATAAACAACCTTTCCTTTAACTATTTTTCAAAATTCTGAAAAAAATGGTAGTTTTTTCTGATTTGACTTGACAGCTAAGATAAATTATGTGACTAACTTTTTTATTGTCTTTGCACTATTTTTCAAGAAAAAACTTTTTGCCAACTCAAAATTCAGTTAGTAAAAAATCCCATATTTTTCAAGCAAACACTTTTTGCCAACTCAAAATTCAGTTAGTAAAAAACTCCCATATATTTTAAAATAATATATATATACATTACAGTATATACTATTTTAAAATATACCCTGTATATATTATTTTAAAAATTGTTCAATTTCACCACACGTTCAAAATGCATGTTTAGTCTACTTTAAGCCTTTTCTGGGGTGAACTAGTCGTTATGAAAAGTAACTACACTTTTTAACCGACCTCAAAAAAGGAGGAAGGTCTCAATTCGACCTGTATGTATTTCGTTATGTTTAAATTTTTGTTCGCGCATATTGTCTTTAAACGGCTTGGCCGATTTTGATGAGTCAAACGCCAAGTTGTCTTCCTGGTGGTCTCATATATTTTCATTTCATAATTAAATTTAAATTTTTTTAAATACTATTTTCAATCTAATGTGTGTAATACACATACAACCTCATTTGCTTAAAGGCATCTCTTGCGTTATCCCGTTAAATGATTTTATGTGTACAGGGTGACCATGAAACTGTACGACCTCAAAATCTAGTATATTACTTGACATTTTCGAAAAATGATCATTTGGAATGAATTAAAAGTTATTAACCGATTACAGCGCGATGGTTTGACCAATTTGGATGACATTTTTAGGGAAATTCAGGATATTGCTGGAGTGGTCTCATAGCAAGCATATTAAAAAAATGTAAAAAATGGCGGAATGGCGGTCATTTTGTTGTTTTTTTTGTTTTTACATCGATTACTCCGCGATGGTTTGACCAACTTAGATGAAATTTTTAGGGGATATTCAGGATATTGCCGGAGTGGTCCCAAAGCAAGAATATTAAAAATGGCGGAATGGCACCATTTTGTTTTTTGCAAGAAGTTTTTTAATATTCTATTCTCGCGTCTCGAATCTACTCATTCACCACCATGAAACCAACTTCAAAAAAATGCAAAAAGAGAAAAATAATATTTGATTCCACCCTGAAAATTTTACTCCGTGAAGTCGGCGCTGAACTTATTCTTAATTATTTAATCATTTAGACAGTCAATTCGGTGTTTTTATTACGCACTCGCATATTGTCATCTAAGCTATGATATTATTTACTGGGACCAATCAACAGATCTAAATAGAGTTTTTATATTACAAAAAAGAATAATTAGAGAAATGTCCTCATTAAGTCCACTGGACTCATGCAAACTCTACTTCAAATATTATAAAATTATTCCTATTTATCATGTCAGTCAGCCGTCGATTTCTTGCCCCCAAGTAGCTGAGTAGCTTGACATTAATTAGTAATTTCTTCGTCAGAATCAGCCAACATGGTAGCCGAGGATCGACGAAAACTGTCTCGGTACTGTTCTGGATTTTCGAGTTGTTGATATGCAGCCTTAGACTATGAAAACAAGAGAGACCCAACTATTTACATTTAACACGGGATTATAAATTGCATTTCTTCCCTCTCCACTATATCGATAGGTGTCTTTTGTTGTCACGTTTTAAAAATTGTCAAATATTCTAAGCCAAACTTTATTGAATTTCTCCAATATGTGTAAATATTTTCATAACACAGTTATATGTATATCAAAAAACTACACATAATAATTAACCTTAGACTATAAAACATTGTTTTATTTCTAAGTATTTAACTAAAGTCTTTAAAAAATTACAAAAATGTAATAATAAAAATATTACCAAATAGAACTGGTAACGACGCTACGCCAAATTTACGTCCCTATTTATTCATAGCAATCATCATAGCACTCTTGTTTATAGTCTAATTACAAAACAGACGCTGCATTGTTGTCATTTTTGTAACCGCGTTCGATGGTTATATATTTTTTTAGTTTTTTAATGATTTTGTAAGTTCTGTGTATTGTAGTACTTAAATAAATACATAAGCCCGGAAGCATCCACAACTAAGTCTCGACGTAATTAAGGTTAGATATCAGTGGTGTCCGAATCGTAAGGCCTTACCATTTACACACATTAATTTGATATTTAAGCCATTCGAGTATGATAATTTTCATGGAAAGAGAGAAAAAAAATGCATACTAATTGAACAAAAACAAATATTTTGTCAATTTTGGTTATTTACAATACAAATATATTATTTTGGATGTGAATAAGTTCTATATTTCTATGGCTAAATGCTTTTATTTAAAAACAAACGTATTTTTTGCGGATTTTTAAAATGCCTCTTGGTTATAAAACGTTTTGTTTAAATCATATTGTGAATATAATCTTCAGATACCTACGAGGATGTAGCTCACGTTATTCCTCCACATACCAAATTCCAAACTATTTAGTTCTTCGGGTTATATCTGATATATTATTAAAATATAGTACAATTCCTACCTAGCCGTTATACATCAATACTATTAATATTCAAAAGTTTAATATATTTCTGATATATTTCTTGTTTTACAATTTCTCATATACAGACAATACAAATTATGTATATGTATAAGTAAATCAGGTGTTTGGAAATAACCGAGGCGAGAACACAAACAAATATATTAAATTTTTATTGAACTTTCTAGTAGATCTACAATAAATGCCTAATATATTCAAATTAAAGTTAGTAAAATAGTTATAGAGACACGTAGGGCAGCTGAGAAGTTTTTTAGGTTGTTCCATAAAACTAATAGTACTTTTAATAAAAACATTAAAGATTTAGTTACCTTTTTAATACTATGAAATACTTGTCATCTTCAATTGAATTTTAAATTATTTGAATGTTTGATCTATCTCGGGATCTCATGTATGACGACGAAGTCCTAAGCGAACATCCAAAATAAATTTTAAAAAAGGATATCAAGCTTAGAAAAGATCACGAAATCATGAAACATTTAGACTTAACCAAGACACATGAATCTAGGAGTATCAATACAAAAACCCTATTAGAAAGGAGTAATTGTTTCTAAATAGGGAAATTAGTTTCATTTTATTTAGTAAACATTATGAGTAGTATGGGTTTAGGCAGGAATACGAAATAAAAAAGAAATATATATATATATATATATATATATATATAGAAAGGAGTAATTGTTTCTAAATAGGGAAATTAGTTTCATTTTATTTAGTAAACATTATGAGTAGTATGGGTTTAGGCTAAAAGAGAGAGGAATACGAAATAAAAAAAAAGAAATATATATATATATATATATATATATATATATATATATATATATTTACCGATCTTTTAAATAATACTGCAAAATGTTAAAAGGTTTTTAATTCATTCATAAAATTTCAATTAGTTTCGTGACAAATGTTGCTGTGACAGCTGTTGATTCAAGTGACAGAATAATAATAGTTTTACTAGGAACTGAATAGGTACATATGTTACGAGTGTATACCATTGTCACTATCGACTGAAAATGTAACACTTTTAAAGAAGATGAAATAAAAATAAAAAGTTTTAAAAACAGTTGGAAATATATTTATTTGTTTATTAGCCGAACAGACATATATCTATATATATATATATATATATATATATATATATATATATATATATATATATATATATATATATATATATATACCAAATACAATAGTATTTTCTATTATATATATATATATATATATATATATATATATTATTATTCTGTCACTTAAATCAACAACTGCTTGCAATATTTGTCACTAAACTAATTGAAAATTCATGATAAGGATTAAAAACCTATATATATATATATATATATATATATATATATATATATATATATATTTAAAAGATCGGTAAATTTCTTTTTACCCGGAACTTTCCTCGTAACGGATTCCACCACACACACATATAACGTAGTTTATATATCCATATAGTTATTTTGTAATAAATTAACACATTATATAAATGTCAATATGTGTCAATTTATTTTCTTACGAGGAAAGTTCTGTTAAAAGGACTTGCTTTTGAACCCAAGTCTTGCTTTATAAAAAATTACAAATACAATGTTTTGGTTTTGGAATTTGTTATGAGGGACGTTCCGGGCAAAGAACAATGCTCTGATTTTTTTTAAACTTATTTTTCTAACATACATACATACTTACGAACATACTATTTTTAAATTTTTGATTTATTTATCGGCATTATTTTATATTTACTTATGTATAAAAAAATCAATTATGATATTTATTATTTTCTACTGACTTTTTATATATTAAATTATGCCGCTATTTTGTTTCGCCATATAGGATATATCAAATTTTACAGTTTGATCCCATTTTCCCACTTGATTTTTGTGTAAGATTTCAACTTAATTGGATAAATAGTTTTTTGATACCAATATTTTGTTCTTGTTTAGCCATAAAGGCTCCTCACCAAAATTTTACCAGTTTATTCCTAGGTTACACTTGATTTTTAGGCAAAATTTGAGGTAAATTGGATTAGCACTTCTTTAGTAATATTTTTTTACATTTTATCAGGTCGCCATTTTGTTCCGTCATATTGGATGTTCATAAAAATATTACCATATGACTCTTAATTTTTGGCCAAAATTCAACCGGCCAAGTAGTGCTATGCCGCAAACAGACAGACAGACCGACGGATTTGAGAATTTCAACATCCCTGAAACGTGAAGATCTGGAAAAATCTCGGAGGGTGATGTCTATACGATTAGAATACTTTCCTCTTACAAGGAAAGGCGAAAGGACCGCAAAATATTTATATCCCCGGTGGCTCAGTCTATAGTGAAAGCCAATAGGGTTGACCTTTTTGGGACCAGCGACGCAGAGGAAGATATATGTTTTCTCTCGCACCTATAGCACACGAAAAACAATAATAGATCCAACTTTCGAAACTATTTATGAATGAAATGTTGTGTCCTTTGTTTTATAGTCTAAGTATGCAGCTATTTCTGATGGCATTTTTCCAAATGAATTTATTCCAACATATTGTGGACTGCACACTCCTTTTTTATACTGGACAAAAAACCGCTTGTGCTGAGTACATGTTTTCCGCAAACTTGTATATTTTGGATACAGTTGTAAATATTGTCCCTCGTTTAATTCATCGGATACTACAAAAATTCTTGGAAGAGTTATTTTTACTGTCAAGAATTTTGATGATTATTAAATTTCCGTTATCCTCTACGTCATTAATTGTTATACGAAAGCTCTTCTTTCCTACAGGCACTTGCCAACCTGCTTTTATTTAGATAAATTTCATTAGACGCCTCTCTAATGAATCTTAAAACTTCATTTTTATCGAAAATTTTGACATTTTTTGGTTTATATCCTACACTTTGCTTTGTTATAAATGATGTTAGCTTGAAATATGGGTTTAAATTAAGCTTCAATCCAAGGGCGCTATTTAACATACTTAATCCATAAAGTATTTGGCTGGAATGTTTTTCGCAAGTCCGCAAAATAGGCCAGGATACCTTCCTCCTTATCATTACTTCTCCCCTTGTTCTAGCACCAGTTTTCAGAATTCTGATATTGTTTTTCATATTTTTGTTGAGATTTCGCTGGCAAGAAATTTAAACTTGCAATATTTGCAGCCTCCAGGATAGAATCTAGTAAGTCATCATCAGAGCAGCTCATTTTACAATTATATTTATAATTTTTTACAATCTGATGAAAAAACAGTACGCGACGCAGACGTTTTACGTTTGTAAGTTTGACATTACGTGACAAATTCAACAATGCTTCTATTTTTCCTTGACGTCTTAATCATTTTCTATCCTACAGGGAACTTTTTTGTTTACACTGAAATTTCGGGAATTACGCATAAATTTAATAAACTAAGATTGCTATGGCTTCTCATTTTGCATAAAATAGCCTATTATTACTAAAAGACTTGATCTGCCATTCTTTTGAGCTTTTTGAGTATTATTACTTGTATTACTTTGCGCACGCCGTGCGGAAAAGTATTAGTAGTAGTAGTAGTAGTATAGTTAGTATCATAGAAAAAAAGTTATTATAACTCTAGAGACTTTTTTCTATCACTTAATCCAATCTTACTATTGTTTTAAACATTTCTAATGTTGTATGTTTTATTTTTACTCTCTTCGTTATCATATCTATTAGATCACAAAGTGAAATAAATAAATTCAAAGATCAAGTTAAACAAAGATATTTTGCAAGCTATGGAAAAATCATGGGGTCATTTGTCAGAAGAAGAGGCCAAGGATTAAGTGAAGGCGATATATTTGAAACTGGAGACGGTATTCTTTACAATTCTTTAAGATTGAGATTAGACTAAAGGGCAGTTTTTATATTTTGCCTATATTTGTATACTGATTTTGATGACTTGTTTTATAAAACTATATTTGCTTGAATAAAGAAAATGTATGGTTTACTTCCTACCTAGATATACAGTGTAATTTGTGCATAATGCAAACATTTTTATTAAATGTTTAAACACAAGAAGTAAATATAAAAGTTAGCTTCCAAAAATACGACTGTAGTCATTCATATTTTATAGAAGGTGGTGACAAATTAAATTTGTTACCGGACTTTATTAGAGTTTTAAAAAATATGTTTTTTTTTGGATTTTTACAATGGTTAAAGTTACTTAAGACCAACAAACTAAAAAATATTTAAATGTTACACTTTTCTGCTAATGGCCCACTGGTTTTTCTTAATTTTGTGGGATAGCTTCAGAGATTGATGCAAGTAAAATTTTATTAATAACGTATCATAATATTTAATTCGACTAGTCATTTTCAAGAAAGTGTACTGAAATATTTAAGTTTTAGATACAGGGTTTTGGGTCTTATAAACATTATCGGTAATCCAGGCCATCTTTTGTACGAGATAGCACCGACGAAAGATATAAAGGACGATCAAGGAAAGTTTTGTAATAAATTAATTAGTAAACATTGCGAAAAAAGTGCCGTTTCATATATAAAGTTCAAGAAATAACCCAGAAGTTTTGCTTTTTGATTTTTTTTAAAGCTATTTTCACACTCCTATTTTCTTCAGCTGTACATGCTTCAAATGCCAATGTAAATTTTAGTTCCTTATTTGGACTTGAAGATAACAATATTATAAAGTATTTTCGTCTTTTATAATATTAACATTAATTTGTTGTTTAGTATAATAATTTCATTTGTTCTCGTTTTATTACTACCTATGAAGTGTTATAAAACAAAATCTGCAACATAGATTGAATATTTCTCGCTAATTTAAAAAATTGGTAACAGTTATTGGAACGATGAATTTTTAATGAAATAAAAAATCTTGCTGCTATTTTGGTTTTAGAATTTTTTTTTCGCATTCCTTTTTTTCATAAATACATATAAATAGATAAGAATGTTATAACAATCAATTCGCAGCGGGAATTCGTAAAACGGATTTACATTTAAGAGTCGAATCAAAAATCGATTCGAATCGAATATCGATTCACATCAATTCTAATCAAAAATAGATTTGCATCCATTCGAATAGGAAAGTCGGGTGCACGACTTTTCAAGTCTGCAGCTAATATTATTATAATTAAAAATCCAACAGGGAAGAGTGTAAAATGAATTTCACTGTCCACGCTGCCATTCACGCCGGTAACCAGGCCGGGGGGAACCGTGGTAATTTGGGGGTAAATTCACATTCCCCGCCATCACATACCCTCTCAGGTGGAGGGGGTGGGGGTTTTAGTAAATAAAAAATGGGACCAGATTGACAAAATAACAACTTAGATAATAGCAAATTTGACAGATTAAAAAGTGCATATTGCTGACTCACTGAGTGTATCTTCATATTACTAGAAGTTTAACCATGGATTAAATGTTACAAGTTTTGTATTTGTATTTGTTTTTTGGCGTTATTATCACATTCTATGTGAAACCGTAGAACAAATAAATAAAGTGCACTTTTAGAATTTGTACTCACTAGATTAGTGACTAAATTGTAATCAATATAATGATGTTTATGTTAATTAAAAATAGGTCGCTTATAACGCTCTTCATTGCAAATTATAGATGAAGTATATAATTATTCAGTGGTGAAAGCTAAGTTACCAAGTAAAACAACAAAAAACACAATATGAACCCTTTTTTCATTTTATTTTTTTATAGCTCGTACACCCCACTCAAAATATAAGGAAGGAACCAAAACTGAACTCGTTTCATGAATCAAAATAATGCTTCTTGGAATAACTTTCGGTTTCCAAAATTTTGGGAGTAAATAAGGGTTTCCAGCTTTTGGGAGTGAATAACAAGTAGAACTAAAATTTGAAACGAATTATTCAATATGTTCTAATATAAGCGCAGTTCTTGAATCATCCACTATCAAACCGCTTTTGCTAAAAACCTATACTGCTGAAAGATATGAAAATCTAACTTTATTAGAGTTCCACCACAATAAAGGGTCTTCATCTATTTATATAGGTGACAGAATATTCACAGAAAATCCTTTATCGATAATTTCATTTGTAGTCAGAGTCGTCTTATCGTTTTTTAACGAGAAAATGCATGGTAAACCTTTTTTTTCGTTTTTTCGTGATCTTTTAATCTCGTGTTCAAAAAAGTTGCTTTACACAAAAATTGTCATTTATTAATATCTGTATATTTCCTTAATTATTAATTTAAATACCTGTTCTTTAAAACACTTGTAATTTCTTTAAAAATCTTATTCCTGATACTCTGAATTAAAAGGTCATCTGTTTCTGTTTCCAAACTAATTGTTGAATTCAAAGATTCCTGAGTTTCAAAATCCTTACTATTGTACTTCGACAAAAATTCGTTAACAACAGGGACAATTCCAGACCCTGTAACAATTGTTTCTGAAGCCATATGATCAAATATTTCTGGTAAAGGCGTAATTAAGGAAATTGCCGCTTTAAAAACATCTATATCTCCTTGTGATATCAGACCTTTTTTAAATGTACGAAATTCACTCGCCATTGACGTTAAACATAAATGTTGTTCAACACATATTTCCACAAGCCCTAATATGGACCACCACCTTATTGGAGAAAAGGAAGAAAACTTTCTTTCTGCTACAGTGAGAAAAGGAATTGTAAATTTTTCAAATTTTGTTCATGGAAGGTTTTAAGACTAATATTTAATTGACTGAATTAAGAGAATGACCTAAACAACTGATGTGCTTAAACTTAAGAATATCTATTGCAGCTAATATGTTTGCCATGCAATTTGTGGTACAAATAGCTACCTTATTCTCACTAATCTGGTATTCCTCTGATATTTTCGAAATCATCTTTGCTAAGTTATTAGCAGTCTAAACTTCTGGAATATATCTGCATGATAAAGCACAATCCTAACCAGGTGCAATGTTTACTGTGCCATTGCAGCAAATAAGGGAGCATTTAGGCTTCCTTAGTAATATTGTCAGAGGGAACAATAGACTGAAAGGTAAAGAGATCCTTAAATGTTATAGGCTTGATTATAATATTGCTATAAGACAAGGGTCTTCAACCTTTTTTAGTGCAAGGGCCAAAATCGATTTCACATCGTCCGAAGGGCTACAATGATCCACGTCACTTTACCACCGTATCAATGAAATAAAAAATATATAATCTTAAAGTGTAATAATCTTTATTGGTTAAAAAGTTCAATCAATCAATACGAATTTTGACATTGTTTATTTTTGACAAGTGGGTCGATATTTCGTTTTATTTTTGTAGTTGCAACTTCCTTCCAGATGTGTTTCTGTAACTCTCGACCTTGTTTTAGACTTCACATTCTTCATACGAGAAAACAGCTGCTCCCATACATATGTGCTCCCAAACAGAGGCATTATTTTCTGGGCATGTTTTCAGATTTCAGAAAACAAGTTTTAATCCACATATTTTGAATAAAAATCAAGAAGACCCATGTCGAACTTATCTTTCAGTTCCGAATGACACTGCAACTCGACAAGCTCCATCTGACAATTTTCCAGCATGTCTTCAACGGATACACTGGATGGTCGGGCAAAGAGATCGATGTAATTTTCATTATCTCTGAAGTCAGAAAACCTTGATTGGAACACTTTTTTGAGTAAATCTAGTACTGCGAAACATTTATCCACATCTGTAAATTCGCAACTTTTCAGTTTAAACTAAAATGCCCTCACAGTGTCAAGTAGGTTGTTGATGAGAGTTTCTTCTCTCTGTAATTTGGTGTTCAAGTCATTGAGGTGCAGCGTGATGTCTGTGAGAAATCCATACTGGCGCAGCCAGTCAAGCTCACTAAATTGAGGAACTGAAGGAGGCGATTTCCTTCTTGAGTTCAAAAACGCGTTTTAGCATTTTTCCTCTGCTCAGCCAACGAACAACATATGTCACATCACCATACTCGCGTAAAAAATTTTGGAATTCTCTGTGGTTGAGGCCGCGTAATTTAATGATGTTCATACTTTTTACGACCAATTTCATCACCTCATCACTATTTGTATATTTTGCACAAAAATTTTGTTGATGAACGATACAATGGTAATGCATCAAAGGAAAATCTTTCATCTTTCCTACCATGGATAGTGCACGGTCTGTTACAACTGCAGAAAGGTTTGTCAATTCTAAATTATATCGTCTCAGTACAGTCATCAAACACTTATAAATATCACATCTTTTTGTAGTTCCTTTATTCGGAAAAAGGATAGCCATCTCTTCAGTGATTACAAAATTATTATCAATGCCCCGAATAAATATAGCTAACTGAGAGGTATCGGTTAAATCTGTGCTTTCGTCGAGCACAACAGAATAGTATACGAACTTCCATGCACGTTCTTTTGGTGAATTTTCAATTTCTGCGGTTAACTCTTCTATTCTTTTGAATTTTAGAAAAAAAAATTTTTTTTAGACAGGCACAATACTTCAGCGGCGGCTCCATAATTCATAATGTAGCTAACCTTCACGCTTGCTTCATTTTCAATGTTCTGCTTTTGAAAACTATCTTGCTCTCGTTGAAGCTGACTTTTTAGAGCTCTCACTTTATCTTGTCGTAATTGTCCTTTGAAAGTTTCAAACTTTGTGGCATGCTTTGTATTGTAATGTCTTTTTAAGTTGTATTTCAAGGCTGAAATGGATTCTTGACACACCAAACAGACGGGTTTTTGATTAACACTAACGAACAAGTACAACTCAGTCCACTTTTCTTGAAATATGCGCTTTTCTTCACAGATCAAGGTAGAAGAAACGAGTTTAATTCTCCGATAAAAATGTTCACGACAAAACTAAGCTTGCGCGACTGCACGCCACAATACAGTATCCGGCTTACACGCGTCAAAACACACTATACTCAATTCACTATAACCACTCATCGCACAGGTAGCAACTTCACTGGCCGCTGCCGTGTGATGCCGGCTTTATATAGGCCGAGCGAGACTAGTAGGTCTCTCTAGTAGTGATCATTTCTAGACTCATTAGAAAGATTCAATAGACATGCAACGCCATCTAGTGGCCTTGTGGGTAGTCGTGATCGCCAGTTCACAGAGTGAATCTCTTCTAACTAGGTGGCGTTAGCGTCCTCGAAGTGTCATTCGCGGGCCCGGCGTGTTACAATATTTTCTTTAGCCTTTGATAAAATTAGCAAGAATCCCATAAAATGTATGTGGAATATTATTAATGCTCAGAGATAGAAAAACAGGAAAATGAAGAAGTTAATATATCTGCAGAGCAGTTTTATCATATTTTGGAGGGTCTACCTATCCCGATTGAGACTATTTTTTTCTTGTTGAAACTAGTTTTAGTTATAGATAAAATAAATATTAGATAACCTTAAAAACCGATCGTTAACATTTTAAAGGCTATAAAAATCACATTGTCATACCACTAAGTTCATAAACACCTGCCTAAGAGAAAGTATTTTCGATATGGCTAAAAAGATATCTGAATATTTACATATAGCCCGTTTGCCTTCAAAGAGAGCAGAAGCACTGCTTAAAAGCAGTGTCTTTTCTGGCATCTTATTTAAAAGACTGTTTTCATATGGTAATGGTTGGTGGGGATTGTCGGCCAAACGGCGTTCTTCAAGACTTGGTCTTACACCCTTTGCTTTTTCTAATTTACCTACCTATAGTGGACTATGTGCTAAGAATAGCATTTTTTTCCAGAAAGCACCACAATTTCACTAACTGGAAAATCTGTTGAAGACGAACAAAAGAGAACAGGTGATGCACAATCAAAGACTGAATGATAATTCTAAGTTATCGACGCTTTTTGCCTAGGTTTGGTTGTAGGGATGATTACCGAAACGTTTTGAATGCAATAATAATTTACTATAATTTTTTAATTTAGAATGCCTAACTTTTTGTGAAAAAATTATGTACAGTCTTATCATCACATCAGAAACAGTTCTTATCACTCAGTACCTTCCCTTGCTAAAGACTGGTGAAGTCCAATTAGCAGGGTTAAAGAGGATATTTGAACTTTACTTACTACTAAACATTTTAAGTATTTCAAGCCATATTTTATCTATGAGATTGTCTCATATAAATCAGTATTTGTAGTCAGGATATGACAGAAAAAAACTACTGGTCAGTTAGGAGATTTTTTTATTGCAGAAGGTTAACATAACTCAACTTATTAAATTTACCAAATCAAATCAATTCATCACTGCGAATGTTCATTAACAAGCGCGTAACATAAATTCCCCTAATTATCTTGTTGTCGCACATATTTTAATGACATTTAACTATTTATTTACTTTTTCATTCCTGAGCAATTTACTTGTCTCTTTATCAGTGTGAAATAAAATGATAATTACATCAAACTGGACACGAAAAGGTGTTTAATTGCCTCGAAAAAAGTCGAGTAATTAAATATATTACGATTTTCATTATTTTTACGAACTGGTTCAAATGACTCGTGAATCTGTACCGTGAGAAAATGACTTGTTCCTTAAATAATTTTTTTATTTTTATATGAGCATGTTTAACAGGAATTACTAAGTGTTCTCGAAAATGGTGGGTCTATAACCAAAGACCGTAAATAAAAAATTGAACTTTAGATAACAAAACTACAACAAAACTGTACCCAGATACATAAACGGGAAAATGTTGTAATTTTAGTTTCTTTTTTTTTATTAGCTTATGTACAAGTCATTAGCAGCATTTTGCGGTAAGTTAACCCTGAAAGATTCTACACAATAATAATTGTTTACGCATATAATTAATTAATTTCATTGCAAGGTAGTTTTTAAAGATTTCGCGAGTGTGTCTTCGTCCATACACCCCGTTAGTTGCCCATTACATACCTGTCTGAGGGTCAAAAACACAATTACCTCTCCCTACTTTCAGAACGGTCGACAATATTAGGTGTCCCAAAATAAATTAGTTTTTATTAAAAAATAGATGTTTAAGGTAGTTGGAAATTATTATTAAGCTTTTGATAGGGACATGGGGACTTTTTATTAATAGTGTATTAATGTTTAGAAAAGAAATAACATTCTTCATATAAAAGTTGATGATAGAAAAATGTATCCCTGAGACTCCAAAAAATTCATTCACAAGCCTATTGTTCTCATAAACAGGATTTTCTTCACATAAAACAATTTAATTTCAAAGCCCCTAATTAAATGTAGTTTTTATTTTTGCTGGCACATATTTTTGTTTTGAAATATACTTATTTGTCTGTATATAAGCCCGATTTTACCTGTCCATTTTCTTGTTTTGCTTTTTCTACAATGAAGGTCTGTGCTTCCACTTGACATCCACACATAAAATGTACGTTACGAAATGCTGTGTTTTATTTGTGAAAGTCTCCGTTACATAATGCAATGTCTCCAGGAATAATTAAAAAATAGCGCAGATATTATTCTCTGCTAATGAACCGCAATAATTGCAGCGTCCGAAGAATTATAGAAGATTAAATCTAAACTGTTCTTGTAGATAGTCACTATAGTCATATAACGACAATTGCAGAGCAGCAGAGTTCAAGCTTTAAGGGACCATTCAAATTAGGTCTTCTTCAAAAGTTACTTTTCTTTTCGTGTTTGAAATACAGGCTATAATAACTTCAAACTCCAAAATTATCACCTAGTTATTTGCCATAATATGTACCCTGTTTTTTACGTTTTGTTGGTAGGTTTTAGGTTAAACGTTTACGAAACTTACATCGTGTTTCAGGACTAACCGAGTCATTGCGTACTGCACTAACGTATATGTAGGTATCTGAAGGTGGTGGTATTTTTGGTCTACAGGATTTTCATCTGTTTGGTATCCTACCAACTAAAAAACACCTCAAATTTGTTGATGTATAATCATTATGTTGAGAAAGACGACAATGAAGTAGCGCAATTTTGCTTGGATAGCGCACATTCCAAGTCAGACACAGACAATCCTTTTATAATTGACATATTTATTTATTTTCACTGTAGAGCTTACCTACTTTTAAGCATCCCGTATAATTTTTGGCAGAAATTGCAACAACCTCCATTTATCGGTAAAAGTAAAGAATCCGGCCATTTTTGTGACAATTATTATTATCAATAAAATTTGCCTTTTTATGCACATTTAAAAGTGTCTCGTTTAAAAACTGCTTCTCTTACATTCTAAAATAACATCCAAAGTTAAAAATACCTATTAAAAAGAAGACAGAGAGTTGGAGTTTAAATCCTATACAATATTCGAAAAAAAGTCTCTTAACCGCAATAATAGTACATTGTATACCCAGTAGAAAAAGCTAAACATTCCCGGATGACCGTAAAGATTGCAAGCCGAGTCCGGGAATGTGGCTTTTCCCACGGGGTATATATACCATTTTTCCGAAAATTCCGAAGGACATAAATTATTACAATTAACTTGTTCAAATTTTAAAATACGCATTATTCATTTCACTCACAAATAAAGGATGCCATGAAATATTTGTTTTGCAACTATGTAAACAAAGCTATATTGAATTGTCTCTAGTATATAAGTAACTCTAAAGACATAGGTGATATTTCCTTACAATACAAAAATAAATATTTCCTAACAGTTATTTTTCGTAGCCTGGCAATAACTAGTTGAAAATATTGACTTTTCCTTTCAAAAATGTCAACATTTCTGAACGGTTTTTGGAAAAAGTTATTTTTTACCATCTGAACCTGATGAGTTTCACCAAATAATACATTAAAAGCAAAAGTCGGAAAACATTATTGTTTGTGACTAACAATTAGGCAATAATTTACTATTTTCAGCTAATTCATACAAAGTTTGGTTAAAATAAATTGAGACGTATTTTTTTTGAGTCGTATGCATTACAAAACGTCCCATTTTTTATTTCTTTTGAAAAATAGAATAACGTACTAAGATTTAAAAAAATTGGTAACAATAAATTAAAGATTCATATAAAATATTCCACTCTGTCTAAATTACTGAATCATAAAACAAAAACACTTAATCCCAGGTCCACACTATGGTGTAATCTGTTCTCTACCTTGTTTCTCCTGTTTTTAAGCTATTAACTATTAGATAGTTTGTAAGGCTGTACAAGCTAAACGGCTTATTTTATAGTAAAACGTATTACATATTCTATCTTAATTTTCAAAATGTTCAATTCGATTTAAACCACGAAACATTAAATTTTTCATTTTTTTTGAAATTACAATTCTTAAATATTTTTAGTTTAGGCTAGGGGTTGGTAACTTAGTAAGGATTATCAAACTCTTAGATAAAAACGTTTTAAATCTGATTTGCGAAAACATGATATAAATATCAAATAACAACAATCATGTAGTAAAAAATACCGAAGAAAAAATAAGTCTCTAAGTAAATAATTACCAAAAAGCAGAACCATCGAAAGTGTCATGAGTCACATCCTTAAGGCTCGCCTCAGAATCATCCATATGCGAATCCAAAATAAATGTAAACAAGTTATCTCGCGAGGACAATCCGGGTTCCCATGGATTAGAAGATTATGGGCACCAAAGAGACCTCGTTTAGTCTTAGCAAAGAAATGCATAGAGCAATACGAAGAGTCTTACATAAATGTCTCGTTTACTTTATAAATACATTCGATATAGCACCACATATAACTCTCATAACCAAGGAACAGCCAAAGGGACGTTTAGTTACTACAGAATGTATACTGGTACCAGATGGCAAGACCAAAGGGGTCGATTTTAAGGAAGTCAAAATATTGTTCGAATGAATATTCCTAAAAACTTTCTAGATAATAAGAAATAGTAACGAGAAAGTAGCTACTTAGAAAAAATGGACAAGAACTATGGCATAGTTTTAAACGTGAGTATTTTGGTTATCTGCATAAATACGATCTATATGAGTTACCCCAGCTAATAACCATCTGACTCGGTTTTGAGTCAACTGCTTGATATCTGTCCCGGACTTGTTCATTTTTCTGTGCCTCGGCTAGTATTGCTCTTCTTCAAGTAATTTTCGGTCTGCCTCTTCCACGTCGTTCTCGTGGGTTCCGGTCTAGGGTCATTTTGGCAATGTTATCGCTCTTTCTTCTAAGGATGTGACCGATCCACCCTCATTTACGCTTTTTGACTTCCAGTTCTATTGGTTCTTGGTTTGAACTTCTCCAGAGGTCTTGATTGGTGATAGCGTTAGGCCAAAAGATGCGGTATATTTTTCTGAGGCATTTGTTGATGAATGTTTGAAGTTTGAGGGCGATGGTTTTTGTGATTTTCCATGTCTCACAGCCATAAATTAGCACAGATTTAACGTTGCTGTTGAATAGGCGAATGTTTGTCGTGTGGCTATAACACGTATGGGGTATAACTGGCCAAAAGCTCGCCGGGTTTTCAGGATTCTGCTATCTACGGTTCGTTCCGTTCCTCCTGACGTGTCGAACATGCTACCTAGATATGTGAACTCTTCAACGATCTCGATGTTGACTCCCTCCAGTTGAAAAGTTTCGGTTTTATTTGACAGGATTCGTAGATCTTTTGTTTTGCTGACGTTGATATTAAGCCATAGTTTTGACGCTTCGGTTTCCAATTTCAGCAGTTTTTGCTTCACGTCTCTTAGGGTACGAGAAAGAAGGCAGATGACAGCGTAGTCAACAAGATAAGATAACAAAAAAATTGGCAAATTTCCTTTACTCGGAACTTCCCTCGTTATGGTTTTTTTCTTTTATTAGGAATAGTGAAGCATGCCCAATTTAGTTCTGCACATAGTCATTTAGTAAAACATATATACTGTCTTTTCAGACATTTTTATTGGGCGTTATTTTGCTCCACCATATTGGATTCGTACCAATGTTTGACCAGTTTCTGTCTATGCTAGCCTTGATTTTTGGGTATATTTTTAAATAAATTGAATACGTAGTTTTTACCGCGATTTTGTTCAGTCATGTTGAATTCGATGCAGATTACCCTTATATCACATTTAATTTTTCTGCAAAATATAAACTTAAGTTGATTTTTTAAACATTTTATTTGACCGCCATTTTGTTTTAGCGTCTTGAATTCATACTACAATATTATCAGTCTTAATGCTTGCACAAAAAACATATTTCTTCGGGCTGATTTTTGACCATTTTGATTTGCTACCTTGGGTTCGTACCAAAATGATACCAGTTTATTCCTGTGTAACACTTGATTTTGTGCAAAATTTAGGGTAAATTGGATAATAAGTTTTTATTAATAATTTTTTTAATATTTCACTAAGCCGCCATTTTGTTCTGTCATACTGGATTTTTACCAGATGTTTATTTATTTATTGTCTAAAAGGAGACCCAATTACGAGTTAATATTGTTTAATATATGTTTGTATCACTATAATTTTAAATAATAATATAACTCAACTTTATAATTTAATCTTAGTCTTATAGGGATACAATACTAAGTACAGTGAAGTATTCAAGAACCGAAGGACTGACCATGAATGTCAAAGTAAGTTTCCGCTAATATAGAATTGAGGTATTGACATGCCCTATATAGTGTAGCTTTTTGCTCTGTGTTATTTCTATAAAGTGGAAAATAGTAAGAAGTATGTGGTACTTTATACATAACGCTGGAAGTGAAGTCTTCGCAGAAGGGCACTGCAGTCAATCTGAATTAACCAGTTTGAACAGGAAAGTCAATGAGGCATAGGTTCTTCTGCCTGCCAGTGTCACCAGTTCAAACCTACGTAGCAGAGCCGAATGATCAAACTTTCGAACCCGGTATTCTCCATCCAATCTAAATGCTAGGTGTTTTAAAAATCTTCGTTGTACATATTCAATTTTGCTGACATGTACCATATACAGGGTGACTGGTAAGTAAACATATTTCTTTGGGGAGGTGGCTAATTTGCAATCGATTGAACTATAATATTCATTATGCAAAACTCAATCGTTTTCGAGATATTTTAATTTTCGTGTTTTTTTCAGAAAAATACTGACTACTACACTTGATATTTGAAAATTTAAGAAAATATTATTTTTTTTCGGATATTTCATATTTTTTGGTTAGTTCGCAGAGTAATGCTAGTTATGTAATAAACTTATGTAATATAATTTTGAACAAATCGGAATGAAAGAGCTAAAACTTCATGAAGATGTATTTCTAAAATTTGATAATACAATAAACGCACAAATTGTTTTAAAAAAAATCTGTTTGATGCAAAAACACAAAAACTTAAATATCTCGAAAACTATTAAGTTTTGCATATGCCCTATATAGTGTAGCTTTTTGCCTGTGTTATTTATATAAGTGGAAAATAGTAAGAAGTATGTGGTACTATATATGGATATTATGGTTCAATCGGTTGCAAATGATGTGCACTACCTCCTTCTCAAAGAAATACGTTCACTTACCAGTCCTCTGTATAATGGAGACCATATTATAGCAGCGTATTCATGTTTAGATCGAACAAGTGTTAACATAGCTAACTAGCTGTGTCAATGAGAAAGGCGAGGGATCTCAATGCGGATTGTGTTATTTCTTAAATATGTGAATTGAAAGACAAGGCCTTGTCAATAACCACTCCCAGATCTCTAATAGACTCGCAGTCTGGCAGGATATTATGTGAAATATTATAGGGAAATAGAATTGGATTATACTTTCGAGTGTCATTTTTTTACATTTTTGTATGTTCAAGTAGTAGTACTACACCTCTCAGCGATAGTTTTTAGATCCTTCTTGATATGTAATTAATAAAAATGGAGAAAATTAGAGGCGCTGGATTACTCTCTTGGGAGCTCCACTTGTTGTAGTGAATTGGTTAGATTGATAGACTACAAACATTCTATTTGGCCGCTATTTTGTTCCGCCTTCTTGAATTTGTACCAAAATTTTATCAGTTCATCTCTATACTATAATTAATTCTTGCACAAAATTTGAAATCAATCTATTAAGTAGTTTTTTCAAGCTGACTTTTTAAATATTTCATTGTGCCGCCATTTTGGTTCGCCGCCTTGAATTCGTACCAAAATTTTACCAGTTAATTCCTACGTGATACTTGTTGATACGTATTACTTGATTTTTTTTCAAAATTTGAGGTAAATTGGCTAAATAGTTTTTAATTGATAATTTTTTTGAACATTTCACTATTCCGCCATTTCGTTTCGCTAGATTGAATTTTTACCAAAATGTTACCAAATTATCTTCATGTGACCCTTTATTTTTGACCAAAATTTGAAGTCAATTGGATAAGTAGTTTTTTAGCCATGTCGTGAACAGATAGACAAGTAAACCTACAGACAGACCCACAAAAAGATCCACAGACAGATTGACAGAATCGAGAAAGCATGTTTTTCGGGATCTAGAGACTCTGAAACGAAAAGATCTCGCAAGGTAATATTTTCACGATGACAATATTTCCCTTTTCACTAGGGAAGTAAAAGGAAAATGTCGTCTTTTTAGAGACTTCCTGTATATTAATAGTTTCTAAAATATGGAAATAATAAAAGCAATATGGAGAAAAAAAATTAAACGTTCTTAAAATATGGAAAATCTAAAAAAATCTCGAATCTGATTTTTTCACGTTTACAATACTTGCGTTTTACGAGGGAAGTAAAAGCGGAAATATCGAGCTTTTTACAGATTCTCTGTAGGTTAATAGTTATTTATGAAATATGGGAATAATAAAAACAAAATCGTGGACACCCACCATTTCCTTTTTTTGAAGAATTATGCGTCCTTAAAATATGGAATAGTTTCCATTTACAAATTGCACTATATCTTGTGCATAAACTGAACCACTTTGGCAAGTTATAATTATTGCAATCAAAATGCATTTTTGCCATTATATTACGCTCCATTTTTTACCTAATCTCCATATTGTTACAAAAAATACTAACCTATAATCAAGTTTAACCGCAATATAGAAGGAAAATTGACCATAATGAGCTACCGAAAGGTCCAAATAAAATATAATTTTCTGTCCGTCCCTACAATAGCTATTTTATTGTTAGCTTTTAAAATATTGTGGAGTAGGAGTAGCCTAAGCAATAACTGACTAAAATCTCTTAGTCACTGTTTAAATATATTTTAACCTTTCCTTTGATTACAATTCTAATCCCCTAAATCTGGTAAAGCATGATGCTCAATTATTAAGAAGGCTTTGTGTGTGAAGGGCGCAATATTCAAAAAGGAGGGATTTTTGTGAATAAATATTTTCATTGCGGACCAAATGCAGGATTGGCGTAGTCGAATTTAGGAGATTTAGGAAACAAATTATAACCCTACTACTTTGCGTCATTAAACACTAATAATTATATTACTGCTATTAATAATAATAATTGCTTGGGAAGTAACATCCCCACGGCCCGAGTTACCAACAAGGGATAGTCGCAAGACTGCTTGGGAAGTGACGCCCACACGGTCCGTGTCACCCTGGGCTACCAAGGGTAAATAGTAGCAAAATCTATGAAAATGGTGCAAACCCGAAGCCTCGGAAAAAGCCGCTGCCTGAACATTGTCAGGGCACTCTTGGAGCCAGTACTGAGGGTGACAGGATGCGAGTTAGTGGCGACAGAATGTTGAACAGGCGGACTTCTGTTAATAAAAATGCGGCATACCTCTGACAGGAGCTTTTTAAGACTTAAAATAATTGGAGATGGAGGTTGTCTCTTCAGATCTGTCAGCCTATACATGTACTGCCACCAAGACAACCATAAGGATCTAAGAGAAATAGCGCTTAAATATATAAGATAAAACTTCAGAATTATGTACTAATTGAAGATGAAAAATTGCAAAATTTTGATAATTACTATGCACAAATGCAAAAATTAACAACATATGCCACAAGTCTTGAGATATTCGCTCTCGCTGAAACTCTATAACTTAACTTTCACATATACAATAGGGAAGAAAGACAAAAGCAACGAAAGTGATAATGAAAGGCCAGCTAACAATAATAAATAAACAACAGCACTCTACTACAACACCAGAAAACAGCACCGAACCAGAGAATAATAACCAACCAGACCCCGCTCGACGAAGGTGCTGAGCAGCAATTCCAGACAGCGCTTACTCAAGCGGGACGACACAGAATACGCGTGAAATGGACAAGCTCTATGTATGAAACTATAATGCGTTTATTTTACAGGGTCACATAACTAGAACATAACATGATCGGATATCGGCAAAGATTACACCTAGAACTTTGCCGAGAATACCCATAGCTCCAAATACCTGAATAGTGTGTAGCAGATCAATATACAGTTATCCATTCCATCAAGAGTGAGGTTAAAAATAATTTACTGGAAACGAACAATTTAAATTTCACCATAAATAGTGACACATCAATGGCCGAGACACCAGGATAACAACTTGAAAATGATAGTAAGGATCAATAACAAGAAGACAGCCAGAATAATGAAAGTGACCAACTTTACCTTGATACTCAAATGAAAAAAAAACAGTATTGGAATATTGTGGCACAGATCCACTAAGTAGACTACCTTTGCCGAGGCTCAAGGCTTTCAAAAAAATTGCAATACTATTTAATATCATGAACAACCGAATATTATCTGACATTGTTCCAGAAGTTGACTCCATAGAATATCTGCACATGATCATTTATTGTGCAGCACTCTCAATTAATAAATCAATGGGACTTAAATTGCCAACGAGAAAAGAAGAAATAGGCTCATCTTAGGAAGAATATTGGAAGATTGACTGAGTACGTAAATGGGCTAAGAACGGCAAATCTAAAGAGATTAGTGGAATCGATCATCCAACGTACTAGAGTACATTCCCACCAAGATCAAGAGAATATTATTTGCAATATCAGAAAAGGGATTTTATAGATCCCTTAATAAAAATACAGAAGGGAAGAATAGAGAATATCCTAGTAAGAAAGTGGTTGAGTATTTTTGGAATGAGCAAATATCTACCTCCGTAACATCTAATTTAAACGCAAGCTGAATTGAAGTAGAAAATATAACTGCTCGGGAATATAACCAAATGCAGTATAATCCTTTTACAACTGAGGAAATTACGAGCATCCTTAAAACGATCCACAATTGGAAAGCCCCAGGCCCTGATGGAACAAGGAGTTACCTACCTTCTTCCAAAAGACCGAAGCAAAACGCTCGATCCTTCTAAATATCGCCCAATTACTTGCCTTCTAACGCTTTATAAGCTGATAGCATCCTGTGTAACTTTAAGGATATCGACACATTGTGAACACAACAAAATAATATCTATTGAGCAAAAGAGTTGTGCTAAAGACTCTATGGGTTGTAAAGAGCAACTGACAATTGAATCGGTCATCTGTAATCAAGGTTACTCTGTGCGGAGAAATCTCTTTATGGCCTATATTGATGATCACTGTCTTATCAGAGTACTAAAATGTACAATATCGATCTCATAATACATTTTTTGGAACATGCCGTGTCAACCTGGCACACCACTATTAACTTGAATGATATCAATATTGACATCAAAACTAATCCTCTTCCAAAAAAGAGAAGTATTTTTCAAGATAATTCACTGAGTCCGCTATGGTTTTATGTTGCAATGAACCTCTCACCTAACCTTTTAAATTCTACTGGTTATGGGTTCAGTATCAAAAAGAATAACAGAAAAAAAGTTAAACCATCTTTTATATGTGGACGATTTAAAACTAATGGAAGCTACCAAGAACGACCTGGATCAGATGCTCAAAATTGTCAAGAATAAGGAATAATAGGATTCAGGAGGATGGATTTGAGATGCAGAACGGTCAGAGTAAGGAAGCAATGCGACATGGAGATACCTACAAATATCTTGGTATAAAGCAAGGGCAGTGTATAAATTACCCAGTAATGAAGGATGAACTGACAAGCGAGTTTACAAGAACAATACGACAATTGCTAAAATCAAAACTTAACAGCAAAAATTTGTCTAGGGCAATTAATACCTACGCTTGTTCTGTGCTTGGCTATTCATTTGGGATTATTAACTGGTCCAACACTGACATCAATAACCTGCTGCGAAAGATTAGAACTCTACTCACAAAGGCTCAAAAATATCATCCAAGAAGTGCCATAGAACGAACGATAATTCCACGGCATCAAGGCGGAAGAGGATTAACAGATATCTCAAAGCAGCTGGACCAACAAATCACCAAACTATGAAGCTATTTTCAACAAAAAGCACGCACATCTAATTTACATCGGATTATATGTGGTTCGGACCACTTTACGCTTTTACAGCTAAAAGAGCAGCAAGTTTCAACTCCTCACGAATCCGTAGATGAGAAACTGAAGAGTTGGAGGGAAAAGCCTCTGCATGGCAGACATTTAAATGAGCTCAGTCAGGATTACGTCGACATAGCATCCAACTACTGGTTGGCGTCGGGACGGATACCTCCTGAAACGGAGGGCTTCCTAGATACCATACAAGATCAGGTAATTCCAACCAGGAACTATTTAAAATATATAAAGAAAGATGCCACAGTGGTAAATTACAGCTCTTGCAGGAACAAAGCGTGCCATATTATATGTACAACCCTGAGCCAATTTTAGAAAATAATCTTTACGAGTTCTATTGGGACCGCACTGTTTTGATAGATCAGACTAACATTTATAATAGACCAGATCTTATTCTTGTAGATAAAAGAGCAAGAAAAACAATTTTGATAGAGTTGGCTATACCGAATACTCATAATTTAAGTCAGAAGTATGCAGAAAAGATTGGAAAATATCATGACTTAGAGGAACAGATCAGGAGACAGTGGGGAATGAAGAGCGTCCGAACACTGCCTTTCATTATGTCAACAACAGGAGTTATCCCAACTTGCTCCAGAACATCAAGGAGCTTAGTCTTAATGAACGTCTTTTTCGGGCCATGCAAAAGGCAGTGCTTCTCGCGACATCCCAAGTAGTTCGCAAGTTCAAGGGTAACTTAAAAACCAATCACCAAAATGGACCCAAAAACACGAAAAGGGTCCCATCAGAGCTCAATCCACATATTAAAATATGTAAATATCTGGGACGAGTGAATGTTCCTCTCTGTTTAGAGAGGGCCATTCGGCATTTAATAATAATAATAATAATAATAATAATAGTAATAATAAAATTAATAATAATAGTAATTTAGAAATTGCAATATAACAGCGGAATCAGTATAGCATATTTCGTCGTTGTTCGCTGTTCTTGTTCTCCGTCAATTGTTCGCCATCTTGAATTCGTTCCAAAATTTTATCAGTTAATTCCTACGTAATACTTGATTTTTGTGCAACATTTGAGGTAAATTGTATAAACATTTTTTTAGCATTTTACTACTCTGCCATTTTATTTCGCCATATTGAATTTTCACCAAAATATTACCAGGGTATTTCTATGTGACCCTTAATGTGTGATCATAATTTGAAATCAATTTGAAAGTAGTTTTTTAGCTATGCCGCGAACAGACAGACAGACAGACTGATAGACAGACTGACGGAATCGAGAAAACATGTTTTTCGTCATCTAGGAACTCTGAAACGTAAAGATCTGAAAAAAATCTCGCAGGGTGATTTTTGTGAAAATGTCAGCTTTTTAGAGACTCTCTGTATGTTAATAGTTTCGAAACTATTAAAGGTTCTTAACATATGGAATAGTTTCCATTTATAAAGGACCACGCACACACCTTATGAAAAATCGGTTTCGTTGAAATTGGCTGAATTTTTTATATGTTACAGTTCTTGATCGCCTGAGCAAAAAATACCCTGAGCCCGATCTAATGCTATGGTTAGTTTTTAATATACAGGGTGTTAAACTTCGTTGAAATTCCATATAAAATAGAAGGGGCAGACAGGTCGACACCAAATCAGATTTTCAACATATTTAACGTGCAGTACTTTCTAAAATAAGAAAAAAGTTTCATATAAATATAGGGTCGAACAACCCAACAGGACGAATAAGATTTACAATATAAGACTCTGTATATCGAGAATAAAGCATTTGCGGACCTATGTTTATATAAAATTTTTGGTTACTTTAAAAAGCACTATGCGCTAAATACGTTGAAAAAACAAATTTGGTCCTCTTTCCTATGTACTTATATGGGATTTGGGCAAAGTTTTACACCCTGTGTATTAAAAACTAGCCATGGGATCAAATCGTGCCCGTGAAATTTTTTGCTTAAGACATCAAGGACTAGAACATATAAAAAATCAGCCTTCACCGAAACCTATTTTCTATAAGGTTTGTGCGTGGTCCTTTCACTCTGTATAGTTGATTGCACTATATCTTGTGTATAAACTGAACAACTTTGGCAAGTCATAATTATTGCAATCAAAATGCGTTTTTGCCATTATATTAGGCCCCATTTTTTACCTAATCTCCATATTATTACAAAAAATACTAACCTATAACCAAGTTCAACCGCAATAAAGAATGAAAATTGACCATAATGAGCTACCGAAAGGTCCTAATAAAATATAATTTACTGTCCGTCCCAACAATAGCTATTTTATTGCTATCTTTTAAAATATTGTGGAGTAGGAGTAGCCTAAGTAGTAACTGAAAAAATCTCTGTTAATCTTCTTCACTGTTTAAATATATTTAAACCTTTCTTTTGATTACACGTCTAATCCCTTAACTCTGTTATAAGTATGATACTCAATTATTAAGAAGGCTTTGTGTGTGACCGAGGCGGCAATATTCAAAAAGTAGGGATTTTTGTGAATAAATATTTTTATTGCGTACCAAATACAGGATTGGCGTAGTCAAATTTGGGAGATTTAGGAAAAAAATCATAATCCTACCACTTTGCATCAATATTTCTAATAATAATATTACTGATATTAATAATAGTAATTTAGAAATTACAATATAACAGCGGAAACAGTATAGCATATTTCGTTAACTGTCCGCTGTACTGTTCTGTGTCAATTGTTACACTGATACAAATACAGTGTTGTCCGAGAAGTGTGCAACATATAGGAAACTTTTTTATTTTTTGTTTTTGATTTCTCAGAAAATTTTATTCTTGATAAAATGAGGGCATTCAAAAATAATGTATTAGCAGTAGTTAGTTTTAGTTAAAGTCAAAAGGTATACAGGGTAGGCAAAAAATGTGAACACTGAGAGTAAACTACCCTTGATTTTAAAAATATGGCAAAATGTTATTGAGAAAAGTTAGTTGTTTAGAATCAAACCCTGTGATGAGATCTGAAACCATAGCCTACTATTTCACTTTTTTTTCAGTAACTTTTGAATATCACCAATATATTATTGCATTTTTGCCCAATAAACGAAAACATGTATTAAATCTGAGCAAGATCAAGTAATCTGCACCTAAATTTTCAGAAAATAGATTAAATTAATTTAACAAATTTAGACTTAATATTTTTAATAATAACATTAAACAATAAAATGCTAAATGTCTTATCATTTTAGCATGCTTACAGAAAATCTTGAATCTCAGTCCATAATGTTAGTATTTTAACGTTTTTATTTCAGTTCAAAATAGCTCTAATAACGTACTACATGAACTTATTCTTATTATCTTATTTTGATGGATGTAAGCTGAGAAAAAATAGGAGGCTATAATTTCATATCTGAACACAGAATTTGACTTTAAACAACTTTTACTAAGACTAACTACTGCTAATACAGCATTTTTTGATGCACTAACTTTTATCTAGAATAAAATTTCCTGACAAATCAACAATAAAAAAATCTTCCATATGTCGCAAACTTCTTGGACCACACTGTATATATTGTATCAAGAAATTTGTAAAAGAGTAGGAATCTTACAAGACGAAAAGCCATAGTACATATAAAAAGCGAAGCATTTAAAGTATATTTATATCCATCATATTAAATAACTTTCTTAGATAATTCCCAAATATCTTTAGACAGCAATATTATCACTGCTGTTATGCACAACAGGCCGGATGTAGAAGAACTTATAAAAAAAGGAAGAGGTCCTCCTCAAGTATCAAGAATTAAGCAATGAGATTAAAGCTATATACGAACTTGACAGTGTTTGAGTCCATCCTATCATATTCACCTGCAATGAACTAGTAGATAGATATCTTGTTAGTAATCTAGAAATAACAGGGACCGAAAAACCTAAAATGATAATTAGCCTCATGTAAAGGTCGGCTATTTCAGGGCCCACTTTTTTTTATCCAATACGGAGCCCCCTCAAGAAATTTGTTTAGGCTAAAGTATTACAAAAAAACGTTTATTGCAAACATTGTTTACACAATTTCAAGAATTTACAATAAGAATGCATATACCAAAAAAATAACTCATATATCTTTTTTTCTACAAAACATGTAAGGATAAGGTCAAGTCAATTAAAAAAAATACTTCTACTTGGTTTTAAATAGAAAATTGTGAAGTCCACATCTCTGATGAAACCTTATTATCAGTCTTTACCTACTTCCTTGGTATACAGATATTTTCTAGAAATTAATTTTCTAAATGGCTTTCGTTAACGATCTTCTTGTTATGTTCGAGTGGTGTATTATTTAGGGTTAGGCTATATCTGCGGACCAATGGAGTAGGCAAAGACTAATATGGGTTTCATGCAGGATATAAAATCTATGTGTCCTGAGAGTGTAACAGTAAATTGGCGGAACGTTGGCAATTTAAAAAAGGGCCTTTGTTTTTTTTTCTGGATCCTAACCCCAAATAATTCACCACTCTAACATAAAAGCAAGAGCATCGTTCAAGAAAACCATTCAGAAAGTTAATATCTGGGATATTTGTGGACCAACCCAATGGAGTAGGTAAAGACTGATAATATGGGTTTACACTTAAGATGGAGAAACGAAATGACAGCCAAATTAAATTTTTAAAAAATCAACGTAAAAAAATCTTGTTGAATTGATTTTAAATTTTGCAGAAAAATGAAATGCGAATATGGGATACTTATTGAATTTAATGTTCTGCCCAAAAGTCAAGTGTTACATAGGTAGAAAAGAAATGGTAAACATATTAGTAGGAATCCAATACGATGGAACAAAATGGCGCCCAATAAAAATGAAGAGACAGTATATGTACCACATATATACTGTGACTATGTACTGAACTAACTTGGATCACACTTCACTCTACCCAATACAAGTAATAATTTATAACGAGGGAAGTTCCGGGTAAAGGAATTAACGATTTTTTTACTTTAAACTGAAGTTCAGTAAACATTTTAAATTTGAAATTGAAAAATCAATTGTCTAAGATATATTTCCTATCAACCATTACAAACTTAACATATGATTGTCATGAGAACAAATGAAAGTCCAACATAAATGAAGATTACTGGGTTTTGTTTTAGAAATTTTCCTAATGGTGGAGCCTGCTTTTAGAATCCATGAAGACCTACTCGCCTAGAAAAAATTATGAAAAATAAATGAGGATGATCAAAGTTTATCGGACGTTGAAAACTTTTGGAATATAAGGGTTTCTTTTTGGGCTTTGAGCAAATAAATAAATAGTTCAAGTCAGTTTACCTTCTTTTTAACTTTTTATATGGTTTGGAGTTAAAAAACTACTAAAGACCCTGTTAGAAGAGAAATTTGCTTTGTATGTGTTAAAACGTTACGCTTACGGTCGCATGGGCCGTCTTCATACATCTCCGCTGAACGAACTCAAACCACCAAATCTCGTATAACGAAGATCCTGAAGACGGCTCGTGGCGCTCGTGCAATTGTCGAAAAATGTTTTTAGTTTGAGACAATATAAAACAACCATCTGTTAATTAATTAATTTAAATTATATTTGCTTTCGGTGTTTATGCCTCTTGATAGAATATTTTATTAATTAAGTTAAATTGTAATTGCTTTCGGTGTTTTAAATATGCTTGTTGATAGAATATTTTATTACCCAAAGTTCCAGTACAGTTTTTGAAATATCCCCCTGTTACTATCTACCAAAATTACTTATGACTTCTTGACTACTTCTAATAGTATTAAGTACAACTCTGTAAAAGGTAGCAAATGGAGATTCAAAGTCAGAGGATTAAGAGTTGTAAATGTTTTGTTATCCCTGTCTGCCAACAAGATTGGCGATGTAATATTCCGTTAAGCGAAAATCTTATTACAAAAATATTTACAACTTAATTCCATATTACAACTGTTTTGTTTGTACATGTTTAACAGAAAAAGGATTAACTAATTTTTTTTCTTAACATGTGGATCGAACTTAAGTTCCGGGAAGTTTCCTTTTTCATCTTTCGTGGCAACAGAATAGGTATTAATGAATTTTTTCTTGTAGATCGATTTTGCTATTTAGTTACCGCTACTTTTTTAGCTAGAAGAGAGAAAACCAGGCTGTTTATTTATTTAACAAATCTTAAGAATTATAATTTATTAGAAAAATTATATTGCAAATTATCTTATTTTCAAAAGTGAATATAATACAACTTATATTAATATTTATTTTAATTAGGACAAACAAACATACTATTAAAAACGTTTCTAGTATGAATTTTTTTTATATAGAAAAAATAAATCTAACTCAAAAAAAAACACTGAAAACTAAAAAATAATATTTATTCTATCTTGAAAATTTGGTTTTATGAAGTCGACGTCAAACTAATACCCAATTACTACGTGCATTACAAAAAAATCTATCTATAGGTATTTTGCAAATAAATCTATTTTGTACTTTTTCGATTCTGTCGATGTGACACTGATATGATGGATTCTATATTGTAGAACAGTATTTTCAAACGCTCCGAACGAATGAGGTATAAAGACACCCAAATGCTTTGGTATTAGTCACATGATTTGCATGTCGTTTTATAAAGCTTTGAAGTAGGTAGAGTGTATGGGATTATTTCGTTTATGAAAACAGAACACTTTAAATTTAGAAATGTTAAGATGCAGATAATTAGTGTTGCACTATTTGACGAGCCTTTCAATGTCAGACTGCAGTAGATTGGAGTCAGAGGAAACTGGTAGAAAGAATTATAAGTCATCTGTATACGACGATTAATAAATATGACTTGATCTACTCGAGATAGTTTCTAGAAAAGCCAATTTACTGCAATTTTCTTAATAAAATCTATTTATATATTCAGTGTTTATCTAATTAAAGTTTTTATTAGTGTGGCACCGACTTGACGAAATGAAATTTTTAGTATCGAGAAAGTATCGTTTTTACTTTTCAGTGTTTTTTTAAGTCGGTTTTATTTTCTTTTATAAACATATTTATTTCACCATTTTTAGTTCTATTTATACTAAGTTTTATTGTAAAGGTCACATATTGAACACTTCTAATAGAATAAACAAGTACTAGGGTCTATTGTATATAAAAATTCGCTGGAGTCACGGATAGGTCTATACATATTAAGCGTCAAAATTGAAATGAATGGCAGAATTGCACTTTCTAAGCATAAAAACCCCAAAAACTTTATAAAATCCAAGCTTTTCTATCACCTTATTCTTCCCCCTACCACACCTCTTTCTTAGTGACACAATTAATGATTCATTATACTCTATACACCAAAATATAAGGCAATATGTTAAGGCAGTTCCAAGGTATCTTGAAAACTCTTTCGTAGAAAAATACTCAAAATGATGCCATTTTGCAATTTCGCCATTTTTTAAATATTTATCAATATGCCCTCTATCGGACCATTCTAGCACCATTCTTAATTTTGCCTGAATAAAATAAATGTAAAAAAAAATATTTTTAAGAAAAAGCTTCTATTTATAAACTATCGAACTAAAAAGTGAGAAATAATTAAACTTACATAAACACCGAAAAATTTGAATATTTTCTTAAAAGCTTGAGGTTCCATTTCAAACGTGATGACGTCTCACGCCTCAAATTTTTTTAAAAAATATTTTTCTACATTTATTCTATTTTGTACTTTTAGCATTATTTTTACTCTTCCTGTATAAGACATTCACGATTGGACAGCATAATATTGTATTGTCATCGAGTTTATGTATGTAGGTATACCAAATCTAAGTCAGTTCCGTTAACGTGAACTGTTTTGTATTTTTTGGCATAATATTTTACGCACCCTGTATAAGACATTCAGGATTGGACACCATACTATTTTATGGTCATTACTTTTATGTTGTATACAGTGAGCCTATGCAAATCTATGAATCTTTTTTTTTAGTCATAGATATTTTCTCGTCCTGTTGGATTTGTTAATAAGACTGACTTTTTTTTAGTCATCAGTTATTTTCTGTGGGGGAATGTATATAGAGGGACCTTTCTTGCAAATTGGAGAGGGGGGGGGGTACAATTTGTAACTACACCAATGTATGTATACCAAATCCTAGAGAATTCCGATAACGGGAACTGTTTTGTTTTTAGCATTATTTTTTACCCACCCTGTATAAGACATTCTCGATTGGACACCATTGTAGTGTTATCGGGTTTATGTATGTACACCAAATCAGTCAATTTCGATAACAGGAACAATTTTTTACGTTTATTGTATTTTTTGGCATTTTTTGCACACCCTGTATAAGACAATCACGATTGTATATTGTATTATAATCGTGTTTATATATGTGTTTGTGTAATATATTCATATTTGCAATATACCCATGTCGGGCATTAAGCATAAATAATCTGAAATAAAAAACTATATTCAGGAATGTTTAAATGATGCTGCGTTCGTAGAATCTTTCGCTGCTAAAATTGCCGAGTTGGTGACTGGTATACTGACTGAACATCTCAAGAAACTTGAGGAAAAAATTTCCGAAACGCAAGGAGAAAATGAGGGCCTCATTTGGAGAATTGATGATCTTGAGCAAGGTAATAAGCTACCACAGTTAAGAGTGTATGGAGTTCTAGAAAGCTCTAATGAAAAAGTAAAAAGAGTTATTGAAGATAATTTTCAAATACAAAATATTTGCTTGGAAAACTGTTATCGCATCTGTGCGAGACAGCCATATAACACCAAATCTAGGCCCATCTTATTTAAGTTTTCTTCGTTTTTTGGTCGAAATCAGGTTTTTTATAACAAAAAAAATTAAAAGGCTCCAAGATCGTTGTGGTGGAGGAACTGACTCAAATATGCTACAAGCTTTTTCAATCTGTTAGAGAAAAAATTGATAGTGCAAATATTTGGTCTAGAGACGAGAAAAATTTACGTAAAACTAGATAATAAAAGACACTGCATCCGTAGTACTGATGATCTTACCACTCTGCTAGAGAATGAATAAAGGAGTCCTTATTTCTTTAAACGTTTCTACATCTTATTGGGACTATTATAATTTTGAATAAAATATAATTTTTAGTATACCATTATTATTATTATTTGTTATTATTATTATTAATATTTCTATATATTTTATATTGTATTTATTATTCTTTTTTGAGAGAGAGAGAGAGAGAGAGAGAGAGAGAGAGAGAGAGAGAGAGAGAGAGAGAGAGAGAGAGAGAGAGAGAGAGAGAGAGAGAGAGAGAGAGAGAGAGAGAGAGAGAGAGAGAGAGAGAGTGAGAGAGAGAGAGAGAGAGAGAGAGAGAGAGAGAGAGAGAGAGAGAGAGAGAGAGAGAGAGAGAGAGATGTTAGATCAATACCTACACATTTTGCAGAAATTAAATCATTCATTTTGCAAGAAAGATATGATATCGTGGGTTTATCGGAAACTTGCTTGTTTGAGACGGTTGATGACAATTTAATTGATATTATTGGATATGTTTTTATTCGAAGGGATAGAGCCACCTTGGGTGGTGGCGTGGGTATTTATATAAGGGTGGGTTTGGAGTGTGAGCTGCTGAGGGACAGTGTCACAAATTGTTTGGAAGAGATTTGGATTCAAATTTTAGCCAATAAAAAAATGAATATTTTTGGAGCTTTTTATAAGCCCCCTAAGGGCAATCTATCTGACTTTTTGTAGTGTTTTGAGAATTCGATATCTGAGATAGATATGTTAAACGTTGATTCGCTGTATACAATTAAATTTGAAAACTCTTTGGAGTGCTTTAATTTAAAAGAGATTATAAACAAACCTACACGAGTAACTAAAAATTCTTCTACTCTATTAGATGTCATAATTGTTTCAAAATACGTAAATTTTTGTAATTTAACTGATCATGCTTTGGTGTACTGCCAGTTTGTATTTTAAAACTAGAAATCTAAAAAGAATAGATAAAGATCTTCTAGATAAAATGTTGAAGGTAACACCCTTTGAAAATATTTTATTAATTAATGAAATTAATTTGAAAGTCTTGCTTAACTAAATTAGTTTCATATTTATTTGAGTTTATTGCTCCTTTTAAAGAAGTAAAGAAAACTAAAATTACTACCCTATGGTTTAGACTCACCATTAAAAAGATGGTGTCTTTAAAAAATAAAGCTTTTAATAAGTTTAAGAAGACTACATTTAACAACTATTGGGACTTTTATAAACAAGTTAAAAATGAGACCATAAATGCTATTAATATAAAAAAAAGGGCTACATGGAATTTTGCTTGAATACTTATAGGAATGATGGAAAAGCATTGTGGAAAGAAATTGCAGATTTATATATATACAGTAAAAAATCTAATGATCATTTACCTGACAGTATAAATAAACCTAACGAAATTAAGAACTATTTTTTTCAAGTTTCCAGCTATACCTTGCCGGATCAAAACATTCTTAATTTGTATTCAGCTTCAATAAAAACCGATTTTAATGATCTTTTTTCATTTTCCCTAATAGATGAAAATATCGTTTATAAATACTTGCTTGAGATAAAGTCTAAGGCTTATGGTTATGACAAGCTGAATGTGGATATGCTATTGTTGTGCTGTCCCTATATTCTGCCTTTCCTTGTTCACATATCTAATACTATTATACTTGAAAATTCTTTTGCTTGCGGGCTCTTTCAATATTGTAACCTCTGCCTGCTTGTAGTTGTTGATGATATTATTAGGGAGCTTGATTCTGGCAAGTGTTCTGCTCTTGTACTTCTAGATTATTCAAAGGCTTTTGATAAAATAAATCATGATATCTTATACGCCATTTTGCGTCACGCAGGTTTTTTTGGAAAACTCCATAAAGTCAATTAAAAGTTATTTATCAGACCGCCAACAGTTTATAGAGACCACTCCGGGTATTTCTGACATGGGGAGAATATATTGTGGGGTAGCCAAAGGATCTGTCCTTGGACCCCTCCTCTTTTGCATATATAGCTTTAATATCACCAGTTGTTTGAAATATTGCTCATCGTATTTATATGCCGATGACAGTCAACTACTCTATTCGTTCTTTCCATCTCAGCTGCGTGATTCAAATATGGTCATTGATGAAGATCTGGAAAGATTGGTGGAGTTTTCGGGCCGGCATCAGTTGTCTGTTAATCCAGCTAAGTCACATATTCTTATTTTTCGTAGAAACAAAGAGGATATTGCGAGTAAAATTAAAATTTCAATAAATAATATCGATTTATAATGCAGTAATATTGCTTGAAACTTGGGTCTGGAATTTGATACAGATTTGCGTTTTTCTTCTCATGTTGTTAAACGGACCTTGCCTTACTAAAAGAGATGCAAACCGAATTTAAAGGGTACAAAAGTCTTGTCTAAGATTTATATATGGAATCCAAAAATTTAAACCAGTTTCTCATCTTACCGCAGCAAAATGGCTTAGAAAAAAAAATCGAAGAAATTGTCTATATTGCTCAAAGAGACCTAGTTTTAATAACAAACATAGAAAAAGACTCCAAGTCTCGGTCTCATTAAATTATAATTTTACAATTCACAACAAACATGACACGTGTTTCGCCCTTTCGAGTATCATCAGATCTACAAACAACAGAGAGAACCTTAGTAAATAATCACACTCACAAATCCTAAAACAATAACTTACAAATAGAATAAAACACACTAAAGCACAACAAAACAAACAACTACTTATACATATTTAATGGACATTAAAATGAGGTTAAGTCTCACGTGAATAAACAAAATAAAATATTAAAAAAGTATTAAAAAAAGATTCATGTCTCTAGACGGGATCGAACCGAGACCACCCGAGTGAGACGCCGAAGCAACAAACCACAGATCACTGGACTAGTCCAAGAAAAGAACCAAAAACTCTCACTCTATGAATTAGTGAATGAAATGAAGGTTGCCTACAATTATTATTACATTTAATTGTTAAATATTAGGGTTGGTTCAAAATTAAAAACATCGTTAACGCAAGTGAGAATGGGACTTTTTATAGCTTTGGTTATTTCCATTTTTTCTAGAAGATCAAGCTTTTTCCCCTTCGGACATTCATGTAAAACATCAACCTCAGAAATGGAAATGAAATTTCAATTTATTCACGTGAGACTTAACCTCATTTTAATGTCCATCAAATATGTATAAGTAGTTGTTTGTTTTGTTGTGTTTTAGTGTGTTTTATTCTATTTGTATGTTATTGTTTTAGGATTTGTGAGTGTGATTATTTACTAAGATTCTCTCTGTTGTTTGTTGATCTGATGATGCTCGAAAGTGCGAAACACGTGTCATGTTTGTTGTAAATTGTAAAATTATAATTTAATGAGACCGAGACTTGGAGTCTTTTTCTATGTTTGTTAAAATGGCTTAGTATGGAGTCTCGAAGGCGATTGCATGCAGTGTCTTTGTATCATGCTGTAATATTATTTAAACATCCTCCGTATTTTTACAATAAAATATCATTTCGTTCAGACGATTTCGGGGAATGATATCCATATCCACCACATAAGACCGCTCTTTATGACAGATGTTTTACTTTTAATATTTACATAATTTATAACAAAATTCCATCAACACTCAAAGAATTCTGAATGCCAGGATTTCGAAGACGTTACCGGGGTGTTTTACTGGCGGAATCCTAAGCCTCTATAATATTTTTCATTTTTAGTTGATTGTATAACTTAAATCTAATTATTTTGTATATATATCTGCTATATATTCACGCATCTCCCATGCCTCTCTCCAAGTATTCTTAATTAGTATACCTACTAACCTAGTATGTAGGTATATGGAATTTTCTATATGTTATTTTTTTTTATTATTATTAATTATTTACGGAACTATATTAGTTGCTAGGTTTGCGCTGCGGCGCCAAAACTCGTATCAGTTTCACTGCCTTTTGACTCCTTTTTGTAGTATTATGTTTTTACTCTGTAACAATTATACGTACTGTAATATTGTACACTGTACTACAAATTATTATATATATATATATATATATATATATATATATATATATATATATATATATATATATATGTATATATATATATATATATATATATATATATATATATATATATAAATATATATACCAAATTTCCGCTAATTCCGATAACAGTAGCTGCTTCAAATGTTACTTGCAAGATTTAACATACATACTATATATATATATATATATATATATATATATATATATATATATATATATATATATATATATATATATATATATATATATAGGTATATATGAGGTATATATAAATATATATTGATCCACCTAGTGCCACTGCGCTGTTACATATGTTATATAAAAAAAATCAGCATTACATTATTTTTAGTTACTTATTTAAGTCTTGACCGCAGAGTGAAAGCCGAGACCGCAATTCGAAGTTTTTTAGTTCGTGCGCTTAATGTGTTTTAACCGAAGTTAAGTCGCACAGGGAATAATACAATAATAATCTAGTGTAAACCCAAGAAGTTACTTTTTGGTTAGAGTTAGATTTTCTTCTGTAAGATAAGACACGTGAATCAGTGGCATATACATACATTGCTTCTAGGAGGGTTTTGAGACGATACAAAATTTTATAAAAATGGTTCTCGGCTTCTGTTTTCTACGTAAGTGGACATTTTGACCGTAAATAATGTAAAGGTCATTACTTTATTTAAGCTATAAGTAAAACTGGCTGTGGGGAGGGGGGGGGCGCTAGCCGCCAGTCCCCAAAAAAAGGTCCTTACTTCATAATATTTCTATCATTTTAGCTTAAATAAAGTGGTGGCTCTGGAAGGGTTTTAATCCCCAAATCCCTTCCTTAAATACGTCACTGACGTGAGTACATATGAATTAAACAAATAACAAATAACTTTAATATTTAAGTTAGTAAAGTTTCAAACAATTTACAAACTCGCGTTAAAGTGCATGTCTGTAATATTTGGGTTTCTAACAGATGCGTGACGGCCCAATGTTTGTTGTAACAGAAAACACTCAACGTTCAACCATAACTTCAAGTTGCGTCCCGGCAACACCTTTACTGGTTTGTGATCTGTGGGATTTTTGTTGCATTTTGCATTGCTTCTTTTTCAAACATTAGTAAACTGGTCAGAGAATATAATATTTATCAAAATTGAATTACGCTATTTGTGCGAAATATACAAAAGTACGTAAGATGTTATTAAAACCCATCAATAATCAAATCCAGTTATCCTAAGTTTATTAGGACAAATGGACAAAAGAACTTAAGAATGCTGTTAATAAAACGTAAGTTTTCATGCCAGAAAATATAAATACGAAATATAATAAATTTTGCAAAAATAATTTAACTAATAAAAATAACAAACACGTAATTTTTTTAAACAGGCTTTTATTTATAAACTATTGATTTAAAAACTAAAAAATAATATTTATCAAAGGCGAAAGCAGTACATACTTAATAAAACTGTAACAACATCTCACGCATCGAGATTTTAAGAAAATATTCAAATTTTTAAAAGTTCTGGGTTTATTTAAGCTTTATTAAAAATGCGCCTTTCATAAATATTATTTTTTACTTTTTATTTCAATAGTTTATAAATAAAAGATTGTTTTAAAAAATATTTTTTACTTTTATGTTATTTTGTACTTTTTAGCATTAGAAATTGTTTAATTATCTGTCTTAATATCTTCACTTGTGCGTATTTATCTGTTTAATAATACATTTTATTAGTACTTGTAAAACAAGTCCAGCGAGTTATGTTGTGTAGTTAAGGAGTTACCCTGGCTCCTTCCGGTTATATCACTGGGGATCAGCGAAAATATTTCTGAGATCAATATGGCAAAACCTCATTTATTTTATTATACTAATTAACAATCTGTCTCAAAGTCAAAAATCCCAGTTGGCTCCGGTTTTATTGATCCATGCTTGTTATGATAATTTTCTACTTGCCCTTAATGTATGGGAAAATTCGACCACTAAATGAGAAATACCTGGATTTATTATACCAGGTGTACGTTGTAAGGGAATTAAATACACATAGCATAAATCTTAAATTCTTAGTTAGTCGTATTTGAACTACCATTTGATCGAGAGCTGTTCGTATTTGAGAAATTAGAGAGTTTTGAGTCGCGAGTTTGTGTAGATAAGCCGGATCATTTTTGTTATATATGTGGTGAAGTGACTTTTGTGAAACAAAAACGTGCTCTTGTATTTTGACTGCAAATGTGCTTCCAACATTCGCGGCCGGCTAAGTGGAAAAGAGCCTAAGATGCCCTTCGTTATTCCTATGATCTGAGGGAACCGAAAGACCACGTTAGTAACTGTAACTTTCTTCTAAGAGATTTAGAACTGCCCAAGAAAAAAACAGAACTATTGGCCTTTCGATTGCAACATTGGAATTTACTTCAAGATGAGGTAAAAGTTTCTGTGTACCGAAGCCGTCAAAAAACTACCATATTTGAACATGGAATAATAATTTTCATTATATTAAATTCTTCATTATTTAATAATTTTTGTATAAAAAAAGTACTTATTCCTGTATTTATTATATGTTTCACATTTGTTAGGTCTGGATTAAATATTTGATGTAAAAGATTCTTCATTAAGAATTCCAAATGGAGTTTCGAAAACAATTTGGTGGCCTGTAAGGACATTAAGGGATTAATATCAGTTTTAAATCTGGACTATGATCTAAAAGACTGGAGACTTTTCATTGATTCCTCAAAAGTAAGCCTTCAAGCTATGTTACTCCATAATGGAAACAAGTTGCCTTCAGTACCAATTGGTTATTCAGTCCACATGAAAGAAACGTATAGCCATTTGAAATATGAAAGATATAAATGGCAAATTTGTGGGGATATAAAAGTTGTGACGATTTTACTTGGAATGCAGCTAGGTTATACCAAATACTGCTGCTTTCTTTCGAATGGGATAGTCGAGCACGGTCGGATCACTACAGAAAAAAAATTTGGCCACCTAGAGAGTTTTTGAGCCAGGAAAAAAAATGTAATCGGCGCGCCATTAGTTCCCCTTGAAAAGATTTTACTACCGCCACTTCATATAAAATAGGGACTTATGAAAAACCTTGTGAAGGCTGAAATTAAACCAGATTAGGAAACTTTTAGGAGATGCGCAATTCGATTACATAGTTGAAGGCAAGGCAAGTACGCTGGGAATGCCTTTAAAATCGTTAAAATAAACATAAAAGCATAAAACTATAAAGACCTGATGGTCTAACTTCTTTTGTGTTTCCAAAACCTAGGGTTTAATATGTCGTTGAAAATTCAAGAAATGAATGGATTATCATCTGGATTACTTTCCGAAATATTGTATTATTGTAAGTGAAAAGCACGGTGAGAGGTTCCACCAGGATATTTCAAACATGGTATGTATCAGGGAAAATGGAACTGTGAGATGTTAGCCGACGATTGCTCGACTACTACGAGAGATGCCCCATAGGCTGCTTTCAAAAGGCAGGCTAAGAAGCGCAAAATGAGTGTCTAAACTTTAGATTCAATGATAAAAATGTGCTATCTAATTGCTTCTGTTGAACCAACAATATATTTTTATCTGTATTTTGTATGTTCATTGTATATGAATACAATTAAAATTTTGTAACAAATAATTCAGATTTTTTTTGTGAGCCAATTAAATTTTTGTTTCTTATTGTTCTGAATCCAAAAAAAGAGATTTTGTTCAAGGAACAAAAAAAAAAGTTGAAATTTGTTCCCCAGTGAATCAGATCAGCTCCATGGCACCATGTTACTTAATATTAAATTCTAATAGTAATTGTTAAGACAAATCCTATGAGCCAAAAGACGACGGGGTTATGTTATATAGTGCGATGTCAACAAGTTCTTGAAAATGATTTACAAATTTTGAACCGGAAAGACAAACATACGAAGGAAGCAAGTTAAATAAACACTTGTAAAAACATTGAGAGTGTTGATTCACCCTTTTAGAGCATCTTCTAATTAGGTATCTTATTCAGAAATGGCCGACATTTCAGACTTTTCACTAATATTATTTAATTATTACTGAATTCAAAATTAAGAAAATACAGTGCACACGAAACATTTTTGCGGTTTCATACCCGTAATAAGCTTTGCGTCGAAGTCAGAGAAGAGTTCGCAAATCGTTCTGATGGTTAGCAAACACGTTCGAAAATTTTTTGTAATAGTTAAATGTTTGCTAAGTGTTGAAAAGTGTTTTTGGCAGTAGCGGAGCTTTTCTCCAGAAGGTAACTTGCTGAATGTTATAAAATATAATTGAATAAGTAAAAAGAAAATTGTAGACTGCTATTTTAATACCTTAGCACCTAGGAATCTTAAATCCTAGAGCCGCATCTGGTTGTTGGATCGCTTTTACTATAGTGTATAGAATTCCGGCCTGCGTGTCAGGAACTGTTTGTGACTCTTTCTGGAAGAACCTATTGTTCTTTTTATTTGTGTTCGGGTATATCTAAATACACAAAATACTTACGCTAACCACAACCTAGACCAACAACCATAATTAAGAATTTTTTTTATTTGTCACCTGATTTTTGCCTATTTTAAATTATTTCATTAAATAGTTTTTATGCCAGTATTTTCAACTACAATATATGTTATCGATTGTTTTGCTTATGCACAGTAAAACTAAAATAACCGATTACACTCATGATGAGATTCTAAAAAATATTTTAAAATTTCTGTTAAACCCATATAGACATAGCTAGAATCTTCCAATATCTCTCTTAGGCTATGTTCAATCTTTTTCACCCACCCATATTCATTAAGAAGGTCGAACTTAGCGGTTATAGGTGTAAGACATATCATTTTTCGAAATGTAACAAAACGACAGTGATATAAGTAAAACATAATTGGAGAACTAGAAGTTTTAAGAAATGTTTTAACTCTTAATTATTTTTAGTGAGTCTGGGTGTTTAAGTTCATTAAAGTTGCAAATATTAGATTTCCGCAGAATCCTTACAGTTTTGTCAGTGCTGGCGTATATAAGTGTAGAACTTCACTACTTAGTGGTCGATTATATGATACTAACTAGATAAGGTCTGGGATTACTTTAGCATTTAATCGAACGTATAATATCTTCCGTGCAATGTCGTTCGATTTTTAAACTTTAGGTAGCTTTCATGATTCCAGTGGAAAAAGATTTTCATCACGTATTAAAAAGCCCTAAATCTTTTTTCTGAGATTCTTGACGGTGAAAAATCAAATTTAGGTAACTATTTGTATAGGTTGGTTACCTATTACCAAAATGACATATGATGAGGTCCACTTTTTTGTATTTAAAGGGAAAAGGCACCACCTATACTCAATTTGTTTTCTATATAAGAGCATATTAAAAAAAATCGATATGTTAAAAGCAATATGTAATTTACAATGAAGTTGAGCTTAAAGCAGTATCTTCGATCACATAAAGATAATCGCTATTCTCTTCCACAGATGATAGCGAATATTTCAAGTTAAAAACAGTACTTTAAAATGTGAAATATGTGGAAGAAAAATGTTCTTTTATCAGATAAACTAAAACCCGATAAAGATTTTTATGTTTAAATATGTCAGAAAATATGAACAGCGAATCGTCAATAGGCTCATTAAATTATAAGAAAACTGACTAAAAGATCTCCTCTATCTAATTTAAAATGTTTGGGGAGTTTTTGATATAAGAATTAAATCTCCGTTTTAGCTTTAAATTGTCTAAATATTTACATAATTTAAGGTAAACCTTTTTCTAGACTATAGAAAATTAAGAAGTGGTTTAAAAAATGGTTGATAATATAAGAAGGAGTTAATTATATATGGACATAAACATGAATTTAATAAATAATTTTAAATTCAGATATTTTCGAATGTTATCCCCGACCCTGAATATAAATAAGATATATATGCCTAAACAGCTACATTGTTATTTAAAAAAAAAGCTGCGTATGCCATATTAAATACACTTCGGAAATCACCTGCATAAAATTATAAGTAATAGCTCTTTATTCTTCTTCTCTGCATTCTTTCAGTTTTATTAATTACACAGTAATATCCTTAATTCTTATTAATTTATTCCGGCTACGTAACCATGACTCAAGTAATGTAGAGAGAAAAAAGTACGCACGAAATTATTGTAAATATATTTTTATTGAGTTATTTAGGCAAGTCATTATAGAGACAATGACAAAAGGCGTGGTTGGTTAAATTTTAACAAATTAAAATATATGAAATGCATGAATGAATGACCTGCGGAGGTATAAAAAAGTACAAACAAGTGGTAAGGTAATATTTAAGAGTGAATACACTTTAAAATATATTTTTTAGTGTACAATGTTTTTAAAAGTGTGTAACGAAATCAATATCTATCTATAAACTGTTACATCGATACAATTACATGTTCCAAGTATAAATCAAAATAAATAATTGTTATAAAATTCTTGTATTTTTTGGATATGGCTAATCAATATAGCATTGCCGCTTTCTTCCTTTACTTAGAGTCCTCTAATACATCTTAGGAAAGTTTGCATCTTATCCCAGTTGAAGATCATTAACTGCTTCCTGATCCTAAAGTGTTCCTCTTGAACCTCTCGTAGATCTCCCTGTTAAGTGGTATGGAGTTTCCTTCTCTGCTCTTCAATAATTGCAGTTGTTTTTATTACGAGTAAGAAGACCATTCTCTATTCATAATAAGTTCCTAGGCAGGAACGAAGCAACAGTTTTATCCTAGACCCAATTATTTAACGCCTGAGAACTGCATTTTCTGTTCAGTTTAATATAACATTCCACGGTACAGCTTAGCTATTTTTTGTAAGGCAGTTTACAATCCATTGGACATAACTTTCTAAAAGGTTTTATTATTTAGTAAGGCACGTCAACTTTCTCAAGCATATGAGCAATACGGAAGAAACTTTATCGTAATTCAGCTAACGCAAGTACAAAGGGTGCAGTAAAGACTCGTTCCACAGCGGCCATTTCGATGTCAAATTTTAAGAATGCACCATCTTAAAACAACTTAAATCAGTTTGTAATAAATATTATCTGATTTAAGAATATGACTAAAGATATGTATGGGAAAGGTTTATATGAATGACTATCATGCAAGACCGCTCAAAATTTGTTTTGAGAGATGTCAAAATAAGAGAAAAAATAATTTTTTGATAGCTTTTTTTTTAAATAAAAAACCGTGTCGTGTTAAAAGTTCGACTTATCAAAATATACCAATGACAGTAAAATCGACTTCAGGTCATTCAAGGCATTCCCGAGGACATTCCCTACTTTTTTGCCAAAATTCTCTTTAAAATATAGATTGTGCACTTTTAGTTCCAAAGTTAAATTTTCTGGTATTTCTGTAAATTTTGGAATGAAATAATAAATAGTAAAAGTTTAAGGCTTCTCAATCTCTTTTGTATTTGTTAACAATTTAAATAGTCTATTTTGTACTCACGTTCAAAGTAAGAATATCATATCAAATATTCAAAAAATTGTAATTTAGACTTCGAGGCATCTATGTACTTTTAGAAAAAAAACTCAAAATTGCAACAGGCAAGTCTAAGTTACAATAAAATTTAACATAGGTCACTATCGCTCAAAATGACCGAACGAAAAAAAAATAGTTTTTTACACGCTAGTAGTATTTCTCATGAAACACTTAGCTTCAAACTTAAAACGCAGTGGTATACCTTTTTGTCTACTTATTAATTTTGGCTTCCATAAAACTAATTTTCTGCCAATGATTTCTTTTAAAGAAGATAATCGTAATTTGCTTACACTTTCTTGCCAAGAAGAACCTATAAAAATGGTTTCTCTCGTCTATGCTTTTTCAGAATCTTTTTTGTTTTTGTTGAAAACTTGAACTGTTTGATCACCAGAGTGTGTTCAATAAACCCTTGCTCTTGCCCAAAAAAAAAAATTAAAAATATGAATTTTCCAAAATTCGATATCACTCATTTTCAATACGAATCATGAGACCATAAAAATGACCGTTTAATAAAAATTTCAAATCAATATATCAATGTTTTCGACATTTATCCTGTACATACGACACTATAAGAAACCAAAAAAAAAATTTTTCTTTTCATTACTAGCCGCACAACTAAAAATGTTTCGAATATCCGTTTGGTACCAAACGTACCAAATTTTAAATGTTTTAAACCATCCCTGAAATAAAATGACCGAAATTTAAAAAGTGCAGTTTGACTCAGATAAGAAATATATAAAATGTTCAAATGTTAGCACAACAATTATGATAAAGCAAAAAACTTGAAAGGAGTTCTCGTATTCGGGATAAGAAATGCAATTTAAGCGGTACTATTGCGATAAAGAAGATTCCAGATTTACGGTAATTTATTTTTACAAGTTTTAATTTTTATTCACTGCTGTTATTCTATTATAGCATGTAGTCGTATTTCGTCTTAAGATATATACATGACTTGATGAACTTGCTGAAAATCGCGAATTTAAATACCGAACTTTCAGCTACAAAGATACAAAGATGCAGTGGCGTGCCGAGTTTTTAGGGGGATCCCCCGCAAGACTTTTGTTGGGGCCTTCTGCATAATTTCTCCTAAAAAAGGGTAAACAAAAAATGACATAAATTTATTAACAAAAACCATAACATAAAATAAAAAATAACTCTAGTAAAAAAAAGAAATAAGAAAAAAAAAATGAACGAAAGATATACATTTTGAGATTAATAAGTACAGGTAAACTAATAAACACAAAACAAAAATTAACTAAACATTAAAAAATAACAACTATACTCTGGTTCAAGCAAAACAAAAAAATAATAAAACACAAAGAGTACAAGAATAATTTTCTTTGGTGGTAGACTAGACTTTTTGGTTATTGAATCGACTAGATAAATACTTATCCACTAGTTTGTCAATATTTACTTCTCTAGCCTTTTCGTGCTCTATTCAGATAAGAGTTAGAGAACTAAGACGACTTTGAGTCATGGTCGACCTAGAGACATTCTTATTAAATTCAACTTTGAAAACGATCTTTTCGATTGAGCTGAAGTTACGGGAAGGAAAAGAAATAATTGGAATGCAGAACTCAGTTCTGCATTCTACTGAAAATATAGTTTGCAAATTCACGAGTTGTATTAAAGTTTTTAATGTTGTTATACAATAATGATTTTATCTGAATTAGCTCAGTTGCTAGTTGAGAAGTTAAATCATTTGAATATTTCTCCAATAATAATAAATGAGCTTTGTCCAACATTTCTGTGTCATTTAATTTAACCAGTATCTGAGAATTTAGAATTGAAAATGTTAAATAAACTATTTTACACGCAGTAAATCTTTTATCTAGCTAATACGCATTAAGTACTGTCACTTCTAAATGTTTCATAGGGTTTATATATTGCGTTATCTTATTATTATCATTTTCAATATATCCGATGGTTGCAAAAATTGCGAAATCCGTGATTTTTTTAACTATTGAAAAATATTTTACTTAAATACCCTGTTTAATTTGGGGGCCCCCTAGCGGCCGGTCCTTCCTCGCACCTTGGGCCCTTTAGGCACGCCACTGCAAAAATGTATTTCACAGCTGGATTATGATCAAGACAAATGAAAATAACTACCTCAGAGGGGTTTGACTCCCTGGCTTTTTTAAATAAATGTGTTTAATAATTTCCTGATTAGTACAGCAATAATAGTCATTTTAATAAATGATTTAAAAACTTTGAATAATGAACTCATGAACAAAAGTCAAATAAATTGCTGAAAATGTCCTCTATGATCCAGTAAACACCCATGTACATGACGTGCTAAATTGTCTCTTACGTGTTGGAAATTTTCGGGACTGGCACTCATTGTATTAAATCCATTAACAATACGCAATTTTCTTCAGTTTCAATAGGAGTAGTACAAACAAGTTGTTTAAGGTGATTCCAGAAATAAAAATCCAATGAATTCAGATCCGGCGATCAAGTGAGGTTCTCGTCTACCTATCCAATGAGCAGGATATTGTTGATATAGGTTCTAACACGTACTGCAAAGTGAGGGGGAGCGCCGTCACGCATCAACCATATTAAAGCTCTTATTCTCAATGCAGCAGTGGCATTTCATCAATTCTGGAAATTCTTCTTTAAGGAAGTTGTAATAGACATCACCACTAAGTTGATTTGAAAAAAAGTACGGTCCAACTTAGATATCTCTACTCATCCCTGCCCAAATATTAAACCATAATGGTGATGCCCTCCGATGATAGCATAAGGATTATCTTCCGCCCAAATATGGATGTTGTGAAAATAAATAATGTCATCTCTGGAAAAATTTGCTTCATCTGTAAATAGTATTTTTGGGACCCTTAAAGAATTTTCTTGAATCCAGTTACAAAAATTAACTCGAGCTGGAAAGTCTGTAGGCAACAAAGTTCGCACTCTTGGTACATGATAAGGATAAAGTAAACACCCCTTTAAGATACTCCATAACTGTAACTCGTTTCCCATTTTCCTCGTACTCGTGCCTGGAGGTTCTTTCATCATGTTTAAGACCTGTTCCTCAAGTTGTGGGGATTTAACTGTAAGTGATCGGCCGCCTATATTTTAGCAATAAAAAATCGCTTTCTTGTAAATTTTCCTATAAATATTTTGAAGATAATTTAGGTAGATTCGAGAATTCGTTCTTTATTCAGACTATTGACACGTCAGCTTATCGAAACTTATGATCTTTTCTAAGCGTGGAGGGTTGTTTGAAGTAAAGGCAATTGTTCTCAAGTGATATTCCACAGCATTTACAATTTTATTCCATCATTCTTCTGGAGTGTTCACTGCTTCTGTATACACGAACCACTTCACATATCCACATACATAAAAATCAAGCAGATTGAAATCGGGGCGCCCTGGCGGACAAAGTATCTGGCTTCCACGGCCTATCCAGCGATGAGGAAATTGAATATTTATATTTAGGTAAACTCTGACAGGTCTAAAGAAGTGTGTTGGGACTTCAACTTACATCAACGGCATGCTTTGTCTTGGTTCTAAAGAAAACTCATCAAAATATTCGGGTAACTGTGTTTGTAGAAAATGAAGATATATTTCGCCGTGGGAATTTAAAAAGGATACTGAATAATTGATACGCAGATTTCAGGGAAACGGTCACTCGGTGCAACAGTTACAAGGTATACCTTTTTTGCGTAAAAAAAGTGGAAAAAGCATAGTAAGAATTTAAGTTAATACACCATGACACAAAAAGTTATCTCATTTTAAATAACCCCCGAATTAATAATTTTGTGCAGTTCTGCCAACCTATTGATAAAGTTAACCTTTATATATATATATATATATATATATATATATATATATATATATATATATATATATATAATATATATATATATATACAGGGTCCTGCAGCTCACCTCCCGTCTTTTATTATACCTAAACCATTTATTTTAGAAAAAATATTTAAAAGCCACTATATGCTGTTGATTAGAGAGCACATTTTAAAAATATTCTTGATTATACAGGGTGTTACAAAAAATAGTGGCGCATAAAAGTTGAATTTTTTAAAATGGAACACCCTATATTTTTTTACATTTTTGGAACACTCTTTGCCTAGTCTACAGACTCCTAGAATATTATCTCTCTTTTTTTAATAGTTTCGGAGAAAAAAGGTAAAATCGAAGAAAAAAAAATTATAGTCTACATTTAAAATATTTATAAAAATTAGATAAAAACATTTTAAAAGCTAAGGTAACCTAGTAGCTTACTGCAAAAGGTTTATAGTTATTCTGCTACGAGTATTATAAGTCTTACTTATACAGGGTGACCCAAATTCCATGTCAAACGTTGCAAAATAAAAAATTATTTTTCTCCATTTTTTCAAATGGAACACCCTATATATTTTTTTTCTGTCAGGTACAGAATTAACAGATCAACATTTTTAATTATTACACTTATCTCAAAATTCCTGAAGGTTTTTGAAATATTCTTAAAAAACTAATGTTGTACTTTGTTTTTCAGTACGATAATTGAATAAACTCACTAGTAATGTGGAAAAATGGAACACCCTATATATATTTTTTTTCTGTCCGATACAGAATTAACAGATCAACATTTATTATTATTACTTATCTCAAAATTCCTGAAGGTTTTTGAAATATTCTTAAAAAACTAATGTTGTACTTTGTTTTTCAGTACGATAATTGAATAACCTCACTAGTAATGTTCATACCTTCGCGATTTTAAATATTAGATAGGTCAGCGTAGTTCTAGCTATGGGGAAAAACCTAAAATCCTAACATTTTTTCTAATTACGTTTGCTGCATAAAATTTAAATTACTGCCAAGAGTTAAGGCTCGACTTAGGGTGTAACAGCTTTATTTAACATTATTAACAAATATCTAATTATTGCTAAAATTAATTTTTACTTAGAACATATGTTCGATATGTCTTCCATTCTCTTCGAGGCATAAACGAAGACGGGTATGAAAAGATCTTCCTACTATTCTTAATACTTCGGGCGTAATACTTTGAAATGCGGTTCTAATCCGTTGCTGCATATTTTCGGGAGTTGTTGGAGGTTTGTTGTAAACAATTTCCTTAACGTAGCCCCATAGAAAAAAATCTAATTTCGTTAGATCAGGCGACCGGGGCGGCCACGCACTTACTCCCTGTCTTCCAATCCATCGATCTGGAAAATTATTATTTAAATGATCCCTAACTGGCAACGAAAAATGTGCTGGAGCACCATCTTGTTGCAACCACATTGTATTTCTCAGATTAACCGGCAAATTTTCGCACAAATTTGGCAAGTGATTTTCTAAGAAGTCGAGATACATGGCTCCAGTTAAATGTCCATTAAAAAAATGAGGGCCAATAACATGTTCACCAATAATTCCCCCCCACACATTAACTGACCATCTTTGTTGTAGATCAAGCTGCCTAAAAATTCTTGGATCATGGTCGGCGTAGTAATGATAGTTATGACGATTTACAAATCCATTCTTATGAAATGTGGCCTCATCAGAGAATAAAACTTTATCAAAAAAATCAAAGCTTAACCTAATTTTAGCTTGTGCCCAATTACAAAAGTCAACACGTTTCTCAAAATCTGCTGGAAGGAGTTCTTGATGCAACTGAATATGATATGCATGAAATTTATGGCTCTTTAAAATTCGCTGAACAGTTCTTTCGCTTACTCCTACGGCATCCCCGACTGCTTTTTGGCTAACAGAAGGATTTTCCGTGACAGCTAATAGCACAGCTAATTCATTTTCTTCCGTTCGAACGGGCCTATTTCTAACTGGTCTTGTATAATTTACATTTCCCGTTGCCATAAATCTCTCTAATAAGTTCGTCATGCTCCTTCTGTCTGGGTGCCTTCGTTCTGGATAATTTTGCGCATAAATCCTACTGGCCAAAAAGGCATTTCTATGCGATTCTCCTAACACAAAAACCATATCAACCAGTTCTTCGCGGGTGTACTCCATGACGATAGAACGTTCAAATAAAACTTCTAAACAGTGACGCAAACAAACGAAAAATGAACTACGTAGAAGGTAAAGACCACTATATGAAAAATCCGATAATTATTTCAATTTGTAAAACTTAAAAAACGAATAAGTAAATTGCCGATATGTTTTAGTTGTTTGACAGTTTCTAGACAATTTGTTTTTCATGGCCTACTTAAATTCTAGTTAATAATTTGGGCAACACTTGTCAATAATATTAAATAAAGGTTAAGGCCGTTTTACATGCTGCAAGTTTCTTGCAGCAAGGGGTTGCACCTGCAAGATATTGCGTGCAATTTGTCTTGCAGACTGTAAAGCGGCAGTTGTATTTCAATTGCAAGTGTCAGCGTATGTCTTTGTGCAAGTCTCTTGCAACTTGTAGGAAGACCTGCAGCATGTAAAACGTCTTTACGGCTTAACTCTTGGCAGTAATTCAAATTTTATGCGGTAAACGTAATTACAAAAAATGTTGGGATTTTAGGTTTTTTCCCATAGCTATAACTGCGCTGACCTATTTATTATTAAAAATCGCGAAGGTGCTTACTTATGAACATTACTAGTGAGGTTATTCAATTACCGTACTGAAAAACAAAGTACAACATTAGTTTTTTAAGAATATTTCAAAAACCTTCAGGAATTTTGAGATAAGTGTAATAATAAAAAATGTTGATCTGTTAATTCTGTATCGGACAGAAAAAAAATATATATAGGGTGTTCCATTTTTCCACATTACTATTGAGTTTATTCAATTATCGTACTGAAAAACAAAGTACAACATTAGTTTTTTAAGAATATTTCAAAAACCTTCAGGAATTTTGAGATAAGTGTAATAATGAAAAATGTTGATCTGTTAATTCTGGACCGGACAGAAAAAAAATATATAGGGTGTTCCATTTGAAAAAATGGAGAAAAATTATTTTTTATTTTGCATCGTTTGACATGGAATTTGGGTCACCCTGTATAAGTAAGACTTATAATACTCATAGCAGAATAACTATAAACCTTTTGCAGTAAGCTACTAGGTTACCTTAGCTTTTAAGATGTTTTATCTAATTTTTATAAATATTTTAAATGTAGACTATAATTTTTTTTTTCTTCGATTTTACCTTTTTTCTCCGAAACTATTAAAAAAAGAGAGATACTATTCTAGGAGTCTGTAGACTGGGTAAAGAGTGTTTCAAAAATGTAAAAAAATATAGGGTGTTCCATTTAAAAAAATACAACTCTTATGCGCCACTATTTTTTGTAACACCCTGTATAATCAAGAATATTTTTAAAATGTGCTCTCTAATCAACAGCGTATAGTGGCTTTTAAATATTTTTTCTAAAATAAATGGTTAAGGTATAATAAAAGACGGGAGGTGAGCTGCAGGACCCTGTATATATATATATATATATATATATATATATATATATATATATATATACATTTTTGTAAACCGTTATTTTTATATTTAAACATTTTCGCCAAACTAACCCTTTTAGTTCATATATAAAATAGTTTGAGTTAATTTTTTTGTAAATTCTTTACACTGATAATTTTATCAACAGTTACTCTAAAAAGACAATTTCTGCAGAAGTACAAATTTTGATTTTTGTTACTTAAATATATTCAAACGAATATCTGAAACTTAACAAAACCCAAGAAAGATTTTATTTTTCTTTGTATAAAAAAATGTAAAATGTAGTATATGTAAATGTTTTATTTCATTTTTAAATTCCGTACGGAGATAGAGGACTTTTGGTTGTTCTCAGGACAAATTTCAAGATGTTACTATTCCTACGGTAATAAAGGAATTCTGTCGTCCTTTTTTGTGGGCATTAAGTTAACAAAATAAATTTATTTAAAAAAAGCCAGGAAGTCAAGCCTACACGGAGGTAGTTATTTTCATTTGTTTAGATCATAATCCAGATGTGAAATACGTTTTCGTAGCTGAAAGTTGTGTTCAAAATCGGCATTTAGATAAAAAAAAGTACGTAATATTTTCTTTCCTATGCCGTCTTTATCGAAGGGCTAGGGTAAAATTAGTGGTTTATGGAATATTAATTTTTCGGGCTCCGAAAATTTTTCAAAATAAATTTTAAAAAATCGAGATTAAGTTAGATAATAATAAATTATACTTGTTTTCTTTGAATGAACTTTTTGTTTTCACGTTTTGTTTAGTTACAAAATTAACTTTTGTGTTTTTTCAAACGATGGAGTTTTACGCTGTGGAAATGTTTCTAGTGAAGAGATTTGACTTAAACTTTCAGAAAATGTCAGTTTTGAGATACGCTATGATATTCTGAAAGAATTACATCCCTAACCTGAAGGATAAAAAAGTTTGCATTTTGAACCTCGAATCTCATACCTTGAAAAATTTTATTTTTAATCGTAAATCTTTAAATTACAATTGAAATCTTGTTTCTATAGTATTTATCTTTCATGATTTTGCATCTTAGGTGTATTACAAATTGCCTTTTAGATCGACACGGTCCAAAAATGCTGTGATTGGCCTATTCCCGTTAGCGTTAAGATTCCACAGGTCAGAGTTGTGTTGATTATTGACAATTCTTTATAAGCAAAGCTATACGAAGATTTACACGCATTTAGCTGGTCAAACGTTTTATGCCTTGGAGATGTTGTTTTAAAGTCACCGGCGTGACAGGGTTTCAAGATATACCATTTGTAATGTTGTTGGCATAGGGACAGTGCTTTTATTTATTTTGATGAATTAATGTTTGATTTCACAACACTGCCCAATCTATCTATATATCTATATAACACTCAATTATTAAGAGTTATTTTTGATATTACCCAAGTATGATCCTTGTTTTACGCAATACATTATCTATGACAAAAATTTATTGTTTATAGTCCAAATTTCGAATTGTAGTAAGGCGGTAACCTCCGTAAATATGAAATAGCAAGGCTACCGCATTAGCCTTTACAGCAGACTGAACTGTTGTACCGTAGTAGGAAATGCACGACTTATTAGTGTGGTATATATCAGACATGGTTTACTGCATCACAGAAAGAAGTTTAACTGTGTCGTGGTAAAGAATGTATTTACGATTCCGGGTCAAGAGCGGTATCCATATGTTTAGAGAAGTGTATATGGGAGGGAAGATAATAAGAGCTTATTTTTTATAAATTAATCCACTGACAACGATCTAAAACTTATTAATTCACAAATATTAATAAACATTATTAAATCGCAAAACACTCTATTTGATTTGACAGGGTGTTAGTTTGGTTAAACTTAAAAAATAGAGAATACAATAGAGAAACATGCCACGTTGTCGGCTTGCTAATATTTTAATGGTATCTTCTAATTTATACAAACTCAATATAAAATATTTAAAATGTTGTGACTTCCAACAGAGTTTTATAGTTGTGTATTAGTTGTTTAAAGACAGGTTATTAAGAAAATTTGAAAATATAAAGATTCTTAAAATAGGAGTTTTGCGCATTGCGTATAAAGAACATTATGGAAAATTTGCACTATCGTGTGGGCAGAATTGCAACTATTCCCTAGATAAAAGTGTTTCTCCTATAGAACTTCCGTTAGCCATATTGTAATTTACTAAATATATGGAGGTATCGAAGAACTTTATCTTGAAAGTTTATTGGTCTGCGCGTCCCTCTCGACTTCTCTGACCCTGAGCACCCAACGGAGCACCCCTGCACTCCTGGACTAGGTTACAACTTATTCTGGGCTTTAGAATTGACTGCTTTACTTGCAAAGCAGATAATTATTATAAAAATATATTAGGTTCCTGTAATAAATAAATAAATAAGAATAGAAAAGCATACATTTATTTCGTCTAAGATTGGATCATATTATCTATAATTTATTTAAAATATGTTAAAAATGATGCAAGTGCCCTTGTTTCTACTACAGAAATATTTAAAACATTTATGCTAAGAAAAATACCACATTCAAGTCATACTCACGAAATATTTCTATGGTGTCGTGTTTAAAATAATTATCAACCCATTTATCCTCACTAATTGTGTCTACTTTATTTATTATTTTTAATTAAGATATTATATATAAAATGACCACTTAATATTATTATCATGATCTATAAATATGTTGTACACGAATAATGATAAATCGGAGTCCACGTGTCAAAATGTATTATTTTTAGTGTGCAAACTATTTGGACGTATTAATGGAAAAATTTTGCTATACCACCGATTTCTAGCCTACAAAATACTTAATTTTTGTGAATATTTGCTTTCATCTGGAAGGTCAAACTCAAAAGGGGAACATATTTCCTTAGTATTTTATGGCATTTCTTGTTAAATAAATAATGATTTGTTTTTAGAAACACAATCCTTGGGTGGCACTATAATTTGGCTGATAAGTTTATTACGAGAGCTCTGCAATGATTGACGTAATAAAAATATTATGCCACCTTGAGTTTGCAAAATACTAAAAATATTGCAACTTTACATATTTGTATAAAAAGCAGGTAAATACTGTCGAATCTAGCTTAGTTTGACACTGGACACAGATCTATATCGATGATTTAGTTTTGTTTTCTAACCCCTCGTTTCATTACGTGTTATTTCATTAAAATTTTTGCAATTTAAAAAGACAAAACTGCAATACTCCATCGTTATTTAATTTACACCTGCATGGTCTGCTGCATATAGTAAATAAATCATTATGGAAAGTCCATGAAACCCCAGCTTAATCAAGAGTTGATATAAATTATAAAATGCACTGGATTAATCTCGTTATTGTGTTAAAAAGCTATTTAAAGATCATTTTTCGCGAAATCAGAGCAAACGTTATGACAAAATTTTAAAAGTTACTTACTACTTGTGAACTAGAAGTACAAGGATTTTGGTTATAAATGTACTCTTCCCCACTTACGTTCGTATTTCAATAAAAGTTAAATACAAAAGTTTTTTTCAAATTGTAAGAGAATTTTTCTTTAGTATAGTTTGCAGATATGCAGGCGGTTTAGTTTTTCTGAAATCAATATAAACTTTGGTTTCTTAAATGTAATACTCTGTATATTACGCGCCGTAAAACGTAAAGTTATAGCAATTTGGTTTTGTTGACCATGTCACAAATACCTCATATAACTTTTAGTTCCTTATTTTGTTTGGTTAGAAGTGTAGCTAAAAAAACTTTAATTTACCAGAAAAAGTTTTTTGTTCAAAAAGCTTATTTAGATACATTTATAAAAAAATCCTTTTTTCACAAATAAAAATTATTTTGTATCCAAACAGCATGTTATTGAGTTTTACATGTATTTACCTTAAAAAGCATGTGTTTAATTAAAAAAAAATTAGGAACGTATGAGCCGTAGTTACAGATATGGCATTTCAATAACGGAACCACAGATGTAAACGATATATATATATATATTAGGGTTTTTTGTTTCATGACTTTTGGTCAGTTCAAATAATCATTGTTTTAAGTGCCACAACTGAGGCTTCGACAAACATGTCTTCTTCAGTGCTTAAACACATTTTCGATACAGTGCTAAAACATTTTCATATACAATGTGGACAATACACATAACATAATATCTACTTTTTAAAATTTAATATAGGAACCATCACCAGAAGAATACATAACAAGAATTTAGTGGAATCAAGTAACATTTGAACTAGAACACAAAGACGGATTTACTTATTTAAAACAATATTTGCAAAAACAAGGTATTTTGATAAGAATGTTGTCCGAAGCCTAATTTCTACTCTGTTTCGACATTCCATTGTCCTTCCCTCAGATCGTTTGCATTCATAGTTTTAATTCCTTTTTGGTTTTCCTCTTTTTCTGTGATTTGTTGGCTTCCACTACATTACTCTTTTTGACAGCCGGATGTCGTCGATTCTCTGTACAGTGCGATCAATTTATCTTGATAAAATTTTAACCTGCCATATCTCCTTTGGTAGTAAAGTTAGCTATATGATCCAAAAAACAAATTGTGGGGTTGCTTAACTAGCTCTTTCTTCTACGATTCAAAAAATTAAAGATTCAATTTTACAAGATATCACCATAAGATATATGTTTAAAATCGGACATATGTAGACATACTCTGTATATTGTATGTCCCTCAAATGGGCCTCCTCTTGTAGATTATAAATATATCTGGTTTGATAACTTTATCTTCAAAGACACCTGAGAAATTTGGGCACAATTGCAAAATATCAGTGTACTCCCATCGACACCACTATGTAATAGAGAAATTTTCTCTCTCTGTAACACACTGCCTCTTAAGGTTGGGTTTTCTTAAATTTCTCGGGTGTCTTTGAACGTAAAGCTATTCAATCAGATACATTTAATTTAATATATTTCATAATTAAAAAAAATAACTGCAACTCTGTATATCATACTAAATTTAAATATGGCTTTGAATAGCTAATTCAACGATATATAACAATATGGGTCTACGATTCACCGTTTCAGACTTACTGACGATCATCTTCACCAGGTAACTTATTTTTTCGTAACAAAACTTTCAATTTCTGCAATTAAAAAAAATATTTACGCACTAATAGTAATGACAGATAATACTTTATTCAGTAAATTCATCCATTGCCACAAAAACACTGATTAATGAGTTTATGAACAAATTTGTTTCTCAAAATCGTTAAAACAGATGCGATACTCTGTATTTTGATGACAAATTTGTTCATAAAATACTTTATTCACCCATGACTATTATCTTAATATCAGTTTTTTAACTAGAATCGGTAAATGATGAAAACTTTGTATTTTGTATGGTTTGTAAAACTAGGTGCATGTCGCAAATCTTTAAACTTGTCTTTTTTGGTCAATAATTTATTTCAGATATTTCACACTGGTCTCATAGGAAATCGTATTAAAAATATTTAAGATTAAATTTGTAATAAACGTTGCGTAAATCTGCAAATATTAATCATTGCTAACCTAAATTAATTAAAATCTAGGTAACAAAAGAATAAACAACTGTGAAATATTAAATAAACCTAAAGCAAGGTGTCAAGATCAGAACTCTTCAAGGGCTAGTGATAATTTTTATTGGGCCCAACCACCTCTACAAAATTACTGTTTATAAAATCTATTTCAAAAGTAATATTAATCATGTCTCCATCAGCAAATTATAGAACCCTTTTTCAGGGTTTATTGGATTTAATGGAAATGTCCCAGGCCTTTCAGAAAACCTGATCTTACCACCTTCGTTTATTGTTTATAAGGAACTTTAAAATATAAGCTCTATAAAAATAGATACCAAAATTTTGAAAATAAAAATAAGTGAAAAAAATCAGTTCCACCACTAGAGTCTTTCTTCTGTACCAAAAGCGATAAAAAAACTTGTTTAAAACGGGAGATACGTGCAACATTTTCTTTAGGTTAATTTAACATTTTTTAATCTTCTATTATTTAATCTAAAGATTATTTAGGTTTTTATGTTGTATTACAATTAATAAGCAAAAATGTAAAACAGATTAAAACTGATAGTTTCCTATAGGGCCAGTCGAAATATCTAATTTAGAACGCGTGATCACAAAAAACAAATTTAAAAATTCAAACTTTGTACCATTTACTGATTCCAGTTAATAAAAACATTATTAAGACAATGGTTAAGAAGACCAAAAGGGCTAATAAAGTATTATCTGTAATTACTGTTAGTGCGTAAATATTTATTTTTTTAAATTGCACATTTTGAAAGCTTTGTCTTGAAAAAATAAGTTACATGCTGAAGATGATCGTTAATAAGTCTGAAACGTCGAGCGGTCATATTGTTCTCTATCGTTAAAATCGTTGTTTAATATTCCATTTAAACTTAAAACAATATGTGTTAAAAAAAATTTAAAAAATACGATCGTGAAACATGGCAACGTTTGTAACATTTTTTAAGTTTTAAAACTTGTTTTGAGTGTTAGACTGTAAATATAATTTTTTATTTTTTTTTGGTTCTAATAAAAATTTAAAAGTACTTCAGTTCTATTAATTGAAAATTGATAAAACCGGAGAAAAATGTTATAAATCCGAAATGTTGCGTCACAGACCCATACTCATATACAGGGTGTCTCCAAAATTAAGGGTCGTCAATATTATTACAGAGTAGTCTGTGTCATAAAAGAAAATTAAAATGTCATACATCGAAAATTGTTTCGTTGGGGGCTACACTCTCGAGAATGAGTTCATCTGAAGATAGTTTTTCCTTAATATTTTCAAAACGTTTAAATACTAGATTATGAAATTTGGGTGTATTGGTCATTTTTATACTCTGTGTCCAATCCTAAAATTGGAAATATCAATACTAAATCAGGGGCGCTTCGAGAGGAGGGGGAGAGAGAAAAGTTGCCCTAATTTTTTTTCTTCGTAAATTTTTTGAATTTACAATTACAAATTATACAAATTTAATTTGTAAAGATATTAGATTAAAAATTGAACGTAAGACAATTTTAAAGTAATTTTTTCTCGAAAACGGTGTATCCTAAAGAATTAAACCAACAGTACCTTTCCTTATTAGAAAACATTAATCTTTTATAATTTAAAATTGTAAAAAACCTTCGCAGAAAAAGTTAGGGCGACTTAACCCTCACCCTCTTCTTTGGCACACCCTTGATTTAGTATTGATATCTTTGACTTCCAGATTCGACTCTGCCTATAAAAGTTTCCAAAATATCTAAATTCCATAATCTAGTCTTTAAAGGTTCCGAAAATCATCATTCTCGGTGCTGTAGGCCCCTAACGAAATAATTTTCGATCTACCTGACATTTTATTCTTCTTTTATAACATAGATTACTATATTTGTCTTTAGAATTTCCCTCTATCTTTTGTGGTTCTCCAGATAAGGAAATAGAACTAGCTTAGACACCTTGTACAGGGTGATATGATAATAAGGCGCCCTATCCCCTTATTTGAAGAACCATAAAAGATAAAGGAAAAATGTCAAGACACATTTTTTGTTTATTTTGATTTTTTTTTGTTTTTACTTAATCGTAAAAATATCAGATCTTCACGTTTCGGGGCTCTAGATGCTGTCTGTCGGTCTGTTGACGGCATAATCTACTCCTAAATCTGATTGAAATTTTAGACAAAAAATAAATTAATGAAATTATGGTATAAAAAACATTTTGGTAAAAATCCAATGTGGCGAAACAAATTGGCAGCCTAATGAAATGTAGATTACTAAAAATATTTATCCAATTTACCGAAAATTGGAAATGAACTGGTAAATAAAATAGTTTAAAATATCAGCCTGAAAAAACAGCTTATTTGATTCCAAATTTTGTACAAAAATTAAGTGTGATAAAGAGTTGAACTGGTAAAAGTGTGGTACGAATTCAAAATGGTGGAACAAAATGGGGGCGAAATAAAATGTTTCTAATCGTGAAAAATTACCTTTCTACGATTTTAGTTTTCATGTTTTAGGGCGCCTAGATGTCAAAAGACATGTTTTCTCTATTCGGTCGGTATATCTGTCGGTCTGTTCGTCTGTCTGTCTGCTTACGGTTAAAAACCTATTTACGCGATTATTGTGATAACATTTTGGTAAAAATTCAATATGGCGGTCTTGAGAAATCTTAAACAAATTATTACTAAAAAATTAATTATCCAGTTTACCTCAAATTTTATAGGATCCCTTTTGCCAGTCTGTCTATTTGGAAATATTTGGTTCACGAACAGGCCTCGCTTAATAAGGATGCGCGTCATCCTGAAATCAGATATCTGCATTTGGCACTTGTAAATTCAAAATTAAACTCCTAAATTTGGAACAAATTCTTGCTGTATGACTTGAAATGACAAATTTGCTCTCCCGTTAAGTTATTGTCAAAAAAGATGGGCCCATTAACTCTATTCTTAATAATTCCAGACGAAACATTAATTTTTGGGGCACTGGTGTACTGGGTATGTAGTTCCCTAATCCAATGGGGATTCTTATCTGCCCAGTAAGAGCAATTTTGTTGATTAATATGGCCATGTTACGTAAGTGTAGATTCATCAGAAAATAATATGTTGTCTGAATTTACATCTTTCAATCAATCAATTTCTATCAATTAAATCCATCATTTCCTCAAAATGCTGCAGTCTCCTATCTGCATGGATCATCTTCTGCCAATTCCTGTACAAGCTGTATTTCGTAACACTTAATTCTCAATAATTCCAGACGAAACAGTAATTTTTGGGGGCACTGGGTATGTACTTTCCTAATCTAATGGGGATTTTTATCTGCCCAGTAAGGGCAATTTTGTTAACTAACATGGCCATCTAACGTAAGTGTAGAGTCATCAGAAAATATTATATTGTCTGAATTTACGAAATTTCTATCAATTAAACCCATCACTTCCCCAAAAAGCTGCGGTCTACTATCTGCTTGGATCATCTTCTTCCATTTTTCTGTACCAGCTGTATTTGGTAAGGGTGATACTTGTACTCTTTATTTGTGTTTATTACAGAGGTTTGACATACCATTTTCTACAGCTAGCTTCCTCGTGACAATGAACAGATTCTTTTGTTAACAGTGCATTTAATTTCGTATTATCGTCCAGTGCAGAATACTTTTTAGTAGATGTAGATCTTGCATGTCCATTTTCTCATTTTATTTATCGTACTTTGACTTATTGGGGGCAAATCTGGATGTTTTTCCCTGATTAATCTAACCACTTCCTGTTGAGTTCTAGATTTGCCTCTGAATCCATTAATATTTCAATACGATGAGTTTTTGTTAAAAGATGCATTTTAGACCTGATTTTATCCACAATTTTGAATTACGTTAAATATATATATATATATATATATATATATATATATATATATATATATAAATAATAAAATAAAGTAAATGAATTTTTATTATTATTCAGAATGTGAGAAATTGATTTTACTTACAACTAGATTGCTGCCACTAAGTGAACCGACATCTTTTAAAGTAAATGTAATACATTTTATTAACGATGTTTTTGAATCTTAGCAAATCATTTACTCGCTCTGTATAAGTAACGTTAAAGACGGAAAAACCTAACTATTTTTGGTTTGCCCTATATACACGTGCTTTAGTTCATTCGAGCGATTTTTAGAAAAATTTAATTAATTAAAGTGATAATTACAGAATTTATTCCTTGTTAGATATCAATGCCGTACAGGATACCCTATTCAAAATAGCCAAAATGCAACACTCTGTATAAATAAAAACCAAAAAAATTAAACTTCAAAAGAAACAAACAAATATTTGTCTTTAAATATTTTCTTTATCTTTTATGATTCTCCAGATAAGGGTATAGTGACATTAGACACCCTGTATAAGTCTGACACTTTGCCAGACAGCTTTATCCCCGGATCTGGGCTGCCAGACTTGCGCGGGCATTTTTATATGAAGTGAAAATCACACAATCAGTAGATTGTAAGGGCAAATTTGTCCTCTATACTAATACTATATGAATTGTTATCTGTGGAAAGTGAACCCTAAATTCCTATTCACTGGGGTGAGTAAAAATATTTTTTTTACTGAATGACATGAGTAAATTGATATACCATATATATACTAATCAATTTATTTAATTCAGAAAAACTGCTCTATTCATTTACTTAGGTAATCTGGTGCCTAAATTATTCAGACTTATTTTTTTTTTGCAGAGTTAAAGGTAGGAAGGTATAATATTTTCATATCGCATGTAAATTAATTCCATTTATTTAATTAAGTAATGAGCAAGTCAATTACAGCTATATTAAATCATTTAAACAAACATCTCAATTCCTCTCTAATGCAAATTAAAGTAAGAATAATCACATAAATAAACTAAAATGGTAATTACACCAAACACGACACGAAAGAGGCACTTAATCGTCACGGAAAAAATAACCTTGTTATAATTAAATCAGATCTCGGTCCATTATAGCTATAAAACGCTGGCCATAAAAACCAGAGATATTGTAGTTGACAGCGGTATTAAATAAATTAAATTACCCCACGCCCCGCCTCACTGCGCGCGCAACCGCAAGGCGGTACGACGCTAATTGCGGACAAAAACAAACGTTATAGTTACGCCGAGGCATGTTATTTTCTAAAGACTCCCGCAAATTGTCCACAACCTGTTTATCTTGCACTTATACAAATCGTAAAAGTAATATCCCAGCGTTTATGGAGTTAAACGGGTTTTTTTGTTCTTAGTCGAAGAGGTGAAAATAAGGGGCCGTACGCACCGCTTAATGCCATTTCGGTTATCCCGTCGGTCCAATAGAGTGTCGCTTTTCGAACTTCGGGTGTCGGCGCAACTGTCCAATAAGGGATAAGCACTGCCTACAGTATCTTTATTCCATTCCTCTATCGCCCCCACTCCTCGGATTAGTGAGGTTGCACGGTGATTCGACTTATTAACTCGAGAGTTTCGACAGCGGTAGCACGTTTTACTGCAAATTAACCGTTAAACGTTGTTAAGTATCCGATTTATGTGTCCAATTAGGCGGTGTAGGTGACTATTGTGCGGCGTGAGGGACATTCGAGTGATCATGTGGTTGTACACTTAACAGATTGGTTATTAAGGATATACTGTAGCGATAGTGGTGCAAACTTTATTCGCGCGGTCCGGACAGTTAATCATGATGCCTTTGGCACCGACTCCAGTCCTTCCAGTGCCGTCTAAGCCAAAGATAGGATTTTCTATCGACTCCATAGTCGGAGGTGCGACGGGGAATAGTCCCCAAACATCTCCTGCACTACTCCGAAAGCTCTGCACCTCTATCGCCCTCCAGTGATGCAGACCATCGATTAAACGGATCTCCAAAGAACTATTCTCCACAAAGATCACCGATGGGCTCGCCAAAACCACCGATAATGGTTCCGGGGATACCGGCGCATAGCCTAGTACGACCTAACCCTACTTACGATCCTAATTTAGTCGCGAAAAATGGGTTTTTGCAACCGGAGATGATGCACAATCACACGGGACAGCATACGTTTGCTTTGGCGGCCCATTTTCAGGGGGCCGCTTTGGCAGCCGCGTTAAGCGGAGGGCAGCATGGGTTTCCCGGACAACCGTCTCCTCTTACGACGCATACCCCTCCGAGAGATAGCTACCCGTTGTATCCTTGGTTGCTTAGCCGGCATGGAAGGATATTCCCTTGAACAGGTTTCCCGGCGGTAAGTTTGATTTGTTCATGCTACTGCAATGTGTTAGAAACAAGTTATTTCCGTAAAATAAACATTCATGACACTGAATATTTAGATTTTGGATTTTTAAAGTTATATTTACTGGTTTGTACCATTATCAATATTTAGTGATATTCTAAATATCGAAAGTTTTAAAATTAAAATCAGTTTTTCAAAGCGATAGAAAATTAGATTTTCTTTGAGTATAATAAGTAATAATTGATAATGCAACTTTTACACTCTACCTACATGGTGTTGTCCTGGTGCGTTATTAACGGAATTAGAGATTTCATACAAAATATATTTTTGGGCTGATTAAAAAAGGTTTTGAAAAGAACATGGAACATCCAATCACGTGATATTCACTAAACTCAGATTGTTTATAGTATCTATATTATCTCCAATGAAGAATTTCTTGGGGAAACGTCCGGTGAGTGTCAAGGCCAGAGGATATCACCAAATTTAAACAAAAATTTTCGTGGAAACATTGCTTTGACCTTTCCATAAAAATATTTTTAACAAATCCGCGTCTTTATTCTACCTAACCATAGAGAGCCCCTCCTTCTAACGCTTTAAATTATTCAGATTAAAAAAAAAATTGATTGATGTGGCATCTCATACTACTAAAAACCTATTTGGACACATTTTTTTTTTCATAACAGGTATGATTTTTAAATTAAGCGCTTAGTACAATAATTTTGAAATCTTTTTTTCAATTCGATTATACTATAAAACGAAAATCGTACAACGATACATCTGCCAATTTTCGCGTACTGTACCTAGTCAACTAGGACTTTCAAAAAGTTGGTATACTATAAGATTTATGCATCAGTGCGACAACTAGACACAAGTGAACGGCTCTCGTAAAATGCAGGCTAGACTATTTTATAAGCAATTAAACTGCATCAAATATTTACATTGAGGTGTTAATGGTAAATGTCTTATGTAATTACAAAGATCTAGATGACAATGCTTAATCGTTTAAATTTAGCCATAATTTTTTGGATTTCCATTTAGATATGCCACTTTTCATAAATTAGCACGTCATGCATGCATACATTTTTTAGTTACCTTATAGTAATATCCATATAGGTATTTTAAATACTTCCTAAATTAATCTTAACTCAATATCTTTTTGAGTGTTCCTTAAACATAGTGACTTTTATCCAAGAAACTATTCTTGGATAAAAGTTAATATTTTCTTTGATATGAGTTTAGTAAGGAATTTGTGATTTTCTTTGGATATAATTTTAATGAGTGTTTTACGTAAATGAATGGAATTTTTTTGATTAATTTATTAATATAATAATTTTGTTTCCAAATGCTTCTTCTATTTCTATTTCTTCTCAAGATTCGGTGAATTAGCACATTTTAATCAAAAACCACAGTTTCGTGGATGATATCATTTCCGTATCAACACTTGTTTTTGTTTGTTTATAAACATGGTCGTATTATTTTAGCTACCGTATACATAAGTCATCTAATGCGAATCGTGACAATCATTAGTCTTATTTAACAAAACAAGCGCATTCTTAGACATATCACATTTATTTAATAAAGCATTATAATAATGAATATTAATTAATTAATTACCTCGCACTATTAAAACAACAGCTTACGATTTTTAATATCTTATATTGTTTACAGCTACTAATCTAAAATGCACAGTGCTTTACACTTAGTTTCTGTCCAAAATTTTGAATTAAATTTCAAAAATAGAATAATATAAAAAAAATCTTTTAAGAGATCATCATAAAGTGACAAAAAAATTTTGTTATTGACTTGAGTTCAAACACCTGGTATTAACATTTGTTATTGCTTTTGTATTTTTTGTTTTTAGTAATGGCACTACTGGCTATTAGCAGCTATCTTCATAAAAAATTTCTTGTGCGCAGGATTGAAGCTGTAAATATCTGTTTCTGGAACCACTTTCAAATTGGTTGGTTTCATATAGTTACCGATTTCGGTCATGAATCTGCTAACAAGTGTCCTTTAACGATTTTGATTTTTTTTTGAGTTTAAGTATGCTGATGAAAATATATATTTTGTTATTGCGCAGCTTATTATATATATATATATATATATATATATATATATATATATATATATATATATATATATATATAAATATATATAAATATATATATATACATATATATATATATATATATATATATATATTTATATATATATATATATATATATATATATATATATATATATATATATATATATATATATATATATATTGCATTCTGCAGTACAATAGGAAACTATATAAACTGACCATGTCTCTCTTCTTGGATGATACCACGCCGTCGGTATTGAAAAACAAGATTCTTGTTTGCGATATGAAATATTGTAATATGATTTTATTAAACGAGCATTTTCTACTAGTAAACATTTTGAGAACAAATATTGTTTAAATACAATCTTAAAATGCAGAAATTCGATGCCCGATGGAACCTGGGGCTTTAGACAAACCGTATTCGTATTGACAAATGTACAAAACTAAAATAGAAAAAAGGATTTTGAAGGAAAAAATGTATTGCAAAAATTAAGAAATTACGTTTTTAGAACACAACACTTTTACACCAAAAATTAAAAACTTTTTCTTCTGCATCTCATTGAGAGATATTCGCGGATTATATCATTTTGTCATATTGTATTTGACTGGCAGTCTAGATAGTTAATGAGTTTTTCATATGACATTTTCAACCCGTATCCATTTTTTATCTAGGCCATTTTGGAAATAGACCTTTTAGCTTTCTCAGCTTATTATAGGTATTGTCAAGTAAATTTTAAGCACATATAGTTTTGGAAAGGTGTCAATAGTGTTTTCAAGATAAAGATAAGATTTTAAAGATAGTTCTTATTTTGAACAGAGCCATTATTTTCGAAATATAAAGTGCCTAAAAATGTTTAAATTGCAGACATGCCTAACGTTAAGTATTCCGGTAAGATAATTGTATCTTTTTTGACCACATCAATAAAAATTTGAATTTGAGTCCAGTACATCTGTGAATACCTCAACATATCTGGATGTTACTCCCAATTCTACTTGATTCTCAGCTTACAACAAAATAGAAATTACTTGACACACAATATCCAGCGATTTACAGAAATTAATAACGGAGAATGCGAAAGATTCATAAATGAAGTTGATGTTTTTGTTGGGGACTCTAAGCGTCAGCCTACTCAACATAACGGGAGATCCACTCCTAGATGGAACGAGTACATCTTACGTCGCATATTGGAACCAACGCAGGCGACAAAATGGCATCGGTGCCAATGTTGGCACTACATTGGAAGTTATCCATCTTGTGTCGGTTTGACTATCAAAGAATCGGATTTTATCCATATGCAGTGTTGCCAATTGAGAGTAATTCCCCAAAATGTGGGTATTTTTAACAAACTCGCGGATAAAAGCAGGTAATCCAGAGTTTAACCACCACTTGTAGTTTCAATTCTAAAATAATGCGCTGTCATTGGTCAATTCCAAAGTTTAATCTGCAAAGCAATCTGCAGTGGTCGTATTATAAATTTTTTAAATTTAGGATTTGATTCTTTGGATATTTTGTGGATCCTAAAAATTTAAGTAATTGATTTTTTGAAACTTTCCGGAGTTTTTCACATAAAATTGCAAAACTGAACTTTTTCACATAGAGTTTGAAAAGAAACCCTGCTGGGATGCCAATATTCAAAATCTTACAATAGACTTCAAATAATAATTAATATATTTTAGTCTTACTCTTAATACTACCCTTTTCAAATACTTCATTAGAAAGAGCTTTCAGTAATATAAATTATATTATATCTTATTTAAGAAATATATCATATTTCTTTCATAATATGTTTGATCTTTGCACACTTAGCAATGATATAATAGCCTGTGGTTTAATTCAATTTGATCCCAATGAAGACAAGTTAAATCTAAATATTTGGAAAGAAAAATTTATGTAAAGTCAAATTATCATAAATCTGGCACAAGATCTCGCCTAAAGTAACATTCTCTCTTCCATGCTAAATTTGTGAACTTAGAGAAAGGCAGACAGTAAAATAAAATAGCCTAAACCTTGTACCAGATGACTGTATATTTAGATATGGAAATAAGTTGTATTAAAATCTGAAATTTATTTGATTAGAGTCCTAAATTTTATAAGTCTCTGAACACTAAAATAAAGTGAACTAAATCCAACTAGAGCTAGAATAATTCGGATAAAGTTAGGTATTTTGGCCTACAAGGCAGAAAATTAGCTTCTTTTATATTGGCAACGTTGATCATATCTCGCTTAAGCTTGGTTCAAATGTATGGATACACAAGGCGAAACAAAAGCTCACTTTGAGCAAACTTTGGACCCCATGTGTGAAGCAGGCATTACATGCAATAAGCTTGAAAAACACGATTTATATATACAATAAAAATTATATCACTGAACGAGGAACATATTTTCGAATATGAATCAAATTCACAAAAAGGGAGAGCGTGTTCTGTACCTGCAATTTCTGTGGATTAAAGTTCAAAATTCTAATAATCAGTACTAGCCCAGACAAATAATATATAGATAGTCCATTCTATGTTAAATAAAACATCCCCTAAATGGATTTCAACTTTGCATTGTACTTCCTGTGGTAGAGAACCATGGTTTTATTTATTCTTTCAAAATTACACAAATCTATTTTTTCAATAAGAAATTCTGTTTAATATCTTAATTAAAAAACACAACAATTTTGAGCAAATTGCAACAAGTAAAATTATAAAGAAAATTCAAAATTCGTTAATTGTCATGTAATTTTTTTATTATTTATTGCACATGGACGTCTTTTTAGCAAGCTCAGTTTTGTCAGAAATTTGAAATGGAAGAAAATGTTTTTTTTATTCTGATGATCAGATCAATTAAAGCCGCTATACTCATGTATTTGTCAAAAACGGCATTTTTTACGAATGTAAAAAAATGGCTTTCAGTTATTGTGCAATGCAAAAATACAAGATTCCTTCCTCTTGTGATTCCAGCTATATGTTGATATAAAAAAAGTTCGAGGGGACGAGTACCTTCCCCCGAAAAGTAGTTTGACTCACTAGGTAATTATGATAATACTGACTGATAATTAATCCTAAAAACGGAAGTCAGCTTACAACATGTTTATAGCATATTGAATCATATCGAAATCATACTCACGTGATTAACATCCGGTCGAACTGTTTACTTCTTCAGCACGATTCCGCGATATTTTCCAAAATATAAATATCCGAAACGTGATTGAATAAACTGAAAGCGTGAGAATTTTCATTACCGTTTTCATAAATTGGCAACAAATTTAAATAAATGCATTTAATTTGCCTCAGGACATTTCAAATATTTGCCGCTTTATTGTTCATTGTTAATATAGTTGTAAATATTGATGTAAGAAGTAGCAATTTTGTTTTAATTATCCTACAAATTATACATATTTCTAAATTATTTGCCTCTGTTGTGGAGGTGAGTGTTTAACAGTGGTAGTAATGAATTGAAGATGCTTCTACCATGACGTCGATTTAGGTTTAAAAGGTCATTTTTAGGCATCCCTTTGGTACCATCAGGGAAGATTTAATTTTGATCTCCGTATATTTAGTAAGAAAATATTATTTTGTTGTAGGTATTTTGATTTAAAAGAAAAGATGCATATTTAGTAAACTTTAAATATTGAAATAAAGACTAAAATATTATCAGTGTTATGAAAGATTTTACTGAGAGGTTTCTAATTCAGTAATATTTCTGCTTCGTGGAGTTCCTTATTTGTATTCGTTCATTGCAATTTTTTTATTAAGGTGACTTCGGTTCCTTTCTCACCAATCAAACGGAAGAAAAGACAGAAGACACAGCTCCATTCTTGGAAGAAATAGAGACTGTATATGACACATACTCAGCGTGACATTGATGTTATTATAGGGGATTTCAGTACCAAAATAGACAAATAAGACTACTATGAACAGCATATATGCAAACACAGCTTACTTGATCACACAAATGACAACGGAAACAGGCAGGAAGTCATTAATTGGTATAGATATTGTTACCAAAACCCTAGGTAAAAATAAAATATAGGCCTCAGAGGTAACGAAGAGAAAAATAATTGATGACACCATCAACAACTAACAGGCTCCGAGTGATTTGTTAAAATATAATAATGAATTTCGAAGTAATACAAAACTTCACCTACCTGGGCTCCTCTGTAAACTTCGACAATGATACGTCTGAGGAAACGAAAAGAAGAATAATAACAACCAATAAAGACTAAATCGTCCTCAACAAATACCTTAAGAGCAGAGGCATAACGAGAAAGACTAAAATTCAGATATACAGGACTTTATAGGATCGAAAACCAGTACAATTAGCAAACCTGATGGAAATTTACTACTAATCTTTGAAAGGAAGATTTTGAGAAACATTTTTGGCGCAGTTTTCGAAAATAGAAGCGAAGCCAGCTAGGTCTTTTTATAGAAATATGACAAAGATATAATATAGAATATAATATTTCTGTATGACACGGTTGAAAAGTCGTAGAAATGACACATATCCACCCAATTAGTTAAAACATCAGAGCCGGGAGGAACCCTTCGTAGAGAAGATCTAAGTTGCGATGGAGAGATTGGGTTAAGGAGAACGTGAAAAAGATCGCAGCTGACTGGCGAAGAGTCACACTAGATAGGCATGATTGGCGGAGGAAATTTAAGAAGGCCAGGGCTCACTTTAGCACCAAATGATGAAGATGATGATGTGTGCGTTTATGCTTAATTGATTATATGTATACAGATGTCTGTAAATTCGTTTTTTTGTGGGCATTTTCTATAAAGTGAATATAATATATTTTAGAAAATTATACAAACTGTAAGTTTTATGCGGATCCGTGGTCTTAGAGAGCCAAAAAAATTTCCTGTGGTGACACTGACCTGGCTTATTTAACTATTTTGTCGCTTATACTTTTTCGTGTGCCGTTTTGAAATGACTTAGAAAAAAGTGTTTAAAAACATAGATAGTTTTAATGTTATGATGATCATTATCAAGGGTATGAGAGAAGCCCAAGGAACTAGTATCGTTAGAGCAATTTTTTAGGGTGGTCAAAAATCGTGACTTGAAAAAAGTTACACCCTGTATAATTTTTCAAAATGTATGATAACCAATTTATAGACATCAATTGCGGTTCATTGTGGTGATAAATTTCAATCAAATATCTCCAGAAATCTACGAGGTAAATCAAGAAAACTAAAATATTTTTATACCCTATATCTTTCCGGACCCATGAGCCATCGAGGCAACATTTTCACCGCATTTCGATGTGAAAACTTCTTATTATGACAGTTTTAAGAAAGGCTATCCTACAATGTTCCAAAACTTACATTGTAGAAAGCATCTTGAATAGTTCAGACCTAATCTAACCTAACTTTATAACAAATAAATTTAATGACATACAAATAAATAAACCCAAAAAGTTTTGGTAATTATTTACTTTTTTCACCATCGCAGATTTTGATGATTTTTTTGTATATAGGTGGATTTTGGGGTTGTCCTAATTACGAATCCGAAGTCAAATTTTTGTGTCACATCATTTGAGTTATTCATCATCAAAAATTTTTGAAATTTGTGTTTTCGACCTTCGAAGTGCTCTAGCTCGGTAACGGTTCGACGGGGAAATACGCTTCTATAGCGTCGTTCGTAGAGGATACATGGGCGCTTCTTTTGGTAAAAACGCGATTTCGTTGGGGATTATAATAAGCAGACAGTCGCGTCCGATAAGGGCACTCTTCTAGAATCTTCGATAATTCAAAATGCAGGTCGCTATGGTTAATTTTCCGAGGTAGGAAATTTTTTTGGATTTCTCGTCCAAAAATCTCGGACAAATAGGTAAAAAGGGGTAAAAATAGGGTAACTTGAAGGCATTTTCCGGAGTCGAAACACTGACTACTTTGTGAAGGTAAAAAGGGGGTTCAATGGGAATTGAATGCTTATACCTGAAATGACGAGAAAGCGGTCGAAATGCAAAAAAAACTGTTTCGTTCTTTTCAATTTTTCCATATTTCTCTATTTTTTTTTGCGAGGAATGTATCGGGGGAATAATTGTTTATGGGATACCAAATTTCCCTCGGTGAATTCAAAAACCACATCGCTAAAATTACTCTCCGGTTTATACAGGGCCAGCTATTTGCACGAATTCTATTTTCCATTTTCTGGGTCTTCGAAAAGTTGTATCGGTACTCCCTGGGATAAAAACGACTAAATATATCAAAAATTCCATCTCTTTTTTACAAGACGTAAACTTACGTTTTTTTATCTGAAGTCGAAAAATTGGGTAAAAACTAGTTTCAAATAAAAATTTGCCATTGTAGGCAGCTTGACAGGGTGGTCATGTTTTTAATTTAAAATGCCTTCAAAATTTACAAATACCTGTTAATCTATTTGTCTTGAATGCTGTGAGCAGAGGTGAAAATTGTTATGCATCCTCAAAAGTATGGAAATACCATGAATCCTGTCCATATAAATTTATAACAAGTATTTAATATACGAAATGAATTGTGTTAGAAGTATGTATATTTATGTTTTAGTTATTAAGTGAATTTCTCTTTTAGTTCATAATAAGCAATGTTTACTTTTTCCAGTATGTTTAATAACGGCTGGCAAAGTAGAAGTAGTAAAGTTCGGAATAATTATCGCTTTTTTCGATATACGCAGGACATGACAGCAAATATAGCATTTATACCTATGTGGTATTTAAAATGTCGCTGATTTTAATATGTTTTATGGTTTCATGGTATATAGTTATATATACGTGGTGTTAAAGAAACCCGGCTCGGATTAATGGCACTTTCCTGTAACAAGGGGATTCAACAGCAGCTTTAATTTAATTTTTGACAACATATACTGAGTATATACAATCACCGCTTTTTGTAATATCTAAAGCTGTTGCGGGCTATTATGCTTATACTGACTGATATCAGTTTTTGAATTTCGTATTTTTTTACATTCGGCATGCTCTAGTTCGGTAAGGGTACGTCTGGGAAGAAGTCAGTGTCAAGGCCATTCGTAGACGTTAAGTGATAAATGGCTTTAATAAATATGAAATTTTTGTGGAGTATATAATAACTTAGCAGTGGCGTCCGATAGGGGCTTTTTTTGATATTCCGATGATTCAAAACGCAGGTCGCTATGGTTAATACTTCGAGGTGGGACATTTTTTTTTCGGATTTCCTGTCCAAAATCTTTAAACGTTTGTTAACGGGTATACACTATTGGTAGATATCCAATATGTAGAACAAACGGTGCTCTCAATATAGATGTTTGAAAAGAGAGTATATATTTGTAACTAAATGATTATGTACCGAACTAAATTGGGTCACACTTTACTACTCTAATTAAAAAAATTGTAGGGAGGGACGTTCCGGGTAAAGGATATATCATGATTTTTTCACTGTTCTCCTAATATAATAAATACCGCTATTTAACTCAAAAAATTCATAACAAAACGTTTTGTAAGTATTTTTGTATTAATGTATAACAGCGTATGCGTACCATAGTCGGAGAAGTGTTGTTAACCATCCGCATGACACATGAGGTGTACGGAAAATGAAAACGGAGAGAAGAAGAAACTGCCGATTATAAATATTTTCTTTTGGGCTAGAAGTAAGAAATCATCTTAAGCTAAAACAATTGACAATTGCAGCTAATATCATACATTTACTTAATACTTAATTCAGCCCAACTCTGATCTCAAGCATGTCAATAATATCATTATCTTAGATAATAATACAAAATTAAATGTACCGATGTAAGCGTTAAGGTAAGTAAGTAAATATGTAATATGGCATTAATTCTTATTTGATTATTTATTATACTGTTTATTTTATTATCAGTGTAATCTAGTACTTAATAATAGATATAAAAATTTACATTTTTATTTACTTTGTTCAATATTTCACATAATTATAAAAAATTAGAACATGTTTCTCATATTGCCCTATTACCCCGTATACTGTTAGGAATTCAAGCGCATAATATATTCTTTCTAGAAATGCGCAATGTGTGAAAACGGCCAGCGGTGTCCAATATGAACCAACCCTATAGTGTAGGTCTAATTATACCTGCTGGGTAGTATATGATGTGCAAAACACAATAATTATTAGTAATGCAAGCTCACCATGCATTAAACGTGAAACTGATTTGACATTTAATGCGTCCGACATATCGTAACAAGGCATTAGTTGTAATATTGTTACATCAGCATTTTAACGATACATAATTGTAACAATTTTGTTCCCAACCTGCATCTTCCTGTTTTTTTTATTTTCTACTTTTGTCGTAGAAGTTTACTTTAAGTAGTTTTAGTTAATCTGAAGTATTTTGTTGCCTTTTTTATTTACTTATATGAAACCAGGAGAAATCTGAAACAATTAAGCTAGAATTTCGGATAGTATTATACATAGAATAGTTCAGGGTTGGGAAGACTTAATAAAAAATATTTTGTCTAACTTCGAATATACTGAACATAAATAAAATAACATATGCAATGAAACTAAAAGGGCTACTGGGAGTTGTGAGCCTAATTGTCGTCTTGTGTATACTTGTGAAAATCGCCTATATTATAATAACCATGAAGTTAACTACCCAACATAGCGAGGCACAGGCCTACTCTTGCAGTGCTAAACACCATATCCAGGTAAGTTAAGTAAGGATATAATTTGTCTATTTATTTTCGGTTCTAGATTATTCTACGCTTTGCAGTTTTTTTATTTCTTTACGTATTAAGGAAGATTTTATAAGATTAGTTTAACCTTAGAATGGTGCGCTACCACGGATCAATCTCTTAAAATGAACTTCATGTTTGTTTCGCTAGGACTCTTATAAGATTAATTTTACAAGAGTGATTAACGTTGTCTATAGGGTTATTCGCGTTCAGTGCGGCCTATTAGAAGCATCTGGAGAACTAATGAATAGATTACTTTGAAAATTTGGCCCTGGTCATAGATGAACATAAACTTTCGTTTTAAAATATTTTAAAATTGTGTATGTTGCCGTTTGTCTTAAACGGTAGTTTATATTGTATATTATTGCAATTTTGTGTAGTCCTAAATATTCTAAATTTTTTTTGTCCTATATTTCCTATATCTAAATTCAACTGTTTTCGAGAAATGGTGTTTGAAAATTGACATTTTCGACCCTTTAAAGCTCCGTAACTCCTAAACGACCTAACTTGCAACGAAATGGATTTCACTTTCCTATCCTAGTTTTTAATTATACGTTTCCCCGCACCAATTTCTGGTTATAGATAACTAAAAACTAAGATAGGAAAGTGTAATCCATTTTGGTTGCTAGTTTTGTTGTTTGGGAGTTACAGAACAGTACAAATGTTGATTTTTACTCCTTCACGGATGGAAAAATACAATGTGTTTTCATTCCGGGTGTACATCCGTTCACTACTGTCGTTCTGAAAAAGAACAGTTTTGTTGACGTTTCGCCAAAATCACATTTGGCGTCCGAATAGAGACTGAAGTGTTGGTGACTGCGACGCTTCCTTTTTATACTCCCCACTCGGGGCCGAAGGTTATATCTGTGCAGGCGTTGGTCGTTATTTATGTTTTCCGGATGGTGCTGTTGTTGTTGCGCTAATTGCGCTTGAGTTTTTGCGATTTTAAATTTGTCGATTATTGTCTTCCATACTGTTGGTGGTTTTAATGATTTGTCCCTTTTATTCAAATCACCTTGTTTTTCACTTCTATGGCTTCGGATTATTCTGAGTCTTATAATGTTCTATATTGGCAATCTCCCTACACCTCATCGAAATTTATTTTCTTTTCACAGTCCTGGCACGGAATACTGTGCTACCCGTGGTTTTCCAGTTTGATTTTAGCTTTGGGTCAAGTAGCTTTAACTATAGTTGTTTGTGGCAACAGAGACGAGACAAAACGAACTTAAGGTAATATCTAGTGTTTTAAAGAAAAACGGCTATACAAATCGCACCATAGAGAAAGCTATTAATGCACAGGTTTCCCGAACAACGAACAACAAAAATTATGAACCGGGAAAGCAACGAGTAGTCTTAGTAGTGAACTACTTGGAAACCCAAAAGATAAAATCAAACTGGAAAACCACGGAGTATACAGTATTGCCGTTGCCACGACTGTGAAAAGTTGTACGTGACAGAACTTAACAGGCGAATATCAGCAGAGTTGGAAGAGCCTAAACTCGGCATCAGAAATAAACAAACAACCTCAGCTTTATTCCTATATCATCAGGAAACCGGCCATAAAATAAATTTCGATGGGTGTAGGGAAATTGCCAATATAGAATATTATAAGACCAGAATAATCCGAGAAGCCATAGAAATTGAAAAACAAGGTGATTTGAATAAAAGGGACGAATCATTAAAACTACCAACAGTATGGAAGACAATAATCGACAAATCTAAAATCGCAAAAACTCAAGCGCAATTACGACTCATATCTTCGCGCAGGACCTTTTCGGCCTCGAGTGGGGGTATAGAATCGTCGCAGTCAACAACACTCAGTCCTATTTGAACGTTTTATATTAGTTAGAAAATGTTAAATGTGATTTTGGCGAAACGTCAGCAAACTATTCTTTCAGGAACGACAGTAGTGAACGGATATACACCCGGAATGAAACACATTATATATAAATATTAATATATATATATATATATATATATATATATATATATATGTTGATTTTTACTCCTTCACGGATGGAAAATACAATGTGTTTTCATTCCGGGTGTACATCCGTTCACTACTGTCGTTCTGAAAAGAACAGTTTTGCTGACGTTTCGCCAAAATCACATTTGGCATTTTCGAAGCTTTCTTTCTCGCGTCCGAATAGAGACTGAAGTGTTGGTGACTGCGACGCTGCCTTTTATACCCCCACTCGGGACCGAAGGTTATATCTGCGCAGGCGTTGGTCGTTATTTATGTTTTCCGGATGGTGCTGTTGTTGTTGCGCTAATTGCGCTTGAGTTTTTGCGATTTTAGATTTGTCTATTATTGTCTTCCATACTGTTGGTAGTTTTAATGATTCGTCCCTTTTATTTAAATCGCCTTGCTTTTCAATTTCTATGGCTTCTCGGATTATTCTGGTCTTATAATGTTCTATATTGGCAATCTCCCTACACCCATCGAAATTTATTTTATGGCCGGTTTCCTGATGATGTAGGAATAAAGCTGAGGTTGTTTGTTTATTTCTGATGCTGAGTTTATGCTCTTCCACTCTTGCTGATATTCGCCTGTTAGTTTGCCCTACGTACAACTTTTCACAGTCCTGGCACGGAATACTATACACTCCGTGGTTTTCCAGTTTGATTTTTATCTTTTGGGTTTCCGAGTAGTTTACCTATAGTTGTTTGTGGCTTGTGTATTGTTTGTATGTTGTGTTTCCTCAGAATTCTTCCGATTCTGTCTGTTGTGCCTTTTACATATGGTAAGACTACTCGTTGCTTTCCCGGTTCATATTTTTTGTTGTTCGTTGTTCGGGAAACTTGTGCATTAATAGCTTTCTCTATGGTGCGATTTGTGTAGCCATTTTTCTTTAAAGCACTAGATATTACCTTAAGTTCGTTTTGTCTCGTTTGTGTTTCAGTTAGTCGCACGGATCTAGATATTAGAGTATTTGCCACAGCTTGAATTTGTGCTGGGTGATGAGTTAGTCAAACATCAAACTGGAAAACCACGGAGTGTATAGTATTCCGTGCCAGGACTGTGAAAAGTTGTACGTAGGGCAAACTAACAGGCGAATATCAGCAAGAGTGGAAGAGCATAAACTCAGCATCAGAAATAAACAAACAACCTCAGCTTTATTCCTACATCATCAGGAAACCGGCCATAAAATAAATTTCGATGGGTGTAGGGAGATTGCCAATATAGAACATTATAAGACCAGAATAATCCGAGAAGCCATAGAAATTGAAAAGCAAGGCGATTTAAATAAAAGGGACGAATCATTAAAACTACCAACAGTATGGAAGACAATAATAGACAAATCTAAAAAATCGCAAAAACTCAAGCGCAATTAGCGCAACAACAACAGCACCATCCGGAAAACATAAATAACGACCAACGCCTGCGCAGATATAACCTTCGGCCCCGAGTGGGGGTATAAAAGGCAGCGTCGCAGTCACCAACACTTCAGTCTCTATTCGGACGCGAGAAAGAAAGCTTCGAAAATGCCAAATGTGATTTTGGCGAAACGTCAGCAAAACTGTTCTTTTCAGAACGACAGTAGTGAACGGATGTACACCCGGAATGAAAACACATTATATATATATATATATATATATATATATATATATATATATATATGTATATATTTATATATATATATATATATATATATATATATATATATATATATATATTATTGATCTTTGAGTATAACAAACATATACTAGTAAACGCAATTTTTTCTTATAAATATTTATTTTAATTGAGAAATAACGACATAGTTTT